>JAKWBJ010000216.1:1800000-2145000 GCA_023159175.1 Wohlfahrtia magnifica | reverse complement strand
TGGTGCTACCCCTCACATTGATGCACTTGGATGAATCGTATTTCTTTGGTAGTTTGACAATAATACCCTTCCTTTAATTCATCGTGCAGGCATTCGGCTCTCTAGAATTTCTCGATTACAGAGAGAATTAATTGCACACTGACTATAGGATCAACTTATAGCATTTCCGGTGCGTGGCTCGTATAGCCTTGTTGTTTTTCAGAACCATGATAGCTTGTGAGAATATCAGTCCTTGCAGTGTATATAGTAAGGGAAAGAAATGGAGCCTACCTGAAACATCGAGATGTTCGAGATCTTTCGAAGTATTGTTTACTCAGCCATACAAAGAGGACATATATGTGGACAGCAGTCAGTTCATATATTGTAAACTCATATATTGTAAACTGTGTTCGAAGTGTTCGGTTGTTTTTGAACAATGATAGGGTTGGAAGGTCTTTAGGTAGAAAGATCTGCCGAGTAATTGTTGTTTTTTAAAAAGTTGTAAATAGATAGAGTAATTAAGACTTGAAATCGTTATTGTTTGTAAAAACGTTACAAACAGTGGAACACAAAACTCTGTTGAATAAAGGATTTTAATTAAAACCAAACACAAAATTTATTTTATTTTAACTACAATCTACGAACTCATAAAAACATTTTTTTAAAAAGGTAAAAACGTAACAATATTCACCTTTAAGTGCTTCAAAAAATACACCTGGTAATCTAATTGTAAAAGTTAAAAACGTAACAGTATTATTGTCAAACTACCAATTATAGGGTTATCGCCCCTTTGAGTATAGTGTATAAAGTAATAGCTCAAATTATCATCAACCGACTCACAACCTTATTGAAATCCGAACTTCTTTAGGTCGATTTGCGTAGGTTATTTGATTTTATATTTGCTATACTTTTTATTTATTTATTTTTTCATCCATACAATTTGACTCATTCTAATATAAATATAATTTGATAATGAAGGCTTTTGAAAAAATAACGCTTGAAGCAGTTTTAAGCCACTTTTCCTTATTTATGATTCTATTAGCTTGAAGAATATGACCTCTTTCTTACGCAGAAGAACAAATTTATTCTCTTGTATTACAAAAAAAAAGTGTTATTATAAGGCTTATATATAAATTCCTCTAGAAAAGTGATTCTGAGTTGATCGGTTTGAATGGAGGTGAGCAGAAATAAAGAAAATCCAATTAAGTATGATGGAGTAGTGTATAAATAAATTGTGATTGTATAGATTTACTTGGTAGTTACAGTTACCTTTGTTAGACATTGTACCACATTGATCATCTCCACCATCACCTCCTGAAAAATTAATGATTGGCAATTATCAATTATAAGTTTATGTATGTACGTATAATTGATAACACTGGTCTACAAAAAACAAAAAAATTTCTGGCCTTTGAATAAAACTATGAGATGTATAATCATTATATTCCATATAGTTTTATTTAAAGGATTTTTTTGCTGTAGACCAGTGTAATTAATAATTGAAATAAAATACTACGAATTGCTTTTATTACTACGAATTACTGAAATGAGTAATTAATTAAAGTCAATTACTAATTACATGTAATTCAATTGATTTCAACTGATTTTATACAAGTATTAAGGCGTTTGAGAAACTAATACTAAAGAGTATACAATACATGCATATGTATTATGTATGTGAGTATATGTGGATATCATATATGCAAAATTGTTCAATGAGGATTGTAATATTGGACCTGCCTTTGATGTTTGCTCTTTTAATTTGTATTTTTGAGCAGTGTTCCCAGAAGCTTTGTGAAGAAAGTTATCATTTGGCGAAAGAGAAATCATATTTTGAAAAAATAACATATTTTTTCTTCAAACGTTTTACGACGAAAACAAAAAAGTAATGAGAATTAATTATTTCTAAAAAGAGACAACAGATAATTATATACATATAGTGTTGTTTTTTTTAGCTATTTGATTTTTCAAGGTCAAAAAAGATTCGCTAGCAAATTTTTGAATTTTATAATCAAAATTTATGCTGTGTGAGAAATGAGTTTCGTATCGAAAAATTGTCTTCAGCGACGAAGCTCATTTTTGGTTCAATTGATATGTCAACAAAATTGCCGAATTTGGTGTGAAGAGAGGCCAGAGGCAGTTCAAGAGCTGCCTGTAAGCCTTGAAAAATGCAATGTTTGGTGCGGTTTGCTAGCTGATGGCGTCATTGGACCGCCAAGAACGATAAAAATGCAGTGCTGTCTATGAGGGTTGTAGTCAGGGCTACCAGATGAAATTAGTAATTTTTCCGATAAATTAAAAAAATATCGTTATTTCATTTTCGAAAAATTGTCAAAAAAAAAAAAAAAAAAAATCGTCAAAGAAATCGTAAAAAAAACAACCAAGTTTTTAGTGTTTTCAATTTTTAATGCTCGCTTGAAGCTACGTACAAAAGAATATTTGCCATTTGCCAAATCGATTAACTCCAGTTTTAGAAATTTAGATAGTAATGTGAAATATGTAGCTTAATATGAATATCTTGCATAATTTGGGGCTTATTTTGTTAATGCACACATTATTCTTGCATAATTCTCTAAGTTCTTTTTTAGGTTATTTGGCAACCATATAGAAAGCTTCGGGGGTGGCAGTGATGCAGTGATTAGAGTGTCGGCAGACAACTCAAACAACCCAGGTTCTAGCGCCAGTAGAGGGAAAAATTTATTTGCGGTTTTTGAATATTTCATTAAGAGACTTTAACCCCTCCGGACCAAAACATTCAAAAGAAGCCTCCCTGACATTTCAGCTTAACCTCTGGCGACGATGACAGTCATCACAAGAATAATAAGAAAAAACGCCACTTACTGGGAAAAACAGCAGTGCTAAATAAGGATAGCCACCAACACACTTAGCAAGGATCCTCACTGCCAACATACTTAGCAAGGATCCTCACCATTACGCAATACAATACAATGGAGGCGTCATTTCTAGGCGGCGATAAGATGGCGGTATACTAACCACCTGCTTAGCTTGTAACTAAAATGATTAACGAAACCAAAACAAGGCAAAATAATGAACAGGAAAATACGACAACGATCTTCGGCACACGAAACAGGACGCACGTTGCGCAATGGAATGTACGAACTATTCGTGAAGCATCAGCGCTTGAAGATCAAATGTTGGCGAATAAAATTGAAGTTTTAGGGATAAGCGAAATGAGGTGGAATGGCAATTGCGAACTTATCACTGCAAATGGTAATACCGTACTCTACAGTGGAAGAACAAATGGCGGCGAGAGTGGAGTTGGATTAATAATATCAAAGAAAATAAAGAACTCCCTTCAAACATGGAAACCAGTATCGGATCGTGTGATAATGGCTCGCTTCAAGGCTAGAGTAGGACAACATGTTACCATTGTGCAGTGCTATGCCCCAACGGAAGACGCTGAAGAACATAATAAAGATGAATTCTACACACAGTTAACATCCACGCTCTCGGAAATTTGAAGATGTGATATCATCATACTCATAGGCGACTTTAACGCGAAAATAGGTAGCGACAACACCAACAACCGATCCACTATGGGAACACACGGTTTTGAAGTCAAGAATAAGAATGGAGAGCGACAGACATTTTAACTAGTCATAGGTGGCTCCATCTTCCCGCATAAGGAAATACACAAGTATACCTGGAAATCCGCGAGCGGCAATGCGCGCAATCAGATAAACCATATATGGGTGAGCAGAAGATGGAGAAACTCTTTATCGGATGTCAGAAAGAGGAGAGGAGCTGACATCGGCAGTGACCACGAGCTTATCACTGATAAAATCAAGATTAAATTGAAATGTCAAAGAAACACCATCAGGCACACAAGGCGAAAACGGCTCTACCTACAAAAACTCCAGAATGATGCAACCAGGCACGCATTAACCTTGGCAATCCGTGAACGGCTACCAACAAACCAACGTCACTCATGGGAAGATATCAAAGCAATATACAATCAAGTCACAGAGGAAACACTTGGTGTAGTGCAACCAAATAGAAGAGTTTAGATATCAGATTACATTGGAACCTGGTTTCTCACAGAAGGGAACTACAACTGCAGCTGAATAGCAACAATACCTTGAGGCAGCAATACCATCAGATGGCAAAACTAGTAAAGAAAGCTGCAAGAGGAGACAGAAGAAAGTTCCTGGAACGACTGATAACCAGAAGAAGCAGCTGGCCAGAATAATATAAGAAAACTACACCAGACGATTAAATATCTTACTATTCAAAAGTGTAATAGGAATTAAGCCGTTGCTGATAAAAATGGTACACTTATAACGAACAATGATACACAAACACAGAGACGGAGAGAACATTTCAATGAAATTAGTAACGTCACGAACACTACTGAGGACAGTTGAGAACATAGATGAGGAAAACAGTTTAAGAATACCATGCAACCCTCCCAATCTGAATGAGATAAAAGAGGCGATTATTAAATTGAAAAATAACAAGGCGACAGGCGAAGATGGACTACCAGCGGAAATTATACTTGTTGACATCCAAACCACAACTGAACATCTGCTGCCTCACATCACATCCTACGTGGAAGATGGGCATCATTGTAAAGTTACCAAAAAGTGGCGACTTAATAGACTATAATACTTGGAGAGGAATTACTCCACTAACCACCATATGTAAGATACTTGTAGTCATAATACAGGGAAGGCTTCAGAGCAGAATAGACAACATACTGCGAGACGAACAAGTTAGCTTCAGACCGAATAGAAGCTGCGTAGATCAGGTCAACACTTTACGAATAATCATTGAACAGTTCATAGAATGGCTTACCCCCCTGTATCTACTATACGTCAATTTCAAGAAAGCGTTTGATACAATCAGGCGAACGACTATATGGAAAGGACTAAGAAACAAAGGGATGCCCCAGAAGATAATTCGAATAATTAGAGCGATGTATGATAATGCAGAATATTCAGTTCTTCACAACGGAAACATCAGCCAACCATTCCACACCAATGCTAGAGTTAAACAAGGATGCCCACTATCACCTCAACTATTCACCTTCATGCTGGATGACATAATGAGCAAAGTCTGTTCGAAAAGAGGAGTGATCACATGGAGTCTCTCACGCCAAATCGAAGACTTGGACTATGCGGATGACATTTGTCTACTCTCGCATAATATTTCCAATATGCGGTCGAAACTGGAGGACTTAGAAAGATTGGCTCGTAGTGTTGGGCTTGAGATAAACATCAAGAAAACCAAGGCCATTAGAATAAACAATACGAGCACGGAAAACATCATGCTACATGGTCAGCCAGTCGAGTATGTAGATAGCTTCTGCTATCTAGGAAGTACAATGACTACAAACGGTGGCGCAGAAACAGACATAGATAACAGGCTCAATAAAGTGAGAGCGCCATTTGAACAACTGGAGTTAGTATGGAGAAGCTCACATATATCCGGTCGAACTAAGATTAGAATATTCAAATCATGCGTTAAATCGGTACTGCTGTATCGTATCGTGTATAACATCACACAGAAACTCCAGGTATTCATTAACAAGTGCCTCAGAATCATATACAGAATATTCTGGCCTAACACCATAAGTAACAGAACTGTGGAGCATGACTAATGAGGAACCCATACTGAAACAGATAAGGAAAAGAAAGTGGGGGTGGATCGGTCACACTATCCGAAAAGGTCCAGAAAGTATCACTCGCTGTCACTCGCTGCTCCCAAGAGGAGTAACATGAAAAAAAAAATACAGAAAGCTTCAATATTCTGTTCACATTGTTTCTTGCTACACTACTAATTACGTCGTCAGCTTCAGCTACTACTACAACTATTTTATTCTGTTCCAGGCCTTAATCTTTATTAACATTGAGCTCAAGCAAATTTCAGAAGAAGTAAGCTAGTTGTCTCACCGACAAAGAGTTATTAATACTTTTAGAGCTGCCAGTTATCCATATATCAAAAATCGTCATTTTAGAGGCAAAAAATGTCAATCGCCATTTTGCCAAAATTTTGTTAAAAAATCTTCAAAATGACGATTAATCGTCAAACCTGCAGCTATGGCTGTAATCAGCGTTGCCAAACGTGCAGATACATATATGAATTTTGGAGTTTTTTTAAGCACGGAGCCGTTTTGAAGTCTTTTGCTTAAAAAATAAGTTTTTCAATAAAATTTATAATATACATATAGTCAGCGTTGCCGTTTTTGCTAATTTCTAACCAAAATTGGTTTATTTTTTCGTCGATGCGTATATGTGTCGTTTTTTTCTATTTTGATTACTTCTTTCTCAAAATAATAAAAAAAAAATATTTTTACGTTAAGTGACTGGAGTAATAAGTTTTATTCTTCTAAGTTTAAAATAAAATAAGTAGAAAATTTAGATATAAAACTTCGAATTTCACTTGATTAGAAACACATACTTGAATATACTTTATTTGGTTGCCATTCTTGTAATTTTCTGTAGTAGAATTAGCTTGTGTAAGTGATGTACTTTTCTATGTAACACTTGCTCACAAGGGCAATGAATTCGCTTAGAGAATAGCCTGAAACTTTCAGCAACGACCTTATCAGTTTGAAGTAGTTCTGTCATTCTTTGGCTCTTTATTTTCCCTAAGCAGTTAACTATTTTAGAAAGTCTTAGATATTTATTTAAACCTGATGCCTGTGAGTTTAGTAAAATTTAATCCTACTGGGAATGACAACATTTTTTTCTATGCAATTATATTGATCAGTGTGACCAGATTTTAAAATGACATAAAGCTAAATCGAGTTCAAAAAAAAAAAAACCAAAAAAATTTTGTTTTCAGCTAAAACATAAGCTAAAATTTTCAATTGTTTTGTAACATACATTTCTTTAGTTGGGTGTTAGATAAGATTAATATAGCACTATATAAATTGTTTTCTTTAAATCTGAAGTAAAAACAATTGTTTAGGTGATAAACTATATATCACTTTTAAACCTATTTGATCAGCATTAGAGTCAAACTATAAATTGAACAAATTTCAATAAGAATCAATTTTTTATTGCCAACAGTCATCATCTACTTCAAACGCCTTTGCATTTTCCTTATAAAAACAATTAGGTGGCCCAAAAACTGATAGGATCGGAATAAAGGGGAATGTTAACCTCATTTATAATATATGTATATAGATTCTCAGGCAACACCGGATAAGTAAAGGTAGTTTTAAATAAAGTTGTAGTAAAAAATTTGGTAAATTTTTATTTTACTTAGTCAATTTTATTATTAGCCATTGGCTATTATTTTTCCTTTATTTATGAGAGTTGTGCAGAACCTGAAAAAATGTAGAATCCGGTTTCAAAGGTGCATGAGTTGAAAGTTCCCATCAAATTTTCGGCGAATCAAAAATGTCCAATGGCATTGTAATAATTTAACCTTATTTGATATATCTTTCGTTTAACATCCTCATTCTTTTTCCCCTTTTTCATCCCCCGTACTGATTCACTTCAAAAATATAAACTTTTATACTAACGACAATTTAAAAAACTCCATTGACCAGAAATGTAAATTGAAATGTCACATTTTAAACAAGTGCTTCATTTGCACAATCGAATTATTTTTGTCCGATTTATCGCAAAAATTGTATATGAGTAATAAACACAACACAGGCGATTAAGTTTACAATAGCAAAGAAACAACACCAAAAAAAAGTAAATTTCATAACTAAGGTAGTAACACTTTTTTAAACATTAAAAAAATGAACAAATCTATAATCAAATTAATTTCTTGTTTATTTACTTATGGCATTCTCTTTTTGACAAAAAATTTTGCACTTCTTCTATTCTTTTTCACTAAACGTCGTTTAAAATTAAGAAATATCAAGGATTTTCAAAAGGCGACAATTTCAGAGATAAACACAAAACCCTTTCTTTGTATAAATTTTTTTTTAAATGGATACAAAAACAGGAAGGGCAACAAAATGCAATATTTTCAATATTGCAATATTTGCTCAATTCATCCAAACTATAAAATGTTAAGCATGGTCACCTTATTAAAAAAAATTCTACGTTTAAATAAGTGAATAATAAGCGGGTTTTGCTCTTAGAGATGTACCATTATATTATGTTTATTTAAATTTATGTAAACAAGTGCAAAATTCAATGTGTCAAAGTGATAAGGTCAGTGATTAATCAGCAATTAATCTAATCAGAAGGTATCACAATTGTTATTTTCTTTTGTAATAATTTATAATTTTAATAATATCTATGCGCTACGGGTCGAGGGAAACCTTTGTTACCTTATGAACAAGGACAAATTGTGACACTTCATGAGCAACGATTGAGTATGCATGGAATGGCGAAAGACTGGGACGATCTTTGTGTGTTGTGCAAAAAAAAAAAAGACGGAATAGGTAGGAATGCGCAGCGGAAGTTTGGTCTTCATACAAAGTACCATGCAAGGCGAATTGAATAAGGTGGTGTTGCTAATTCGGCTGATTGTTTTTTTTTTTAATTGATATGGTGATTGATGATTGTCAAAAGTTTTGTTTATGTTTACAATTGTTGTTGCTTTGTAGTAAACGTTAAATTTGAAATCAATCTTTCCTTTTTTTTATTATTATCTAATCTTTTGTTATATTTTCTTCAAAGACCCCCGAATATTTTCAAAAAGAGACAAACAAAAAATTAAAAAGCTTATAATCGGCCCTTTTCAGGACCTACAAACATTTTCAAAGACAGTTTTAAATACATTCATATAAATTTGCAGCAACACTGCCATTTATTTGTACAAAAAAATATTGATATACAAGAAATACAGTTTATAATAATCATTGGAGCTCACTTTCAGTCTCGGTATGATATATAGTATCATTATGATAATAAATTTGTTTTTTTCTATTTCATGTCAACAGTTCAAGGTTAAAAAATATCCATAATGAAACACACACTTGTACATTGGGCTGGTACATTTCATGTATGCGTCATTGAAGAGTATATACTTATTTTGCTATAAAAAGATGGTGCACACCGTATTAGTTGATATTGAAGTCCATTGGACAAATAAAAGTATCAAACAACTAGTAAAAAGGATTCCTTTATTTAATGGGCCTCGTTTTAAATCCTCAATTCAAATTCAAATGCCTATATAAAATATATCAATTGCAGCATACATGTAATGCACCAGCCTAATCTCCACCACGGTATATGTATTATACTTAAAAAGTTAACAAAAAAGCTCTACATTTAAAATGCAACAACAAATTTGTTTGTCCAGCTTTGCGTTCAACCAACGTCTCACCAATGCAGGAAATTTCTGTAAGTCCCTCAGCCAAACCGTGGGTAGCCTTTTCGTCAATTAATTAACGTATTCATGGTAAACATTATATTTATATATAGGGACACAGTTTAACAGTTTCTTAAATTTTTATTTGTTAAAGTCAAATAAAGTATGAATTGTAACTAAAATATTTTCGTACATTCGATTTTTTATTTGACCATCAGACCATAACATGTTGTTCAAACTATTACGGTTCGTTTGTGAGAAATGGTCTCTTACCCATTAATCTCATTTTTGAGGTTTTTTGGTGACTTAAAGGGATTAATCCTTGAAATAAGTATTTAAAGTTTATCAAAACTGACAGTTGTTGAATTAATTACTTTAGTTTTGAAGCACTTCATGGTCTGAACAATTTTCGCTATAAGTATATATAGATTGCCTTTACATCAAAAAACTTCAATACATAGAATTTTATGACATACTGGAAAAAAATAAAGTGTCCCTTATAAATAAACGTACGTATATTATTATTCTTTCCCTTTCACATTCTAATGTTGTTGTCAAAAGAATCCGATAGTATCAATAGTATCGATAGTTTTTTTGCAAACTATCGAAACTATTGAATGGGCCGATTATCGATAGTTTTGCAGCTCTATTTGCAACACAGCAAGAAAAACTTCACCAATAAAAGCTCCGACTGGTATGTTTCTTGGCAGAAATATTAAATCTGCATGGAAACCCAAAATAATTAGAATATTATCATCTTTTTTTGGAATTTGTTTTCTTTTCGTGTTATTTCTTTATATTTAATAAATTCACTTTAAGAAATAAATAAAAATTCACTTTAAGAAATATTTCCTCAATAAATAGTGAAAATAAATGTCAATACACAAAAACATATTTTGTTTATGTCAATTATTTTGACATTCATTAATTAAGTTGTTGTAATGGCAACTCCACCTTATTCAATTTGCCTTGGTACCATGAATTTAGAATTAAAAAAAAAGCAATTTAGAATTAAAATTTTTTCAGTAGCAACACTGATGCAAATGCATACAAATATATTGTTGTTTCTGTTTTCTACTTTTGCAAACGTAGAACACAATAATCTTGTGAGGGTGAAGACGGTTTTATTTCCATTCAGGCCTGCCAGACACATTTTGTGATCCTTCCCAAATTCAGAAAAAAATTTCCCAAAATATCCCTTCTAAAAAGAAAAATCCCCAAAGATATCCCTTTAAACAAAATAGTGTTTTTAAACAATTAATTTGTAATATATTTTTGTACATGTAGCCGTGAAGATAATTTTTATGTTATAAATATACACTTATACATTTATATGTGCATACAAAGGCCCAGATGTACATATTTCAACTACCCATTATTTCATAAAGAGAATTTATGGGCGTATATGAAGTCCAAAATATGCAAGCCCCAGTTTAGGATAAAAAAACTCTTCTCCTGGATATATTGGCAAATATACCAATCAATATTACCAAAAATCCTGTAATGAGAAGAAGATATTAAGCTGTTATAGAAACTAAAATAAATACTAAATTTGGGTCCAAGGCCTATTTAGAAAAAGTACTTTGAAAGCTTTGAAAACGTTTTTGTATCGAAAGCTGATTAATTTACTTTTAAATTGTTTCGAGTCTTCGCTTAAAATCTTTGAGAATTACAGAGACATCTGAATTTGAAGGCCGGAACTGTTTCTGTACATATATACATAACTTTTGCGACATCGCAAGTGGAACAAAGGAGATTTCTTACAATCAATGAGTTGCACCCGATTCTTTTGAACTTATTGAAAGGCGCCTACAATTTATTGCTAGCTTTGAACGGCAGATGCATTAATTAGAGAACATAACACAACGTAAATACTCAAAATCAGTTGCTAATGAAGTGAAACGACTGTTGAAATTTGTCAGATGGTCTGGCCAGGTATTAGACAGAGGACCTTCTGCCCTCCCGAGTCAGTCAGCAAAGTACGTCCTTTTCGCAGCACCAAATTGCTGAAGATAGCCAAAGCACTTTTCGACTAACAACGACTTCAGCAAATATGAAGCCAGTGCCCTCACTGCTGGCTGACTAATCAAAAAATGATAATGTGCGCACTTGTGTTGCCCCTCAGTAGCTCTGTTGTAGTGCACACAGTCCTTAAAATCTTTAAAGACTGCCAAGTTGTTATCAATGTTTGCTTGTTCAAGTTTTTTTTTGTTAATTTTTAATCAATCACATCCCAATGATAACATGATGTTATCATGTCCATGTAACATGTACCGGACTACAGAGAATGATTTTTGTGGCTTGTGGTATAGAAAAATTATATGTATGGTATATTGTACTTTGTAGAATATTAAAAAAAAAAAAAATGTTTAATAAATTTCTCTAAAAAATCCTAATTATTTTGTTAAATATCCCCAATGAAAACCTCAAACCACAATGAAAGTTGTTATCGTTTTTGGAAACCAAATTTCCTCTAATTTGAGGTTAGAACGCTAAGTCTGGCAGCCCTACTTCCATATATTCCTCTTTCTCTTATCCAATGCTTTTCTCTATGTAAAATACAATATGTTAAGCCAAGAGGCGTGAAAAACAGAAAACTTGTCTTTTTGTTTACCCCTCTTTTTTCTCTATACCGTTCTACTACACACAAAAGTAGACGTCGAAAAACGACGTAAAAAGTTACCGTGTGAATTGGGTGTAATATGTGTGTGTGTTTATATCAGTCATGCACATTTCATTATGAATCAGGGCTGTAAATGTTGTAAAATTTCAGACTCAAAAGTACAATGGTAAACTCATTACTCATTTGGATCAATTTACGAACTTTCTCAGTTTATTTCTTTTTTAATGATATTCCCTAAATTACCGTTTAATTGATTTAGTCTGCGTTTATACGAGGAATCATTTAGTTTGAAAGCAAATTACGGGTGGGGAAGAGAGAATCGTTTTTGTCTTCGGTAATCGGCGATGCGCTTTGTTGTATTTACATTGCTGATATTTATTAGCTTTACTGCTTTAAAATAACAGTAATGGAATGTTGCCTACAAAATGTCCGCCTGTGTGAACGCGAATGGAAAAAACAAAAGAGAATTCAAAATGTTTCCTCGTATAAATGAGGACTTACATGACAACTCATGTTTATTATCATTTCTTTGTGATTTACTTTTTGAATTTGCCTATTTATTTTCAAACAACTGCAACCAGAGATTCGAAAGTTGGTACAATTGTACTTTTTAGCACTATTTGTAAGTCAAAAGTACAATAGCACCCTAATGACTAATTTATCATTATTTCAAAATTCCAAATTAGTATCAAAATATAATAAAAGCCAAAGAAAGGAAGATACTGTCTCCAATCTAATCCAAAAGAAGGATTTGATGAATTCATCTAATTAAAAAAAAAGTAAACAAAAAGAGTATCACAAATGATGCTCTTAAGCGGCGGTTATACGATCCAGTGCGGCTTGATGGCAAGCCAACCAGCTTATGTACTAGCATGTTTGTCGTGCTTGTCAAATTCGCAAACATGCGCTGATTGGCTGGTTGGCTTGCCATCAAGCCGTGCTAACAAGCAGCGCTGGATCGTCTAACCGCTACTTTAGACTTAGTCCTCAACTAATAGCCTTTTGTCTACCGTTTGAAACTATGCATTAATTGTTAAATTTATTTACAGTATTTAGAACAAATAAGCTTACAGCGCCCTTTGATTAAGTTTTCTACATACATACATATGTACATATGTATAAAATGAAATTTAAAAAAGATAAATACAAAAATTTAGTAAAATCGGATTGCAAAAAGTACACTTTTTCATGAAATTGAGTACAATTTGAAAATCTTATTTCTCATCTCTGTTCACCATAAAAACAAAACAGTGCATAACAAAGAAACATAAGCCAAAATAAATAAAAACAGTGTTTGATAAAATATTAAAATGAAAAATTATCAAATATTATATAATTTTATTGTTAAATATTTACATATAAAAATTAAAAATCCTAACCTCACTTCAACCTCCAAACAAAGCAATACTTACTGTTTTACTTTTCGCCTTCAATTTTGTGCGTTAGTGGCGCATGTGTGTGCAAGTGCACTCTCGCAGTGTTGCTTATTGGAGCAACTGTTCTGTGCGAGGTAGAGTAAAGCTTTTATTTATTTTCTTATTATCTTATTGCGTCTCTACAAATAGGGGAAATTGCCACTGATATGTGCGCCAAAATTTGACATTTGCAGTAAGTGCAGAGACGCAAAAAAAGTATAAAATAATATTTAAGAAACAAAGATGGAAAAAAACATACTAAGGCGAATTAAAGAATTCAAATTTGAACTTGCTTTGAAACGTACAATAGAATAAAAGGCATTTTGAGCACAAGCAAGTGACGGTTATCAAATATCTTAAAACAAACGAAACAAATTCCAATATTAAATGCAACAATTAATAAATAAAAAAATTGAAAACAAAAAAGACAGAAAAAAAATTGTAGAGATGTCAGCCGCCCGTGTTTTAAATCCCATAACTGAGTTTTGCATGATGACTTCCAGTCCGCATAGTCTAAGGATGAATTTGTCATGTGGCAGACAATTGAATAGCATCAAAAGAAATTTGTTTGGTCCAGTAAATCCCATAGAAACAAATAAGTGAGCCCAAACAACACCACTGATCCCATCAATATTTTGTAATTGTTTCCACAATTTTTTGTTTGTGCTTTTTGAACAGAATCTTTAATGAGGAATTGGAAAAACACCAAGAGATAGCCGCCAAGAAATGGGGTTTTGATTTTCGCACCGGTTCTCCCCTAACTTCCAGTTCGCAATACGTTTGGGAAGGTGTGTTCTTGAAGGAAGGTTTTATTACACCTGAAATGCATACAGTGATACGTGACGCCCACGTCAGACCATCATTAACGATATCTGCCCGTGAAATATTGATGAATGAACGTGCGGATCGTGAGAATTTCGGTATGTTCCAATCGACTACAAATACAGATTCCTGCGATGAGTCCCAAGGTGAACCACCATCAGCGTTTGTTTTCAAAGTACCCGCTTTACCGACACGTTTGCGCAAGGGACAGCCAAAAATAACAGGTAAGCTACGGGGGAATGGGAAATCAAAGGCTTTTTAACCTATTTCCGAAATATAATCTAGAGAAATTGAAAAAAAAGAAAAAAGCTTATATTCTGTATATTGTCGACTTAAACGCAGTATCTTTAATCCTTTACTATAGATAACGAATGAATTACACGGTGCGATATAAAAAAAAAAATACAAGTCAGGCGCTATTGAGTAGAACCAGGATCTATTTTTTGAATTCTCGAAACACCTTCAAAATCTCAATTTACGAGTAAAATACATTTTTCCGACCTTCATGCACTTATAAACTAATAACTTAGCTAAATATTAGCCGATTTTAATTTCCTTTTCGAATAGATTTTTTTATGGGTTGCTTTAGAAAAACTTTAATAACTCCGTCAATTTCCAACGGATTTTTAACCTTACTTCTTACTACTTCCTTACCTTCTTCTTCTAAATCCGAAAAGAAACAAAATCGGTTATATTCAGCTAACTTATTAGCATATAAGTGCATTAAAGTCCTAAAAACTGATTTTATAACCGTAACTCGAGATTTGCATCTTCGTTATACTCAATAGCGCCTATCAGAATAGTAGTAATATTTCCAGGTATTTCAACTTTGTTCTTTTTTGTCGCACCGTGTTACTATTTTACACAATTTTAAACCCCCATCACAAATTATTCAATTCCACACATTCATCCATCCATCCATTTATCCATCTACCCTATATCTATTAAAAATCCATCCAATCATTTATCCACATCTATTTTACTCAACTTTAATTTTCTTTTTGGGATTTCAGTTGGGACACGCTGTTATAACAACAATCTGCTATACAATTATAGGAACCTTATTACAGACCACCGGTAATTTTTAGCGGCTCGTATTAATTATAAAATTTTTGTATAGTAATTGAAAAATTTGTTTAATATATTTTTATATTATTTTTGGATATCTAGGTCTAACACAAGCTCTAATAAACTTGATTTTAATAGAACAACACAAGTTTTATAAGATAAATATCTTCAATGAACCCCCGAAATTGAAAAATTCAGAAAACTAATCGTTAAAAAATACCGGTCGTCTGTAGTTAAGGGTTAATAAATATATATATTTTTTAAAATAAATTTTGTATTTGTATCAGTTTTATATTCTTTTGAAAAACTTCTTTTCTCTACAACTCCAAGGCGTTTTCGCAGCAATTTAAAACTCAATCATGCTTTACATTTTTAACCATAAACACCAATTTCCTTAATTATTTTTCAGAAAAAAATATTAAAATAAAGAAAAAATTAAACTTTTTTAAACGGCAAAACTTAGCTCATATTTAAGCATTTGAAAGTCAACCACAAACCTAACCCAACCCATACCATGCTACTATTGTACACGTATAACATGATAAATCAATAAATTTACCCCCTTTTGTGTAGAAAGATTTGTTTTGTTTTCGTCACGGTTTCATGCACTTTTTCGTTAACGGACAAATAGAAACAAGAACTCGGTTAAAATAATGAAATAAAATCTAAAAACAATGAAACAAAAAACAATGAATTTTAAGGAGAGTTTAGATTATAACGTCTATATTTTATTTTTGTAGAGAACTCCTATGAATTTTTGATAATTTTAAATAAATAAACATATATTATTAATGCCTTAAATATTAATATACATAAATATTTTTTTTTTACTTTTCACAAACTCTCGAAAACTCCTAAATCAAAAGATACTTGACTGTACATATTAGAGGAGGTGTCATCTTCCATTGTACTACAATATCTCTCCACATGAGATGACTATGGTCAGCCCTAGCACGTGTTATAAAAGTTTGAATTTTTATTTAACTAAAACAGAGAGTATTAGAAAGTAAGGGAATTTAAAAATCTGTTGCCTTCTAATGACCCGAATTTTAAACAATTTCTTTCTTAAATTTTTTGAATTTTATTCCTTTACATTTTTATAATTTTTTTTTTTTTTAGTTTAATTATAAGTTTAACAGTTACAATAAAAGCAAACTCATAAATATTTATAAAAAATTTTGAGATTTTGATGGATTTCAAAATTAAAAAAAAAGATTTGAAAATTTAAAATTTTTCAAAATAACTCACTCTTAATCTCACACCTGAGACAAATGTTAAAATTAGAAATTATATTAATAAGGAGGGATGAAAAAACTTATTGAATATGTTAGTTTTCCTATTGGAAAATCTATACCCCACAGATTATTGACCTTCTGTTTCCAAATTGGTTACTTTATACGGACTACAGGACAAGGGGATAGATCTCTTTTGTTTTTGTGTTTGAAATACCAAAATAACTAATTTTGTTTTTCTCTCTTTTTTCGTTTTTAGAATACATGGAAGAACGCAAACGCTCAGGACAAACACTCAAAACAGCATCTCCTGCTAAGCGTGTACGTACCTCTCCTGGATGTTGTACAACACACTATAATCATGCTATACGTAACAATAGTATAGCAGCGTATTTTGATAGAAGAACACAGCGTCATGATTAATTATTATTTTTTTATTTAAATATAATATATAATTTTATTCTATATATAAAAAAGAAATCGGAAATATTTGCAATTATTTTTTATTTTTATTTTATATTTTTATTTTTACTAAATACCTTTGTATGTTTATTATTATTCTTAATTGATAATAATTAAACAATAGTTGTTATGAAATAAGTTTCTACATTGATAAAACAAAACTACTCCTATTATTATCTTTTTTTTTACACAAAAATGTCTTTTCTTTTGAAAGCTTTAAACATTTGGAGACAAGTTTTATTTATTTCTTATAATTGTTCTTTAAGAAAAGAAAATGAATTTTTTACAAGAAAACAATAGGCAATTGATTAATGAATGCCATAATCTAAGTTATTAGTTATTAAACAAAATTATTAATATTATAAGTAGTTATCATAGATTATATGTTTTAAGTCGTATCATCTTCAATTTCTATTTAAGTCACATGAACAAGTCGTCTAAGTTCTAACAAATTTACAAACCAACCAAGCAACAAAAAAATATTCAATTTTTTCCTTCGTAACTAAATAAAGGAAAAATTTCATTGAATTAAAAAATATTCTTTTTTAAATATTTAATTTATCTTTAAATTAATTTTCTTTTTTGGTGAAAAAAAGTATTCATTAACTCATTATTCTTACCGCAATGCAAAGACTAAACTTCTTAAAATTTGAAAATTGAACAAACAAAACATTTAAAACAAAATTTGAATTACAAAATTTTTTAACCTATACTTAACGCCTTTCCTTCAAACACTCACTACCAGTGTTGATATTTATTTACCTAAACTTTTCTCCATAAAGCAATTTTAAAAACAAACAACAATTTTAAAGAAATTCAATTATCAAAACTACATTGTTTTTGAAATAATAACAAGAAAAAGAGAGAACAAATTTTTCTTAAATTTTAAAATTTTTTATTTCAAATTTTCAATTTATACATAAAAATCTAAGACCTTAAACCACAGATTTACTAAAAAATCAAAATTAACTAATACCCTGTTTTTAATATATATATATAGGCAGAGCCTTATACAATATCATCTTATACACATTTTTTGTGTACCCCAGGTTTATCCTTTTTTTTAAACATATATATACCATATATTTTATAAAAACTTGTACCCCGCTTGATTGCAAAAGTTTATTTTTATATATATTTTTTACACGAAGTTTCATTTAACAAAAAAGATATGCATCCTTTATCCTTGTAGTATCATCCATAAGTTTAAGATTCTTAAATATATATATTTTCTTAATTTTGTATTGTTTGAAAGAAAATAGTTCTTATTAAAATATGTAATTTAAAAGAACAATAATCAGGTATGCAATGGAAATCAATTTTGAACGAAATTGAAATCGACTCAAATTTGAAACTGCTATAATTTGCAAATCTGACAAGATTTTGAATTCTTTTTTACTTATTATATTAATTTTCATTAAAAGAACTACCTTGATTAGCAAAATTCTTAATAAATAAGAAGTAGCAAGATTTATAAAGCTTTAAAAATATTCTCGATTAAAATTTCGATCGGAATCGATTTCTACTACATACCTGATTATTAAAACAAAACAGAAAACAATTGAAAAAAAATGCATACTTTAGTTCCGCTTTTTTTAATAAAATTAGAAAACAATAAATAAAACTTACGAATATACCATTTTTTTCATTTCGTAAAAAATCTATCAATGAAAGCAAAAAAAAGTTTGATAAACACTATGGAGACGTCACATTATCAGTTGTAATGGCTTCAAAGGCTTTCATTTGAAAACAAGAAACGGCTTACAAACATACGCTGAAAAATACCAACTGCGAAATGAAAGTAAACAGCCCTGCAATTGACATTTCAGCTTACTTCTGGCGACAATGACAAACGTCACACGAGTGATCAGGAGAAAACTCTACTTACTGGGTATAAATGGCAATGCTAACCACTAAGCAACGATCCATACACACGAATTAAACATGCAATTCACCAAGGTGAAGTTCTCTCCGATCCTGTTCAATTTCTACCTTTCCAAACTCCCGGCACCACCCAACGTCTTGAAATAGTTTAGTATGCTGATGACAGCTCGATTATTATTACTATTACTTTTACATAAAGAGAGCTACTGGTAATAAAGCAAAAAAAGGCTAAATATGACGCCAAAAAAGTTTACGTACACAGTTAGTTTTTGACATATTTAAGTTATTGTTTTTGTAAAAGTAAGAATTTTCTTTGACATGTTTCATTTAAGCTGAAGAAGGTGATAATAAAACTAAATTCGAAGAATAAGTTATTACGTGAAATGCAAAATATCGTTTAAAAACCTCATTCTAGTGCGCAAACGATTACAAAACCTTTTTTAAATAAAGGAAGTTTGCAGAGAAAACAACGATCAGGTCGCCAGAAAAAACTTTTATTGTAAGGTACACTATGTAGGAAATCCTGTTATAGCTGAACGCAAAAAGTTTGCTTCTAAAATACGTAATAAGTTGCTACAAATCTGAAGTACCAGTGTGCACTCATAAACTCTGGGGAATGTACTCCATAGAGCTGCTTACAATGCTCGAACTCCTTGTATTAAGCCTTTACTATTATCTACAGTTAATAAAAGACGGGATTAGATATTACAAAGTAGCTTTGTACAGCTCAGATTCTTTTTTGGACGACGTTTTATTTAGCAGCGAGTCAAAATATAATAGTTTTTAACCGTATTTCACTTACAAAATAAGGAGAAGGTTAATAAATCTAACTTCAACTGCTACACACAGGGGCAACATTATGGTGTAGGGGTGAATGGTGACAGAAAATGCACGAAAATTGGTTTTTATAGAACATACAATAGATAAGCACTTATACCTGAACATTCTGCACCTCAAGCTAAAAAAAGGTGCAAGCGTAGTTGTTGCGTGTGGGGGACCTACAAAATATTAACTTAATTAATTTTTAATTTTTTTGTTTTCTTTCATATGATTTTTATTAAGTGTACGTAAACTTTTTTGATATGAATTAGTAATATTATGGCTTTCTTAAGCTGTTGTTTATAAACCTTATGCTATGTTTTAATGAAAAGTCTGGTTTAGTAATTTAATAAATAAAGGCTTTAATAATTATATGTTTTGAAAAGAATGTGTTTCATGACTGTTTTTCCAAATATAAGGTGTACCATTATATTCGTAATAGTCCACATCATCATAAAATACTAAATCGCTATATTTGCTAAAATCGCCTAGAAAATCTTCTTGTCTATATCGAAAATATGAGACTTTCGTGTCATTATCTAACAAATTCCACTGTTGTAATCTTGACTTAAGATGTTGTTCCTAAACGTTTGGTGGTACTTGCATTAATATCGGTAAGGTCGTTTTCAAGTTATGATGAAATATATTGACATAACTACCATATTTTGGGCGAAAAATTTGCCACGCTCATTAAAAAAATTTGAGTCCGATAGAAAAAAACTGAAAACGGATTTGAATTCAGCGCATCAAAATCGTTATATTTTATATAGTTTTATTTAAAGGCGAGAAAATTTTTTGTTTTTTGTAGACAAGTGTAATCTGTTAGTTGTTCGTGAACATCGAAAGATAAGTGGACCAATAATTAAGTTATTTAAATTAAAATCGGTAAATATTTGAATAAAATTCCTTTTAGTAACCAAAAAAAAAAAAATTATTTTTATATAAAAACACAATGCTAAAATATCAGTTCACACCGTAAGATGTCTGACAAAAATAACCTTCATGGTCATATTTCTAGAAATGTGCCAGACGTGTGAAGCAACGCTTCCGGTTTGCGAAACCCACCTCAATAAGGATCCAAATTTTTGGAAGCTTATAGTTTAGAGCAATGAGTTAAAGTTTAATGCCTTCGGCCACGACGGCACACCCTATGTACGAGGTCCGGAAACACTCCAAAATACACCAAAAAGATTATCAAGCACTTTATTGACTTAATTGCTTGTCCATAACTGTAACTGTCCACGGCGCCTAAATTCCGACGGTTAAGCAGCGAAAGATGCTAGATGTAAGATTAGATAGTCTCTTTGGTTCCTCTGCTCACACCACTGCAATCTGCGACAAGAGGCGTAGTTGCCTGCAGCACTCGGATATGAACAAAAAACCTTGTTGACTACATACATAACGATTGACCGGTCTGTGGTGAACTACGCTGCATCAGTTCGGACACCAAGGGTTAGCGTGGTAAAATGGTATAAGCGGCAGAACTGTCAAAATGCTGGCCTGAGGACCATAACGGGAAACGAGAACGATGACGGTTAGAGCTCATAACATCATGCTCTTCACGCTCCCTCGAAACATGCCATTAAAGACCTTCGTGTCTTTGAAAAAAATATTCAACAATATCTGAACTCTGTCTCAGAACTCACCTCAAACAAGGCAGCTCTTAATAATGTATACAGTGAGTCGGTGGGAAGCGCCATTCGTAGCCATTATGAAAATATCGACATCATTCCTGACTTATGTCCCTTATGTGGATTAGAGCCATATTACGTGTACCACCTATCCAACTGCAGAGCAAATCCAACTCAACTAGAACCCAGATCCCTATGAAGCTATCCGATGGAGGTAGCATTCCTACTGGGTCTCAACACGGTTGAGTCGGTTAAACAAAGTGAAGAAGAAGAGGAAAAATAATAGATTAACACAACTACACGATCACATATAGACGAGCTACAGTACTTACTCTTAAAATCAACTGATTAATGAAACCGAAACAAAGCAATGGAAAACCATATGCTCCCAAGAGGAGTGACGAGTCTTCCAGAGCACAATTTTTCTACAGTGAACAATATTTCTTTGCTACTCTACTACATATAAGGGTTATTTTTTGTTATTTGTTTTTTTAGTGTAAATGTTTCAGTGTAGAAAAAAGATTCGTCACATGTGATAATGCCAAAAATGCTCAGTAAGATTTGCTATATCTCCATAACTAGACTAAAAACGGAAAACGTTTCCATACATTGCATTATAATATGTTTTTATCAAAAAAATATCTTCAGTGACAGCGCTCATTTTTAGTTCAATGGGTACGTCAATCCACAGAATTGCCGAATTTGGTGTGAAAAGTAGCAAGAGGCAGTTCAAGAGCTGCCAATGCACCCTGGCTGATGCACTGTTTATTACGGTTTGTGTGCTGGTGGTATTACCGGATCTTCAAGAACGATGAAAATTGCAACGTTACATTGTCAATGCAGCATGGTGTGATATGGTTACGGCTCAAAATAAAAGAATTGGACTTATTTGAAATAAGACGGTGTCTCATGCAAAATGGCAAGTGATACCAAGGATCAACTAAGAGGCAAGTTTGTTTTAGGGCAGTTAATTGGCCGTCAAGATCATGCAAATATGTTACGTTAAATCTCTCGTATACAGAGACCATTCTGCTGGATAAAGTAAATTAAAATTGGAGCTAATGGTTTGATTACCTACGACATAGCTGCTGGCAAGATTTACATGAAATGATTTAAAATAAGTGATAGTAGGCATTTATTTATCGCCCAAAATAAATATTTCATTCACTTTTGCCAATTTTCTGTGTTTTTTTTTAATTCTTAACACCCAAATGGTTAAAAAATTACTTAGGTATCTGCCTAGCCTGAACAGATCATGTAAAGAAATTATAGTTAACTAGCTTTACCCATCCGGTTTGCTCGGAAATTTATATATGTATATGAATACTTATCATCAATGGAATATCAATTATTTTTTTCCCCGAATCATATCCGTTTTATTGCTACCTGCCTGTTTTTATAAAAGAAATTCAAAGACGACTTTTGACGTCTTTCGCTGATATATTCATTGAGATGCACGATAATAAATATTAATATTTCAAGTTAATGTGCAACTTGATAATAGATTAGCATGTGGAAAGTTTTAAGGCTCTATTTTTTATAGTTCCTAGGATATACCGTAATAACTAAGCGTTGCATAGGAATGAACTATTCTCCTTTTAACCCTTACTATCCCTAGAAAGTGAAATTTTAAAAATGTAATTTTGTCTACATATTTTAGTGGACGATGAATGTTAACACACAAAAAAATTTGATTTAAGAAACAATTCGTGTCATTTCATAAGAAAATCACTAATTTTGACTGTTGTCCTTCGATCTAACGTTCCTGAAACTTAGTTAAAAAAAGCGCCATATTGCACTTTCGTTAGTTGGATATATGTATATATTTGAGGTCTAAATTTCAACTGAATCAATTTATTCGTTCAGGCACGATTGGCTTGTAAACAAACTGAATTATTTCTCATATGACCCAATTCGATGCGTATCCCCCGATTTGAATACCTCCCAGGACCAATGTTGAAAAATGTGTACTCTATAACACTTTCATGAGCTAGATCTAACAGTGTTTGAAATTTATCTAAATCGGTTTAGTCCTTTACGCGTAATTGAATGACAAACAAACAAATAAACATATATACAGTGATGTGATAAATAATAAGGACACCAAAGTGACATATTTGTATTTGATCAGAGAGTACATAAAATGATATAATTTCTGATAAATAATTGCTATCATTTTTAGTTAATAAAATACTCCCTGATTGTTTAAAAATGCCAAGTATCGTCTGGGCATAGAAACGACAACATTTTGGCCTACTGAGTCCAATATATCGTACCACGTAACCTGAATCAATTTTCAGAGTTCATAATAATTTGTGGGACATATTATTTTGGTTGCTGTTTTTACCACATTCCACAAATTCCCTATCGAATTTAAATCTGGAGACTGGGTGGGCCAGTCTAATACAGTGATATTGTTATCATCGAACCCTTTCTTAGAACACTTTTATTTGTTTTATGTATTTGTAATTTAAGATTTCTACCAAAAAACCATTCAGCAGGTGATTTGCCTTCAGGAACATTTGGATTTGGTGTTGAACGGTATTGACCAAGAAATATTAGAAAATTTAATTTATTATTCTTTGAATCGGTCTCATACGCTTTCTGTAAGGCTCTTTTAATCGTATCTACAAATCGATCCGCCTGTTTATTTGATTGTGGATGATAAGTTGGTGTTGATAAATGTTTGATACCATACGTTAAACATAAATTAGTAAATTCGCCCGACACAAATTGTGTATCATTATTCGATACAATTGTATTTGGAGCACCGTAACGGCTTGCAAATTCTTCCATCTGTAGTACCACTGATTTTGTGGATATTGAAGTTAATTGGGCCACTTTAAAACTTTCTGCGGCATCGACCAAGAACTTAATTCGGTTTTTACTGTTGATTTAGTAGCTGAAGAACATCCCGAACATTGTTTCACAAAATTATTACAACAGCTTTCATTCTCTCGATTCCTTGATGACCAAGGTGTAGTTGTTTAAGAAGATGTAATTTAAATTTTAGTGGTACAATTAAATGTTTTGCAAAAATTAAATAATCATCTACTATAGTAGGGGCTTCACGTCTATTAAAAAATGGTAATAATTCTGGCTCAACATTCTTAGAATTTATTGATTAGGTTTACTCTCGTATATTTGTAAACCATCTGCAATGTTGGATCAGTCTTTGAAGCATCATACATATATCATTTGTCGTGTTATTGGTAACTCCTGTAGATTTTCTTGCAGAATGGCCTTAACTTCATCTTCGATAGCTATATTCGCGATTATAAAATCTTCCGTGTCTATTTGTTGATTATTTACAAGTCTTGATAGCATATCCACATTTCAAAAATCTTTTGTATTTATGTATTGGATATCGAAGTAGTTAAAACCCATCTTTGTAGTTTACTTGCAGTGTGGGTGGGAATTCCCTTTTTGGAACCCAAAATAGCTAGTAAGGGTTTATGATCTGTAAGTAAAGTAAATTTTCAACCAAAGATCCCCTTGTGAAATTTAGTACAGGTATATACAAACGCCCTCTTTCTCTATTTGGGTATAGCGTTTTCCAGTTGATGTTAAAGCACGTGATATGTGATAAATTACTCTAATAGTGCCATCTGCCATTGAATGATAAATTTGACCACCAATTCCTACCGGTATCAGCTACAGTTATTGGTAAATGTGTGAGTAACAAAGGCGATGATAAATTTCTTTTTAAATTTTGAAAAGATTTCTTACATTTATCATTCCACTTGTATTCTACATCTTTTTTTAAAAGTTCATCCAGTGGATGACGCAGTTATCGCATTTTAGGCAAAAACTTTGCATAATAATTTACAGCTCCCAAAGAGATCTAAGTTCTGAAACGTTAGTTGGTTTCGGTAAGTTCCGAATTGTGTCAATTTTTCGAGGATCTGGACGTATGCCTTCTGCGTCTAAAATATGTCCAAAGTATTTGATGAAAGACTTAAACATTTCACATTTATTCCAGTTAATTGTTAAATTATACTCATAAGAACGTTTAAATACTTCCATAAGCAGTTTATAATTTTCCTCAATCGTTGATGTTGCTATTATAATGTCGCCAAGATATGCAATTACGCCCTTTAGGCCAACGCTTGTTGAGAAGCTCCAGGAGTCTATTATAAGTAAATAAGCCTTTATGAGTATTTACCGTTAATATCTGTTTCACATCGTCATTCACTTCAAATTGAATATAGGCGTCTAAAGTTGTAAGTTAAAAAATTTACAATTTTCGAAAAAATATCATCTAATTTAAGCCAGTAGAATAATCTCCAAAAATACGTATTTTATTGTCAGGTTTACGCACCACCACGATTGGAGCAGGGTACTAAACTGCGTAGGGTACTAAACTTTTTTGCTTAAAAACCGGTTCACCGGTTTTTTATGCAATGGCCTATTGAGGAATTCAAAACATTCGAAAATTGTGATTTAATCTTTTTGAAAATATCTTCTCTAATCGTGTTCACTGATATGTGTAAACAGATGTTATTTATGGGTCTATCCAAGTAGTCAAATTTATCTATAAGATAAATTCCGAAACGTTGAGTGATTTTGAGTTTGCGACGTAAATAGTCGATGGTACGGATCTTCCGGGATGATAAGTTTCCGTGTTAAATTTAACAATAATGGAGATAACATTGTCAGATGCACATGTTGCGTTACGTAAGCACTTTGTTAATTTAGGTGCCCCAAGTTTAAACCAGTTTAATTTCGATATAATGGCTATGTATTATTATTATTATTATTATTATTATTATTATTATTATTATTATTATTATTATTATTATTATTATTATTATTATTTATTATTATTATTATTATTATTATTATTATTATTATTATTATTATTATTATTATTATTATTATTATTATTATTATTATTATTATTATTATTATTATTATTATTATTATTATTATTATTATTATTATTATTATTATTATTATTATTATTATTATTATTATTATTATTATTATTATTATTATTATTATTATTATTATTATTATTATTATTATTATTATTATTATTATTATTATTATTATTATTATTATTATTATTATTATTATTATTATTATTATTATTATTATTATTATTATTATTATTATTATTATTATTATTATTATTATTATTATTATTATTATTATTATTATTATTATTATTATTATTATTATTATTATTATTATTATTATTATTATTATTATTATTATTATTATTATTATTATTATTATTATTATTATTATTATTATTATTATTATTATTATTATTATTATTATTATTATTATTATTATTATTATTATTATTATTATTATTATTATTATTATTATTATTATTATTATTATTATTATTATTATTATTATTATTATTATTATTATTATTATTATTATTATTATTATTATTATTATTATTATTATTATTATTATTATTATTATTATTATTATTATTATTATTATTATTATTATTATTATTATTATTATTATTATTATTATTATTATTATTATTATTATTATTATTATTATTATTATTATTATTATTATTATTATTATTATTATTATTATTATTATTATTATTATTATTATTATTATTATTATTATTATTATTATTATTATTATTATTATTATTATTATTATTATTATTATTATTATTATTATTATTATTATTATTATTATTATTATTATTATTATTATTATTATTATTATTATTATTATTATTATTATTATTATTATTATTATTATTATTATTATTATTATTATTATTATTATTATTATTATTATTATTATTATTATTATTATTATTATTATTATTATTATTATTATTATTATTATTATTATTATTATTATTATTATTATTATTATTATTATTATTATTATTATTATTATTATTATTATTATTATTATTATTATTATTATTATTATTATTATTATTATTATTATTATTATTATTATTATTATTATTATTATTATTATTATTATTATTATTATTATTATTATTATTATTATTATTATTATTATTATTATTATTATTATTATTATTATTATTATTATTATTATTATTATTATTATTATTATTATTATTATTATTATTATTATTATTATTATTATTATTATTATTATTATTATTATTATTATTATTATTATTATTATTATTATTATTATTATTATTATTATTATTATTATTATTATTATTATTATTATTATTATTATTATTATTATTATTATTATTATTATTATTATTATTATTATTATTATTATTATTATTATTATTATTATTATTATTATTATTATTATTATTATTATTATTATTATTATTATTATTATTATTATTATTATTATTATTATTATTATTATTATTATTATTATTATTATTATTATTATTATTATTATTATTATTATTATTATTATTATTATTATTATTATTATTATTATTATTATTATTATTATTATTATTATTATTATTATTATTATTATTATTATTATTATTATTATTATTATTATTATTATTATTATTATTATTATTATTATTATTATTATTATTATTATTATTATTATTATTATTATTATTATTATTATTATTATTATTATTATTATTATTATTATTATTATTATTATTATTATTATTATTATTATTATTATTATTATTATTATTATTATTATTATTATTATTATTATTATTATTATTATTATTATTATTATTATTATTATTATTATTATTATTATTATTATTATTATTATTATTATTATTATTATTATTATTATTATTATTATTATTATTATTATTATTATTATTATTATTATTATTATTATTATTATTATTATTATTATTATTATTATTATTATTATTATTATTATTATTATTATTATTATTATTATTATTATTATTATTATTATTATTATTATTATTATTATTATTATTATTATTATTATTATTATTATTATTATTATTATTATTATTATTATTATTATTATTATTATTATTATTATTATTATTATTATTATTATTATTATTATTATTATTATTATTATTATTATTATTATTATTATTATTATTATTATTATTATTATTATTATTATTATTATTATTATTATTATTATTATTATTATTATTATTATTATTATTATTATTATTATTATTATTATTATTATTATTATTATTATTATTATTATTATTATTATTATTATTATTATTATTATTATTATTATTATTATTATTATTATTATTATTATTATTATTATTATTATTATTATTATTATTATTATTATTATTATTATTATTATTATTATTATTATTATTATTATTATTATTATTATTATTATTATTATTATTATTATTATTATTATTATTATTATTATTATTATTATTATTATTATTATTATTATTATTATTATTATTATTATTATTATTATTATTATTATTATTATTATTATTATTATTATTATTATTATTATTATTATTATTATTATTATTATTATTATTATTATTATTATTATTATTATTATTATTATTATTATTATTATTATTATTATTATTATTATTATTATTATTATTATTATTATTATTATTATTATTATTATTATTATTATTATTATTATTATTATTATTATTATTATTATTATTATTATTATTATTATTATTATTATTATTATTATTATTATTATTATTATTATTATTATTATTATTATTATTATTATTATTATTATTATTATTATTATTATTATTATTATTATTATTATTATTATTATTATTATTATTATTATTATTATTATTATTATTATTATTATTATTATTTTGAAACGGCTTTTTCTCTTGTTGTTTTTCTGCGTTATCAAAATTGGTGCAATAACCATCCTTGTGACCGACTTTGTTACATATTTTGCATTTGTAGTTTGAATAATTGCAGCTTTTTACAAAATGTATGGCGTCACATTGCCTACAAGGTCTTTTCGGCCAATTATTATTCTGTTTGTTACATATTTTGAACTTGAACATCTTCGGATGCCACTACGCTGACAGATGGAGACTCCGCTACAAATACTTCAAGTGGAACAGTTTTTGTGGCGGTTTCTAATATATTCAGAAGCCTGCTACGTAAATCAGAATATTTCGAAGAATTAAGACCGATAATAAAAATTAAACTTTTCAGTTCATCTGTTGACATCTGTCCGTGAGCAAAAAGTGTGCAATTTTCTGGTACCGTAAGTCACAGAAACTTCAAATAATTTTTAACAGTCCTGAGACATTTGCATCGAAGACTAAATAAAGATTCTTTTTTATCAAATAATACATACTTTCAACTGGTCTGCAGTTTGATCAAAAATTAACTCTTTTGATTTTCTTGGCACAAGACTGTCAGCGTATTTCGTGTAAACTTGATGGTTTAATTTCCGTAAAAGCAACCTGTTTTGGCAGTGTCATCTTCTAAAAAATGTTTTTCAAATTTGAAAAAGTTAGATTTCGTCAGGGTCATAACGAAACTCCTGAATATTTCATGCTATTACGTCCATAAGTATTTCTTACTGTTGTGCTTGCGAAGAATCTGGATATAAAGGTGGAGAGCTTTCCAATTTCATTGCAAATATTTCGATTAATTCTTGTTGACGATTTGCAGCTTGCTGTTGCTGTAATAGTAATTGTATAAATACGTTTTCATGTCTTCATGGAAACGTGATTTCTTAAAATAATCATCGTCGCCAATTGTGATTGTTATTAAAAAAAAAAAACAAATTCAATTTTGTTAAAATGACTGAAATATTCTCTTATTTAAGATATATATTCATGAATTTACTTAAATGCATTTCATCACGTTGCAAAACTTTTTGTAGCTGCCGTTAAAGAATTCTAGAAATTTTCAATACGGAATTTTTATATGCTGAAACAGGTTGCCAGATGTCTTTTAAAAATAAACGCTTTTCTTTAGAATATTCATAGTGTTGTTCCAGCAAATATCAACCAAAGGAATGTGTCTCACAAATTATTATGAGCTCTGGAAATTAATTCAGGCTACGTGGTACGATATATCGGAGTCAGTAGCTAAAACATTGTCGACTCTATGCAAAGACGATATTTGTCCGTTTTAAACGTCCTTGTCAAAATAATAATGTAATCTATTATCATATTGTATTATTCTTTATTATAAGTATTTCGGATATACCATAAAGTGTCCTTATCTTTTTGCACAGGGTGAATTTGTATTTTATGTTTAATTTAATTACAATCTTAAAATTAAGCAATAATTTGATAAAAATGGAACAAAAATGCTTCTGTAGTTTATTAACTAGAACTAACAATTATGTATTTATCCGCAATTGTCTCATTTTATGTACTTTCTGATCAAATGTCAATATGCCACATTAGTGTTCTTATTATTTTTCACATCACTGTATATGGTACCAAAGTTATGAACAAATTTGTGAAATATAACTTAGTTGAAGTTGTGTTCTGTCTAAACCATGCCATACGTATGACAGTGGCAGATAAAAGTGATAAAGAAAACAATGTTGCAGTAAAGTTTTTAGATTTTTTAGTAAAAATTTTGATGACATTTTTGAAAAGTTTTAACAATAAACAATAATGCCAGAGAAGTTTAAGATGAGCACGGAAAATTGTAAAAAATTTCCGAAAAAGCCCAACGAAAAATGCTATGCTACAAAAATATGTCATTTTAGAACAAAAAAAAAAATAAATAAATAAAAATAAATATTTATGGCTTAGTTAAGACGTTATAACGCCGTAGAATTTAATTGTACACATGACCGAAAAGAGCCTTTTTTAACCCTCTCATGTAGCAAACTTTGTTAGGGCAGCTAAGGGGTGTTTTTTATAGAGGTTTAGAACTTTAAGTTGCAATAAAACAACGATTCGATTGACATGAATTTTATTTATCCGAACGATAATCTTGTGGCATTACAGCTTAAATATGATTTTTGGCATATGACCGTCACGGTCGATGACTTTTTCCAACATATGTGGCCGTATATCGGCAATAACACGGCGAATGTTGTTTGTGGCCTTATCGCATAGACCAATGACTTTACATAGACCCACAGAAAGAAGTCTAGCGGTGTTAAATCACAAGATCTTGGTGGCCAATTCACAGGTCCAAAACGTGAAATTAGTCGGTCACCAAACGTGTCTTTCAATAAATCTATTGTGGCACAAGCTGTGTGACATTTTGCGCCGTCTTATTGAAACCACATCTTCTGGACATCATGGTTATTCAATTCAGGAATGAAAAAGTTAGTAATCATGGCTCTATACCGATCACCATTGACTGTAACGTTCTGGCCACCATCGTTTTTGAAAAAGTACGGACCAATGATTCTACCAGCCCATAAAGCGCACCAAATAGTCAGTTTTTCTGGATGTAACGGTTGTTTCCACATACACTTGACGATTACCTTCACTCCAAATGCGGCAGTTTTGTTTGTGGACGTGGCCATTCAACCAGAAGTGCGCTTCATCGCTAAACAAAATTCGCTTATGAAAATCGGGAACAACGGTAATCTCATTTTGGGCCTATTCGACGAATCTACGCCAGGTGTGAGTCTATTTATGATGAATTGCCAAGCCAAACTGAGAATAAACCACTTGACAGCTGTTAAAGCGGTCGACATCTTGAAAAGTAATGCCAACTTAAAGTTCTATACCTCTATAAAAAACACGCTATATATTTTTAGCTTCGTTTCTGACTACATTGCTGTCAAATAAGATAAAAACTAACAAAAGTTCAACTTATATTCGAAGCGTAGTTTTCAGAAAATGTTGTACACATACATAAAACATGGCGCATAAGCGGAGTAAAAAGATCAAGTTTATTCATTACAAGAAAATTATTGCCACTATAACTTTTATACTGTTTGTCTTAATACAACACTTAATATAAGTTTATACAACACTTTTATTTCCGCTTTGACACTTCTTTATCTTACGACAGCCAAACGATAACTAACTAACGTGTAGATAAAGCAGTCCTTTATACACCTAATTGCCTACAGTTTGGAAGATTCAGGAAATATCGAATATCTTCTATTTCCATATCCGATTATTTAAATGTAACGTAAAGATGGTCGATGTGGTAGTGCTGCCAAATTTACATATACCAAAATCCCACAATGCAGTGTTGTATTTTTATTTTCGTAACAATATTTTATGTAATCTGAAGTATTTCAAGGGGCTTATACTTCTATATCGTCTTCCATAGAATTATTCCATTATTATTATTATCTCCCTGACCAGGCACTATTGTAGGACATTGCGACCCATGGGATCTTTTGTACCTCTCCGGTCTATAGTTTGTTCAACAGATCTGCTGCTTTCCTAATGAATCTCAGCAGATATAAAATTGTAATGTGACCCAGTGAGACCCTAGACACCTCCACAGGATTATTTCATACTTTCTCCATTTTAAGTATTTAAGATCCATTTTTTTAAACTTCACCTTATTTCTAGAATCCTCAGAAATTGTAATGTCTATTCTTTGGCCACCTCAACACTCTTCGAAAATATCAGAATTGTTGCTTCGTTAGAAGAAATTTTTATCAATGGTATTTCAGATGTTGCCTCAGTAACAGAATCATGTTAATCAAACACAATAATTTGGCCCATTTCCCTTGTTAATGTTATTGGTGGTTAAGGTCAAAATTCAACGCGCTCTAAAGCACAGCATCCGCCAGGAATATTATTCTCTAAGCCTGGATAACTGAACACTCACATAGTACATGTTCAGCACAAGTCGTGCAGAACCGATCATCCTTTAAATTAAAAAAAAAAGATGATGATATCCAAGACTATAGCGCCCACTAAATAGACCAGTTAGTACCATGAGTTCGCCTTTATTAATAGCCATCTGGATATACTGAGAGAAAGCGTCCATTTCACTCGCTGTTAAACACTTTTATCGTTTCATAATTGACTAAAAAAACAAAAACTAAAAAAACAATTAAATTATGATTTCTATAATATTAGTTAAACCTTTTACGGTCCCTGATGAAAACGGATGTTATCTTTAAGATATTCTTTTTAATGCAAATGAAATTTCATTATCAATAAACATTTATTTTTACCTCAATTTTACTGGTAATACAGTGTCCATTTATGATTAACTTCCCGGTGACGAAAGTTATAGTGAATCATCATGACAAACGCTGAACATAATAAAGCTTCGATGACTGACGATGAATTTACTTTGGTGTCATACATGACTTTTTAAAGTAAATGTCCAAATTGTCATAGATGAACAAGTTGATTTTGTCCTGTAGACGTCCGCTTATTGGTGAGTCCTAACAGACAATATCACCGGGAATCATTAATGTTTTAGAGGTGTAGCAGACAAAATCTTACATAATTCAGCATGAAGTCGACTCATAATAGACAATGTCATTAAATTTCAGACAATGTCGCTTAATTTCAGCTTTCTTTAGTATGGTGACATAAAATGACGTTGTCATATGTAACTCCCTTTGATTGTGTCATTGTCGCTGGGACATATACAAATTTCGACATCAAACTGATATTATGACGATGATAAATCGATGAAAAATATGAAAACGATAATGGATCTGAGACAATGGAACTGAATTTGAATTTCACTATAGTGCCAATGGATTTCTAGTCCATTACAACTCATCATTCATAATTAGTGGACTAAATTTCCAATACCACTAAAATCGTTTCATTTAGTGCACTCAATTTCAACTACCACTGAATATTAGAGGCGATAATGCACTATTTTTTTCACAACCACTAAAAGTAGTGGAAAATGAAATCGAATGCAATAAACCCAACTCTGGACTATTGAATCTAGAAAAAAAAATTTACTGCATTATCCGAAGATTTCCCAAAAAAGTTGGGCCCTTATTATGCACAAAAGAAAATCAATAGACTTGACCTATCGAAAATTACAATAAAAACCACAAAATTTTTTACTTCACCTACATTAGAATAAAAACTAATCTTAAGGCATAGAATTTCACTTTAACTTACTTTGTTTAAAAATAGAATTTCGTTGGATATAAGAAATGTGCTTTCAAATAGAGATGTTGTATACAAACAACAAATGCATGAAAGGGTTAAAGAAGTTAATGAAAAAAGTCCATATTACTTAGAAATCGGCAAAATTTGAATAAAAGAAAATGTAAGTTTTTTTAAATATTCCAGTTAAGTTCTTTTCATTAGTTTTGAGTTGTTTGGCACGTTTTGCCAAATCATATATTGTTTCGGTAAGAACTTGTAGCATCGTACTAGTAATACTAAAAATGTAAATATTTTGAACGCGGTGAAATCTGTAAAAATTAAGTTTTATTCACGTTTTTAGCTAATTTTTTATAAAAAAAAAAAATAAGTATAAAAGAGTTTAGTACAACGGGACTAAAAAAAGCACACTTTTTAATGAAAGTTGGTACAATTTGAAAATCTTATTTTGCATCCCTGTTATGAATTTATATGCAGTTTTTCCAGAATGAAGATTATATTTTCATGTCCATCAAGGTCATCCGCTAATATCGAAAGAATATTTTCAAAACTTAATCTTAACTAAACAAATACAGGAGCAGATTAGATTGTTAGATTAATTGTTAGTAAACAAATGTTCATGCTATAACTTAAAAATAGACTGTAAAATTAAAAAAAATCTTATATTTAATATGTAGGGTGAGTACACCTAAGGTCGGCATTTACCAGTAGTCGGCAATTTTTTTTTACTTAAATAACTGAGAATAAAAGTAATTATGTATTAAAGTAAGGCTAAATGATATTTATAAATATACTCAACATTCTATATGTTAAAAACAATTTGAGCTTAGATAAGTATTTTTGATAGTATTTTCATCTAATTAGTAACTGTCTTTCGGTTTTTACGAAAATGCTTGTTTTCTTAACAAAAACTAGTGGGAATGCCGAGTTAATAATGTCAATAATTACTTTAACAAAAAATATGAATTTTCAATCGGAAATGTTTTCTAAAGGTAGAAAACTGTTGAAATATGGCTATAAAAGTGAAAGAGCTGAAAAAAAATTATTTTTCTCTAATTTTAAGCGAACGAAAAATTTTTAAATGTTTCAGTTGTCGGCACTCTAATGTCGACTACTAGAACACCACTGAAAATCACATGTTCTTATGGTCGGTAGTGGTTTTTACTACTAGTTTTGTTAAGGTTGAATCTCAAAATAACTTAAGACTTCTAGAAATAATATTTATTATTTAAATCTTTATATCTTTTTCAGCCTCGTCTTAAGTGACGCTGGCCAATGATCAATAATTGTACGCACGACATCCATATTAAAATCTGGCCTCATCAAGAGTCAATGTAGTCTTAAGATAATTAATGTTGGGTTTTATTTTGTAACAAAACATGACCACTAAAAGGGTTAATTTGTAATACATATGGTCCAGGTCCAATTTATCTTTCATGTCTGATTGATCTTATTGAACATATACAAGTGGAAAACATTTTTTTTAAATAAGTAACAGTTTGAAATCAATTTCGATTTATTATTTTCTGTACTAAAATATGATATGCCGACAATAAGAACATAGTATGCCGAAAATTGGAAAATTAGTGCCGACTATTAGCAAATTTGGTGTTTTTTACAAAAACAGTAAATTTCACAATTTCAATAAAAAAAATATTAAATTTAACTTAATAATCTGTAACAAAGCAAACTAATGAATTGAAATTAGCTGAAATAAACAAAAGCCTTAAATTGCCGACTATCGGTACATTCACTCTACAAACTACTTTTAACGAGTGATAGATTCATTTTTTATAAAATAAATCATGCCATAGTTTCAAAGTGTTGGTGTAAAACCAGAATAATACATATACATACATATGTACTCGTACATTGGATCTCAAAATTGTGCAAATATTATTAATTTACTTATTATTATTAATTTAATTACTAAGAGATTGTTTTTAATAAGTGATCGAATTTTAATGTTTAAAAACAAGAGGCAATATTTTTTGTATACCGTATTGCAAATGTCAAATGTTTAATATCGAAAAACGTAAAAAAGTTGTGTAGAGTTAATACTTGTACATTTTTTTTTCTTAATTTTTATTTACAATCTATCCATTTAAGGATAATAAGTAAATTTGATAGAATAAGGTAATATTATTTGTTGTCCTCCACTGAGAACAACAATATACAAATACAATTTGTATACTGATATTATAATATAAAGGTTGTTATATGTACAATTCAAAGTAACTTAAATAAATAATTCATGAAGGGCAAATATATACAAGTAACAAAAATAAATCAATAATTAGTTTCGGATTGGCAAATCCAAAATGCGATAACTTTTTAATCGGTTTACTTCATTGGTGTCATCTAGAAGAGCAATGGCTAATGGATTGTGGTGGTAAATTAATCTTAGTAAATAGTTTTCACTTAGTACTTGTAAACTAAAAATATTTTATTTTGTTGAACATTTTAATTTTCAAATATTTCGTTTTCTGAACTTTTTCAATTATAAACATTAAATAATTATATATATTTATGAATGTATTACTTTTAATGGGTTCTGAAGAAAAATATTTGCAATAAATGAACTATATCCTTGGCTTGTTCTATTTAGTAAGTTTTTGCTGTGCAAGAATAACTTTTGACAGCATATGAACACAAAACAACAATTAGCCGGACAACAACTTCACCTTATATAATTTCAACATTATTTGATCTCTATATTGTACAAATATTAATTTAATTATTAAAAATTATTTGAATTAAACCTTTTTGTTTTAAAGTTTATTCGACTTTTTTCAAAAACTGGTTTTCGAATAATTCGAAAAGTAGCACTATTTAAAAAACCGGTTTCGGTTAATAATAATTCAAATAACCGGTTAACCGGTTCTTTTATTTCAATGAAATTGTTCCTAAATCTTGAAGCGCAGAGCTGGAACACATCGTTTTAAAAATAAACTGAAGCTGATGGAGAGCTTTAAATTAAAGCGGCAATCAATACTAACAATAATTCTAACAAATCTCATAAAAACTATGCCAAAACGGTATGCGGAGGCCAGGCCATAAAAAACAAAGTTTATTAACAAAGCTCTAAGAAATGCTTAAGTTTCGAACAGCTATTCAAGGAGCTAATTTCGTTTTTGTGTATTACTTGGTAGAGAATGGAATTAAAAGTTTGTTATTATAGTTATAATTTAGGTGCCTAGGATAACAAAAATTGAATGTTTTACTTTGAATAAATTATTAGTTATATACGAGTCCTTAATTGCCTCGACAAGAAAATTTGCTTTGTTGGGTAAGAACCCATCTTCCAACCAAGGAATCGTCGGTTCAATCCCAGGCCACACCATCTGACAATTTTAAACAGCGATATCACCTCACAACATTACTAGCGACTGGTTATGTATATTTACGCTGTTATAAACTTCACTAACTAATATATCTGCCGTTCGGAACCGGCGTTTGTGGGTTTGTGGGGTTTCAATGAGCCTAGTTGGTCATTCTCCATATAAAAATCAATATTTATTTACAGAAGATGAAAAAAGCATATTTTTGCTCAAGAAAGCATCTTTTTCGATCTACCTTGGTTTTCACGTTTCTTTGTGAGACGTTCAAGGTTATCATATACGATATCAAAAATAATTACATATATACAAATAGTTAAACGATGAGCATATTTTCAATAAAAAAATATACAAACGTAAACAAATTTGACTTATTTAATTTAACCGGTTATTCTTTTTAAATTAACCGGTTTATTCGAAAAATTAAGATTTTTAAAAAACCGTATTCGACAAAACCAAAAAAACCGGTTAAAACCAGTCGAATAATAACCGTCCGATCTTCCTAACCTATATGTATGATTTGTTATTTTATTTTGTTAATAAATAAAAATGTTTTCTAAAATTAATTTTTTTTTTTGTTGAAAAATTACGATTTTTCTTCACAAATTTTTGGCAACACTGTTTATATATCAGCGAGCAAAAGAGTAAGAAAATTTGATTTTGTTTTCGCTTCATTAACAAAAACAAAATTTACATTTGCAAAAAATTAGAAAGAGAGCAGATAAAAAGTACTGAGTGGAACATCTTTATATTATGTACAGTGGCCCCAAGCCAAGCTCAGTACACTATACCAAAATATTTTCGATCGCTTAAAAATCATACATTTTTTTTATTTAAGAAAATCTAGTTATTTTCTTATTTATGTATATCTTCCACGTACAAAAGGAAAAACCAACTCGGAAATTAAATAATTGTACGTAAAATTGAAGTTGAAAACGCTTTGAAAGTCAAAATGACTTGCACAAGGCAAACTCGGATAGTATCATTTATGGGTTAATAGCTGCAACTCTGTAATTTCAATGCGGCCAACTTCAAAAATTATACAGAATAAACAGAGTTAAGATCAAGGAGATGGCTAGACAACAGTGCAAGCTAAAGTGTTCGTGATATTTCACAAATTTTTGGCAGAAGTCATTCAACTGTGCACCACATAATAAAACGTATCAAATTCAATAAAACGTTGCAAAATATACCAAAATATGCACACAACAAAATATTTTCTTAGGCAGAAGAACGTTTTTTTGTCAGAAAAATAAAAGCAAATCCCTTCCTAAGAGCTCCTAAACTTGCTGCTTTTGCTGAAAGTGACCTTCGTTAGAAAGCAAGCCTATCAACAATAAAAAACTTGCTTTACAGAGTTGGTCACTTATTAGTAAGCGCAATCAAACCAAAAGACTTAAATTTGCAAAAGAGTACCAAAATAAGGGTTTTTCTTTTTGGAGAAACGTTATGTTCACCGGCGAAAACAAATTTAACGTATTTGGGTCGGATGGTAAACCAATAGTCTGGAGGGGACAAAATCAGGAACTACGTTTGAATAACTTGAAACCTACAGTAAAGCATGGGGATGGTTCAGTGCTTGTCTGGGCCCATTTTCTGCATCAAGTCCGGGATCTTTGCATTTTATTGACACTATTATGAATCAAAATGTTTATTTAAACATTTTAAAAGAAAACTTGCCAAAAAGTGTGGATAAGCTTGCTCTAGGTAACGGTTGGTACTTTTACCAAGATAGCGACCTCCCAAGCACAAGGGCCACAAAGTAAGACCTTGGCTGCTATATAATGTGCCACACGTCATGTAAACACCATCCCAGAGCCCCGACATAAACAAAATGAAAATTCGTGTGATTATCATAAAAGAGTTCAGCATCAGTCGGTTTCCAGCAAATCTGAGAAGGGTCTTATTAGAAGAATGGGAAAAAATACCAGCTGGTTACTGCCAAAAATTGGTCGAATCTATTCCCAAGAGTTCCAGATGGTTATAAAAAGCAAGGGTCTGCACACAAAATATTAATTTTATAACAATAAGAAATATTCTCGTCCGAATCTCGCTTGTGTAACTTTTTTTTAAACAAATTGAAGTCGTTTTGGTTTATTTATACTTACAACTACTGAATTTTGATTTTGTTAATTTAATTAATATGTATAATAAAAAAATCAAGCAAAAGCTTTCCTTAACTATTTCTTATTAGTTTGACTTTTATCAACAAATTCAGTTTATTATATAGTGTCCGAGCTTGGCTTGTAGCCACTGTATATAGACTTTGCTTGTAGAGCACGTTAGTTACCACACACTTTAAGCAAGACTATCTATTTATATTGTTACGTTTTAATCTTTTTAAAGCGTTTGGTGTTGTTGTTCACAGTTTTTTATTTACTACACTATATCTTACAGTTTCTTTTAATACAGCAGCTTAATATTCGCTGGTACAGCACTTTCATTTCCGCTTATACGCGACTTTATTTTATGACAGCAAAACGATAACATACTGACGTGTAGGTATATACCTATTTACCTACAGTTTGGAAAGTTCCGAAAATGTCTCATATCCTCTATGTTTATATCCATTAATTCAAATCTAACGTAAAGATGGTCGATATTTTTCTTTGTATTCTGCATACCACATCGTTTAACCCTTTGACTTCCTTCCCGATCCCAGCTAGTTTGAAGCTTTGGAGATAATCTTTCCTTACGCTGTGGGTTATATAGTATAACCAGTTATCCTTCATTAAAGCCCTTAGCATGATACCTGGCTTTTAACCTATCGCAGATCATATTTAGTCGTGTGTGCCTCGATTCATTGATTTCTTCGGGACTTTCATTTTTCTCGGCATTACTGACAGTAAGAAGTCCTTTTAACTTCCCGAATGAAGCTCTCGATTTGTTTTACTGCGGCTGACTTTGGCTTGTTCTGACTGTATCTTTAGCCGCAATATATTCAGTGCAGTATGCTAACCATCCGGCAGCAGTTTGCTGGCATCCAACCCAGTAATAACGCTGTTTTAATTTTTCTACTGTCTTTGCCACTCTATGATGCGTTCCGCTAGGTTCCTTATGAGATTGATAGATTTAGATTTAGTCTGGAACTTGTATTTCTGTCTACACTTTCCCAGCTTCTTTATTAGCACCCGTCTATCAGCTTTAAACTATTCCATTGAGCCCAATAAGAAAGCTATCTGCTGATATGTCTTTACCAGCAGGCCGTTTTTCTTTTCCTTTAGCCGCTATTATCCTTGCCAGTACAGGACATTTTCTCTGAGCCGTTGACCAGTCCTTATTAACCTTTAGACGTAATTGTTCAATATTTTCATGTCACAGCCTCCATGATGCCCATTGCCGTTGTGACCAACCTCATTTACCTTACTGTGTTCATTTATTTGAACGTAAAGATGGTCGAATTGGTAGTGCTGCCAAATATGCAAAATAACTACGGTATTCACAGGGTAACACATAACTACCAAAATTTAAGCATTTTAATTTTCGTAACAATATGTATGTATATATATCAAAATATGTTGTCCTATGCTCGTCATTTTATAACTCCAAAACCACTAAACCGATTTACAAATCAATACATGCATTGAAAATGATTACTTTTACTGATGGTTTTTGTTCAACTAGTCGGTGCCACCACTAATAATATAATAGTAAGTCTCTAAATTTGGCCAGATAACTATGTGCGTAGTCAGTACAAATCATCAGTCAAAAAGTGAGCGAAATTGGATAAGTGGGAGTAGCAATTCCCATACAAAGTATATATTGATTTTTATATATCGTTGGAACGGTAATAGTCGAAAGTTCGGAAAACTATCTAAACAACTTTGTAGTCAAAACACATCATCTGTCAAAATATGGGTGTAATCGAATAAGTGGGTGTGCCACTTCCTTTATAAATTAAATATTGATTTTTGTATATCTAGAGAACGATTAAAATGGAAGGTTCTGAGTTTGGTCTAAATGATTTCTTATATAATACAAATCATCAGTTAAAAAGTGGGCGGAATTAAATAAGGGGGCATGGTACCGCCCATACAAATTAGATATTGATTTTTGTATATCTTGAGAATGGTTAGGGTTAAAGTTTCTAAATTTGGTTTACATAACTTGGCAGTCAATACAAACTGTAATATAAAAAATACGGAATTTTACATATGTGGAGAACGGTAAAGTTTTCTTTATCTGTCCACGTCATTCAAAAATTAGGTACTACAAAAAGGCTCCCAGCAATGCGGGAGTATAGAGTATAGATGTAAAGATAGTATATTTATAAAGATAGTATGTTTATAGAGGTGTTGCACTGCCAAATATCAACATGCACTGATGACATCACGCACATTTTCATTGAGAGAGAAAAACTAACGGTATCTCTAAAGACGTGTAGTATCATGGTACGTACTACCATGGCCGCCAGATACATTTTGTCAACCTCCTTAAATTTAGGAAAAAATTTCCCCAAAATATGCCCTCTAAAAAGGAAAAATCCCCACAGAAATCCCATTAAACAAAATAGTTGTTTTAAACAATTAATATGTAATCGGGTATGTTCTGTAAACCAAAAACAAGTGATATTGAAATCGAGTAAATTTTCAAAGTCAAATAAAATTTAATTTTGGCAATTATTTTTGAATATTGATAATCAAAGCAGTTATTTTAAAGGAATTAATCGAATTAACAAAAAAAGGTTTCATAATATTATCAGATTTGAAAGTTATAGCAATTTGAAAATTCATTCGGTTTCAATTTCACTTGTTTTCGATTTACAGAACATACCCGAATATGTTTTATTTAAATGTAGCAGTGAGAATCATTTTTATGTTATAGATATACATTTTTACATTTATAAGTATATACAAAGGACAAGATGTACATATTTTAATAAGCCATTAATTCATAAATATAATTTATGGCTGTATATTAAGTCAAAATTTTGTAAGCCTCAACTTAAGAGCAAAAGATACTCTCCTCTTAGATATATGGGCAAATATACCACCCAATATTACCAAGAATCCTGTCATCTTATAAGATGATTTCAAGCTATTATAGACGCTAAAATAAATACTAAATTTCGACCTAGGGTCTATTTAAAAAAGTACTTTGAAAGCTTTGAAAATGCATTTGTTAAAGTAAAAAGAACTTTTTTAACGAAAGCTGAATAATTTACCTTTAAATCGCTTTGGTCTTCGATTAAAATCTGTGAGGGTTGCACAGAAATTAATGTTGCTGGTGGTTTCAATGTTCATAATTCGTCTTGGTTATGCCATTCATACCGTACAACTCCAGAAGGCCAATACGTTGAGTTATTTACCGCGCACAATCACCTTGCGCAGTTATTGAATATCGTATATCGTGTGTAGATGGGCACCAGAACAATAACTTCGACCTTTTCCTCACTGCACATCCTGAAAAGTATGTAGTTGAGGTTCTTGCACTTCTCGGAAATTCGGATCATTGTGCAATTTCTGCCTCATTCTCGTCCACCGCTCTTCGCGAGGTTCCACCCATGGCTACGGAACGCTTTACGAGGATTCTCGTTGGGCTGAGCTCAAAATTTTTTGGGCATTTTAGTGGGATACTTTGTTTCCTTGACTCAAACGTCGATGCCATGGCAGAAATAGTAGTGAATATAATAAGGCTAGGGATAGATATTTTCATCCCGTCCAAAAAGCTTTCGATTAAACCTAGAAACAAATTTTGGTTTAATCTGACGTGTAAATTGGCAGTCAGATCCAGAGAGGAAGCGTTCAGGAATTAGCGCAATAATAAATGTGCCCATACTGATTTGCATCGCAAACAGTATGCGGCTTTATACGAGCAGCGCCTTCGTGATAAAGTTCTTACTTTTCCGCGGGAAAGTAATAACTTTTGGTCATTCGTCAAAAGGCTGAGGAACAACGCTAGTTCGGTTCCTGCTCTTATAAAGAATGAACACACATTCACGAACCCGATTGAAAAGGCAAACCAGCACTGGTCCTGAAGCAGTGCTCTTCGACGCTTGCGCATCCATTAGCTCACCTTTTCAGTGCGTCATATCGCGCCGGTATTTTTCCATCTTGCTGGAAGTCTGCTAATGTAACACCAATCTCCAAAAAGGGCGATGCTAGTAACCCTGAGAATTACCGTCCATTAGCAGCTTGTTCCGCGCTCTCAAAGGTTATGGAGAGTATGATTAATCACCAACTTGTGAGATATATGTGGAGTCCAACGATTTACTTAGCGATCATCAGTACGGTTTCCGAAAGGGCCCTTCTACTGGTGACCTGCTGGCGTTGCTCTCGGCGAAGTGGAACAAGTCCATTCATGGTTTTGACGAGAGTAAGGTTGTGGCTCTGGATATCTCAAAGGCGTTTGATAGAGTTTGGCACGAGGCTTTCATTTCGAAACTTAATACTTTTGGTGTCGGTTGTCACTCGATTTATATCGAGTGTTCTCAGAGATCGCTCTATAAGAATGGTTATAGATGGGGTCTCATCCGACGAGTTGAGGGTAAACTCAGGGGTATCGCAAGGTACTGTTCTTTCTCCTACTCCTTTTCTAATATTTCTTAACGACTTCCTTCTTCTCACTTCTAATCCTATCTACTCTTTTGCGGATGACAGAAATATTTATCACTTATATTCTTTTGATAGTAGACCGCGCCTTTTGGAGAAGGATGAATATAAACGACACACTCACAAGTAACCTGGTGAAGGTCTCCGAGTGGGGTCGTGCGAAAATCGACCCTGATTTTAATGCACGCAAGACTCAATGTTGTTTTTTAACACACAGACGTGGTGGTGTGCTGTCATTTGTGTCAATGGGTAATGTAGATATCAGATGCTCTTGATGTTCTGGGCATGAGGACTATGTGACGTTCGTTGGAATGATCACATATTTCAAGTGTCGAAAGAAGCATTCAAGTGCCTTGGTTTTTTAAGACGGTGCAAGAAATACTTCACTCCATCTGATCTCCTTAATATTTACAAGTCCTATATCCGATCAAAAATGGAATACAACTCTTAGGTATGGGCCGGTGCTCCAAAGTCTATTTTGGAGTTTCTCGACCGCGTATAGGAGAGGGCGAAGATGCTCATCAATGACGGTAGTGTAGCCAACTGTATCGATTCATTGGAGCACCGTCGCAATGTGGCGTGTGTTTCATTGTTCTATCGGTACTATAACGGAATGTGTTCTAACGAAATTAAGGAATTAATTCCTAAAAATCATATATTTTTACGTAGTACACGTATTTCTCGTAGAGCGCTTCCATTTGTAGTTGATTGTCCAGTAAATCGCACAACGCGTTATAGGGAGAATTCGTTCTTTGGTCGCACTGTTCGGTTGTGGAATAATCTTCCAGCGAAGGTATTTCCTGCCACTTACGACATGAGTAAATTTAAAGCTAACGTCCATAAATACTACTCCCTCTGTCCTCCTTCCCATAACATATTTTCCTAGTACCAGCACAATGCACTGCATGAGTAGGGGCCATCCCCAGGGTGCTGGTCTTATATATTGAAAAAAAATATATGATGACCTCAATGGTCGCAGTTGGACAGCTTACCTTGGCTCCAGACAGTCATATAAGCCTGTCTTTGAAGACCGCCAAGTTGTTTCCTAGCGACCACTCAATTTTATGCCACCAAACAAGGGATGCGTATGTAATGATCGGCCTTATAATTAATATCGGGTTTTTTAAAGCTTTACAACTTTGAGTTTGCAACACTCTTTTATTAGTCAACCGATTTAACAGCTGATAGTTTCATTTTTACATTTACACCAGAGCAACACTTTCAAACTGTTTGAATTTAAAAAAAAAAAAAAAAAATAGTTTTTTAAACAAATTTCCGCAAATAATCCTACTTTCTGTTAAAAATCTCCAATGAAAATCCCAAACCACAAATGAAAATTTTCATCGCTTTTAGAAACGAAATTTCTCCTAATTTGAGGTTAAAACCCTAAATCTGGTAGGTCTGCTTCCATTAATTTTTCTTTCTCTTTCATTCACAAACACAAGACTGCTTTTCTCCATGTAAAATACATGTTAAAAATAAAAAAATTAACACAATGAATGATTTACTGCGTAGTGTGCGTCATTCACTGATGTTTTAATTTAGTGTGCTCATAATTCTCTTCACATTTCAATAAAACCAAAGAGTAATGAGTATAGAACTATTAAAAGTTTATCAAAGATAACGCATTTTAATTCCTCAGAAAATGAATGCACAATTTTGCTTTTTATTGACATTCATGCAGGTCTCTAACACCCAATTCACACAGTGACTTTACGTCTACTTTTGTTTGTGTGTGAACAGTGCAGAGAAGCAAGAGAGGCGAAAAGCGGAGAACGTCATTTTGTTTACCCCTCTTGATTCTCTACACCACAAACAAAATTAGACGTTGAAAAACGAAGTTCGTACAAAGTCACCGTGAGAATTGGTTGCTGAAATTATACAAGGTGATGTTGTCTGTTCGGCTGACTGTGTTTTTTTTTTATACCAATTTGTGTTCGAGAGACTGTGAAAAGTTTTTCTTGTACAGCAGAGACTTACTAAATTGAAAAAATCCCAGGATATAATTAAATTATACCATATTGAAAAAATATGTTTCAAAACGCATTAAAATATAATATGTATTTGAAATTTAAAATTTTCTATAAAATAAAATATTTCTACAAAATTTACAAGCGTTAACTGTATCAAACTTTTGTTACCGTTTTTTTTTGTATTGAAATTTTGTGACATTTGCCTTACATATACAAAAAGTATTGCCCATTGTTCTTGAAAAAAAAAATTAGTTGTTTAACTTTCAATACTAGTGAAATGAGCCTTAGAATTGGGTGCGATATGTACATATATATGTGTGTTTATATCAATCATGAACATTTCATTATGAACCAGGGTGTCAAAACTTGGTACAATTGTACTTTTTTGGTACACTAATTACTCATTATGTGCAATTTACGAACTTTCTCAGCTTATTTATTTTTATTGTAATTTCCCTAGTTTATCATTTAATTAATTTACATGGTAACTCATCTTTATTATCATTTCTTTGTGATTTAGTTTTTGAATTTGACTGTTTATTTTCAAACAACTGCAACCAGGGATTGGAAAGTTTTGTACCAACTTTTTTAACACTATTTGTAATTCAAAAGAATAATAGCACCTAAATGACTAATTTAGCACTATTTCAAAATTCCATATTCGTATCAAAATGCCATAAAAGCCCAAGATAGGAAGAAACTGTTTCGACTGTCTCCAATCTAATCCAAAAGTAGGATATGCTGAAGTGATCTAATTCCTGCTACTACAATTAAAAAAGTAAACAAGCAAAAGAGTATCATAAATGATGCTCTTAGATTTAGTTCTCATCAACTAATAGGCTTTAATCTACCCTTTGAAGTTATGCATTAATTGTTAAATTTATATACAGTACCTTAGAACAAATAATCTTGCAGTGCTTTTTGGTTACGTTTTTTTGGAATGTAAAAAACATTGTAAACAAAGACAAAAATTGTAAACAATGTTTTTCAGATTGTAAAAAACTTAACTAATATGCAAAATTTACATACATAAATATGTATGTATGTATAAAAAATTTAAAAAAGAGAAATTAAAAATTTAGTACAATCGGATTGTAAAAAGTACACTTTTTAATGGAAGTTAGTACAATTGAAAATCTTATTTTTCATCCTTGTTCGCATGCCAATACAGTACATAACAAAAAAATATAAGCCAAAATAAATAAAAACTGTTTGATAAAATATTAAAATGAAAAATTTGTAAATATTAAATAATTTTATTGCTAATTATTTATAACAATTAAAACTCATCCTAACAAAACAATACCCACTGTTTTGCTTTTCACCTTGAATTCTGTGTGTTATTGATGAATGTGTGTGCGAGTGCGCATCAGTAGTGTTGCTTATTGGAGCAAAGCTTTAGTTTATTTTATTACTGCATCTCTTCCAAAGAGGGGAAATTGTTACCGATTTTGGCGCTAAAATTCGACATTTGCAGTAAGTGCAGAGACACAAAAAAGTGCTAATAATTTAAAAAAAAACAAAGACGAAAAATAAACATACCAAGGCGAATTCAAGAATTCGAATTCGCCTTGAAACATACAATAGAAAAAAAGCATTTGGACCCATATCTGTCAGATTTGACGATTTTTTTAACAAAATTTTGGCAAAATGACGATTGACGTTTTCTGCCTCTAAAATGACGATTTTTGCAATATGGACAATTGACAGCCCTAAAAGTATTAATAACTCTTTGTAGTTGAAAAAACTAGCTTACTTCTTATGATTTTTGCAATCAATGATAATAAAGAGTAAGGAAATACGAGCTTGCATTTTTTTTGGTTATGATTTATACAATTACTGTGACTTAAGAGTCAAAGAATAATTCTAAGACTTCTATAAAGCTAGTACCAAAATTATAAGTATCTCAATCGTTTAGTCTCAGCAAAATTTTTATCACACACATCTTCGATCCGAGACCACATACAATGCCTTTATACAATTCCTATTTACATTTACACAGCGTTGGCCTAGGCTGTCAGATGGGTCCGATGGAACAGACATTGTAAGCGAAGGTTGGATGGATCCGAAGACAGATATTTCAAGTGCAGGTTGGATGGGTCCAATACTACAGATATTGTAAGTGAAGGTTGGATCAGTCAAATACAATAGACATTGTAAGTGAAGGTTGGGTGTGTCCAATGCTATAGTCATTGTAATTAAAAGTTGGAAGGGTTTTATACATATATATATATATATATATATATATATATATATATATATATATATATATATATATATATATATATATATATATATATATATATATATATTATATATAGTATTGTTCGAAACCTAAGCAACTTTTCCCCAGTAAATACTCATGGTCGTATATGTTCTCTTTAAATAGATTAATGAAAAATTTCCCTGTTATTTATTATTATACATGTAGTCTACATACTAGTAACAACAACAAAAAATAAATTTTATGTCTTTGGAAGAAATTACAAAACAAAAACAAAATTAACTTAAAAATTCGCTGTTCGAAACCTAAGCAACTTTTACATTTTTGTATATGTTGCAAAATATTAACTAAAACAACAACAAAAATTTTAAACAAAAATTTTAGACCCGTTATGATTGCTATTGAAAAAATAATTTTGGTTGATTTTATGCATTTAAGTAGTACCAATTATTTAGAAGCGCAACCATGACGCGAACACGTTATGGATCAGCTTTTAAGCTAAAGATTATTGATTTTTTTAATAACGGTAAATCCCAAATTTCTATAGCAAACCAATTCAATATTAATAAATCAATAGTTTCCCGACTTATAAAAACGAATAAAGCTACTGGGAAAGTAGAGGAAGCCAATAGCGGTGGGCGACCTCGAAAAACTTCTGCGCGAACAGATCAGAAAATTTTCCGTCTAGTTAAAAAAAAATGCATTTATTTCGTCGAAAGACATAGTGAATGAGCTTGAACTTTAAATTAGTTCTTCCACAGTAAGAAAACGTTTACTGGAACAAAACTTAAGGAGCTTCATGCCATCTAAGAAGCCTATGCTGACTAAGAAGCATTTAAAAAAGAGGTTTGTTTAATTGATTGCAACGTAGTCTCTGATTTTCTCACCTTTTTGGTTATTTTAGGTTGGATTTTGCTAGAGCACATATGAATTGGACTATATCGAAATAGGGAACTGTTTTGTTTAGTGATGAATCTAAATTTAACTTACTAAATTCAGATGGAGTTTGCCACGAGAGAAAACCAAAAGGAAAGCGGCTACATCCTCGGTACTCAAAAGCCACAATAAAGCATGGGTATTTCAACATGACAATGATCCAAAACACTCATCGAAGTTGGTCAAGGATTGGTTAGTAGCTAATGGGGATAAAGTTTTGGATTGGCCACCTCAATCGCCAGACTTGAATCCCATAGAGAACCTCTTTGGAATTTTGAAACGGAGAGTTGGAACTGGACGCTTTAAAACTAAACAGGAGTTGATGAACTGTCTAAAATCAGAGTCGGAAGCTATACCAACACCTATTCTATCAAATCTCATTGAATCTATGCCCAAAAGATGCGCTGAGAACGTAAGAAACAGAGGATATCATACCAAATATCAAAATTTGCTTAAGTTTTGAACAGCGAATTTTTAAGTTAATTTTCTTTTTATTTTATTATAACTTCCAATGAAATGGAATTTAATTTTTGTTGTTATTTTTAAGTTATAGACACATTGTGTAGTAGTAAATAAAAAAAATATTTTCTTTAAATTTATTTAAAGAGAAGATATGAGTCTATTATTACTTAGTGGGAAAAAGTTGCTTAGGTTTCGAATAATACTGAATATATTGATTATGACATATATATATATATATATATATATATATATATATATATATATATATATATATATATGATTCTATAGCAATCATTTTATATAACGGTTAAGTTATATTCATCTGTCTACTGTTATAACATTTATTTAATCTTAATTTTGATATCTTATCTTATCCAACGTCAACGTCTTGAATATTAAAAAAATTAAAAATATTCTCTCAACTCGTCGTGTCCAATTTCATTTGGACACATAATTCTTTTATATGTTAAAAATTTAAATAATTTTATTATTATTAAAAATGAATTTGAAATCATTTATATGGATTACTAGAGTAACCCTTCCTGCGTTGCTGAGAGCTTTTGTATTGTAGACCTATAAAATGTATTCCTTATAACAAAATTTGAAGAAATGCATTATAATTAATGATTTGTATTGACTACCAAGACATATAGACCAATATATATATATATATATATATATATATATATATATATATATATATATAATTTATCGAAAAAAATACTATTTTCTGCAAACTTCATCTGGCAACTTTGGTTGTAAATTTAGCGAGAAGAATTTATGTGTCGTAAACTCAGCGAACGTGTTATTGGTTCGAACTCAAGAGTGAAGAGAGTTTAGTGTGGTTAAACTCCGGTTGAAGAGGTTGTGATCGAAACTAAGTTATAACCACGATCGGGTTGGAAGATCTTTAGGTAGAAAGATCTGTCGAGTAATTGGTGTTGTTTACAATGTTGTAAACAGACGGAGTAATTAAGAATAGAAATTGTTATTGCTTGTAAAAAGGTCAAAAGCAGTGGTGCACAAAACTGTCTAAATATAGGATTTTAACGAACTCATAAATACACATTTTTAAAAAGGTAATAACATAATAATGCTCGTATGTATATAGAGGGTGAGTTATAAAACATCATTTGCAAAGCATTCGCACAATGGCACGCACTCCAAAACGCAACCATGCAAACTTTTACAAAGTCTTCCATTTATAAATGTATTTTAAAACTTTTATCTGCACAGCAATAAATAGTGTCGTTTGCTTTGCAACGTGTTTGGATGTATTGGAATTCACTAAAATTCTCGGCCAACAACGGATGAGCAAAGGTAGTTTTAAATAAAGTTGTAGAAAAAATTTTTGGTAAATTTTGATATAATTTAGTCAATTTTAATATTAGCCATTGGCTACTATTTTATCTTATATATATGAAAGTTGTGCAGAACATGAAAAAAGGTAGATTTCGGTCTATAGGGCGCGTGAATTCAAAATTCCCAGCTTATTTTCGGCGAATCAAAAATTTTCATTGGCATTGTAATAATTTCACCTTAATTAATTTTTTGTTTGTTTTTTATTCTCATACTTATTACCTTTTTTCATCCTCCGTACTGATTCATTTAAAAAAATAAAACTTTTCCACTAACGACTATTTAAAAAACTTCGTTGATCAAAAATGTAAATTGAAATGTGATCTTTTAAACAAGTGCTCCATTTGCACTATCGAGAATTTTATATGAATAATAAAGAAAACATATGCGATTAAGTTCACAATAGCAAAAACAAAAGAAAAACCGAAAAAAGTAAATTTCATTTCATTAAAAGAAACAAATTATAATCAAATTAATTTCTTGTTTATTTACTTATGACATTTTCTTTTCTAACAAAAAATGTTGCACATCTGTTCCTTGTAACTAAATGTCGCTTAAAATTAAGATTTTCAAAAGGCAGCATTTTTAGAGATCAACACAAAAAAAAACCCTTTCTTTGTATTACTTTGTTACGAAAATAAAAATACAACATTGCATTGTGGGATTTTGGTATATTTTGTCCCCCCATCAATTTGGCAGCACTGCACCATTGACCATCTTTACGTTACATTTGAATTAACAGATATGGAAATAGAAGATGGTCGATATTATCTAGACCTTCTATACTGTAGGCAATTAGGAAAATCAAGGAATGCTTTTCAATAAACAAAGTTGTGTTAAAGTGGAAATAAAAGTGTTGTATAAACGAACATTAAGTGTTGTATTAAGACAAACAGTATGAAAGTTATAGTGAAGTAAATAAAGAAACTATAAAACAATAACAAAGCGGTGTTTATTTGATTTTAACGCAATTTAAACGAACTCAAACGTTTTAAAAAGTTTAAAACGTAACAATATTTTTTATTTGATACAAAAAAAGAAAGCAATAAAAACCAATATTTTCAACTTTTCTGTCAAACTCATATGAAGAAGGATATGATTTTACTAATACAAGCATGTAAGCAGTGCAGAAGCTATTGCTTATGTTTCTCGACGTCGGATTTTACATTGTCTTATTTTTGCTCTATTGTTCTTTTTGTTGAAATGTCAGAAAAGGCTAAAAAACTGAATTTTTAAAAAAAGCTAAAAATAAAGCTATAAGCTAAATGAAAAATTTCGAGGCTAAATCGGGCATAAAAAAGTTAAATTTAGCATAAAAAAGCTAATATGGTCACACTGCAAATACACACGTCAGTGTTGCCAAGTCCGTTGGGCATAAAATCGTCAAATTTTGAAAAAAATTCGCGTAAATCGTAATCATGTCTTGAAAAATCGTTAAAATATTGAAAAAAATTGTTAAAACACAATATGTTTATTTATTTAGGTTTTCTATATATTTAAGAAAAAAGAAACAACTCGTCTTTCTCTAAAATAAAGATCCAAGAATGTTCAAGAATGGCTGCTGCAACAAAAATCTTAAAAAACAACGAGTATAATACGAATGGGACCAGATTGTCTCACGCTAAATGCTTTAAAAATGCCACAATATCTAATAAGTGAATTAAAAAATTAGTTCCCCTCTATTCTTTTATATTATTTCATTCCAGAATTTGAATGATACTTTTTGTGAAGGTTTTTTAAGGACCTAACAATGAATAAATTTGTGCGTTTTGTTCTATTTGGTGGTACATTTAAAATCTTACAGGAACTTTTTAGTTCAACTTCAAAACATGGATTTGCTTTTGCTTCCCACTTTATTCCAGCATCTTTAATAAAAATTTATATTATAAATTTGTGTCCACTATTTTAAACAGTCATTTTTTTCTCATCGTTAATTTCCTCATTGTTAATTATGTAACGAACATGAGACGTTTTCAAATAATACGAAAATTATCAACTCTGAAAACTGGGGTTATTTTTTCTCGCCCTTTTTTCATTTCTGGGAAGACGGGAAAAATAAATTCTTTTCCCGGGAATCCCGTTACAAGTATACCTACATACATAATTTACCGTGGGTATCAAGTTTTTATATTGAAGAATTTTGGAGTAAAGTTATGTTGTGCGATGGCATTGTTTTTTATTGTATTTGAATGTGAAGAAAAACAAAACTTTTGGCGAAAAACGAGAGTTTCTGATATAAAAACTTGATACCAACGCAAAAGAATGTATGTATGTTAGAATGTGTTTGGCGTTGAATATGGCCTACTGGGGTTGTCATTGAAGTTTTTATCAAAACAAATTTGGATTGTTTCACATATTTGAACCTATTTGAAGATAATTCGAGGCAATCAGTAAACAAAATAAGTCTTTTTGGAAGCTGGCGCTTTCAGCACGGCGATAAACTAAACTATACAACAAGAATTTTAAATGAGAGGTTATCATACCTTTCTAGTACAATCTCTGGACCTAATTATTATTGAAAAATGATACTTCCTCGTACACCTAAAAATTATTTGAATCGATACCTAGTCGTCTGTAAGCTGTTATTTTCCGCATAAAAATCCAGGGAGAGGAAACACAAGTATTCCTATGCAACAGTTTTCTTTTTCTAATTGCCTAATAGTAGGCTGACATCTTTTAGTACAACAGTTTTTACTCAAACTGTTATAAATTTTTATTATATAACAAAAATCGTCATTTTAAGAGCAAAAATCGTCAAGTCCTCATTTGATTGTTTTTTAAAATGACAATAAATCGTCACATCTGGCATCAGTGATGTACATACGAATGTCTGTACGTGTCATCGATGTACAAATTATATTTTGTTTCTTTTTAGTGCTTTTGCGTTAACAAAATAATAGATAAATAAGAAAACTATTTTTACTTAAGCTGATATTAATGTAGGATGAAATATGTTTTATTGTTGTATAAATACAAATTGACCAACTCGCATCGAAGTTTTGATTCCTTATAAATAACTTCGTAGATCGTAGTTAAAATAAAATAAATTTTGTGTTTGGTTTTGATTAATATCATTTATTCAACACAGTTTTGTGCACCACTGCTTGTAACCTTTTTACAGGCAATAACAATTTTTTATTCTTAATTACACCATCTGTTTACAACTTTGTAGACAACAAAAATTACTCGACAGATCTTTTTTCCTAGAGATCTTCCAGCTCGATCGTAGTTATAACTTAGATTCGATCACAACCTTTTCAACCAGAGGTTATCCACATTTAACTCTCTTTACTGAGTTAGCTCCAATTAAACTGGTTTTTACTTCACTACTAGCATCACGAGTTTACTCCTAATAAACTCTCTTCACACCAATAACACATTCGCTGAGTTAACTTTACTTAAAAACTGCGCTCGCTGCATTTACGACACATAAACTGATTGCTGTTCGCATCGATGTGCTTTTTATGTGGCTGAGTAAACAGTACATCGAAAGCTCTCGAACCTCTCGATACTTTAGATAGATTCAATTTTTTTCTTTTAATTTCTTTTTAGTTCTTTTGTAGCCATGCGTAAGTAAACATCTACCTCTTTCAGCTCTTAGTATTTGTTGTTGCTTGTATATTGTCTGTTACTTGTTTTCCTTCTGCTTAATTATTGTTGTTGCTAATGTTTGTTGTTGTAGATTTGGTTATTTGTAAACAGCACATGTAGTTGTTCTTGCGGTTTTTGTTTATTTTAAAGTAAGTAAAATAATAAACGCAGAGATGCTCAACCTTATTTTTGTAACAATATGTATTCATGTTTTTTTTTTTTTTTTTTTTTTTTTTTAAAGAGAATTTTTACAAATTTGATAAATTTATGTTTTGTTTTTACATATGAAGACATTAAATTAATTAATTCTTAGTGAGTCAATATTTTAACTTCCTATAGAAAAAAAAAACAGTAATTAATAATTATGATTTTATAGGCATAATTCTACGATAAAGATAACACTTTTCAACCGTTATCTTTTTGCATGAAATAATTTGTTGCATTTTAAACATTTTAAAGGGCGTAAGAACATACATAATCATGTTTTAAACCTTTTAAAAAAATCATTTTGAAAATTCACGTAATAATATGTTATTTTATTTCCCTAATAATTAATTTTTTAGCTGTTTATTTTCCTAATTAATATTTTTTTAAATGAATGAATTTTTAAGAAGGGCTATCTGCAATAGGTTATTATACCCTTTTGTTTGCCGACTTACACGTCACAGTTCTATGATAGATGCGTTCTTTGTGAAAGCAAAACCGGTGTTTCTAGATTCCTACCGTATATTTTCGAATATTTCTGGGTCTGGAAATGTTTGTAAGTACTTGGGTATTTTTAGTACTTTTTGTTTGATAATTTTGAGAAAACTTTAGCTAAAGATTGTGAACATATTTTCGGTAATTTACTGAAGAATTTCCTAAGCATGTGTTTAAATATGTCTCTCAATATTCGTTTCTTACGTTCCCATTTGAAATTTTTCAATAAATTTTAAAAACATGAGTGACGAGCATAATGAATGGATTCATATAGATTTAATATCCTTGTGTGTGTGTTTGATCGAGCATCCACTCTAAGAAGAAAAGAAGAAAAAAACTGAAAAACAATTTTAGTACTACTTCTTTTTCCATCCATTTCGCAAAGGGTTCTAATTTAATTTCCCAAGTGATTAATAACAATAGCAGCCGCTTTTCCTCCTCGTTTTATAAGTTCATCTTTTATTTGGTCAGTATGAACACTCAATCGAAAGGATATCGTACGGGAGAAGGTAAGTTTGTCATAAAAATATGATAAATATAAGTAAAAGGATATATCTTTTTTGGTTTTTTCTTTAGAACGAGTATAACTATATAGAACGAGTAACTAATTGACTTGTTTGTGGGACTATCATATGCTAGAGGGCTATTGCTGGAGTGTCATTAGAGAGCAGACAAAAATTTATATAAAAAATTAACAAACTCTTGATTTTTAGTTTTTTTTGTTAGTTAATGTAACTGTCACTTTTTTCATTTTTTTTATAAATATCTCAAAAGTTTAGTGAATTATTTTCTCATGATTTTTTCCAAAGATAGACAGCTAAATTAACAGCACCATGAATACGGGTACTGTGTAAGTATATCTGATTTTTAGGAATTAATTTCATTATTTCGTGCGAACACATTCTGTTATACTTAGCACCGATGAAACGCACGCACGAATCGATAGAATTGGCTACCCTTCCGTCATTAAGCACTTTCTCCCTCTCCAGCACGCGGTCGAGAAGCTTCAATATAGACTTTGAAGAACCGCCCCATACATGTGAGTTGTATTCCAACTTGGGTCGGATATAGGTCTTGTAAATATTGAGGAGGTCAGATAGAGTGAAGTATTTCCTGCACCGTCTTAAGAAACCGAGACACTTGAATGTTTCTTTCGACATTCGAAATATGTGATCATTCCAACGAACGTCACAGTGAATTCTCATGCCCAGAATATCAAGAGCATCTGATTCCTCAATATCTACATTACCCATTGACACAGACGACACCACACCACCACGTCTGTGTGTCAAAAAACAACATTGGGTCTTATGTAAATTAAAATTGACTCTGTTTGCACGACACCACTCGAAGATTTTCTCCAAGTCATTTCTGAGTGTGTCATTCATATTCTGCCCTTTCGCCCCAATCTCCAACTACTCTTATAGTGCGATTTCTGAGGAAGCTCGGTACAAATCGAGAGAAATATCCAGGGTCACGTCTTTGCTCTCACCAAATCCATGAATGGACTTATTCCACCGCTCGGAGAGTAACGTCAGTAGACCACGAGTAGAAAGATTCCTACGGAAACCGTTATGACGTTCGCTCAGCAAATTGTTGGACTTCAAATACTTCACAAGGTGATAATTAATCATACTCCATGATCCACGACTTTGGAAAGTGCCGACTGCTATTAGGCGGTAGTTTTCAGCCTTTTTAGGGATTGGCGTTACATTGGCAATCTTCCAGCAGTATGGAAAAATTCCGGCACCATCACACGCACTGAAAAGATTAGCCAACAGACGCTGGAATGTCATCCGGCCCAGATGACTTATTAACATTGAGATTTGCAAGAACCCTGTTAACTGCACGGGATCGAAAGAATATACTAGGCATAGTCACTGATACACTGATACGATAAGACGCACTGAAAAGATTAGCCAATAGACGCTGGAATGTCATCCGGCCCAGATGACTTATTAACATTGTGATATGCAAGAACCCTTTTAATTGCACGAGATCGAAAGAATATACTAGGCATAGTCACTGATACTCTTTCAAGTACGCGCAGTGGTTTCCGGCAAGTTCGAGTTACTTGCAAACATTTCAGCTAGATGGTTGCCTTTTCACCCGGGTTTGTCAATGCCTGGTCATTCTATATAAGGACTGGAACCGAATTAGAGCTGTTCTTACCTTCCATAATGAAAGTAAGAACTTTATTGCGAAGTACTGCGATATACGAAGATCTCGCCTGTTTGCGTAGTGAATCAGTATGATCGCATTTGTTACTACGCCAATTTCTGAACGCTTCCTCTATAGATTAGACTGGCAATTTGCATGATTTATTTCCTGGTTTAATCGAAAGACTTTTCGATGGAATAAAAATATACATCCACAGTCTTATTATAATATCACTACCATTTCAGCCATAGCATCAGCGCTAGAGCCAAGGAAACAAAGTTTCCAATTAAAATGCCTATAAAAATCGTTTAGCTCAGTCCAACGAGCCTTCCTGTAATTGAAAACAAAGCTCTTCGTAGCTGTGGATGAAACGTTAAAGAGGAAAAGAGGCAGAAACGGTACAATGAACCCAATTTCCGAGGGGTGCAATAACCTCAACTGCATACTTCTCAGGGTGTGACGTGAGGAAACGGTCAAGAGTGTTATTCTGGTGCCCGTATACACACGATATACATATGTGTAGGTTCATTCACCAATTGGGCAAGGTAATTATGCGTGGCAAATAGCTCAAAGTATTGGCTCTCTGGAGTTGTGTGGCCTGAATGGCGTAGCCAAAACGAATTATGTACATTGAAATCACCAGTAACAATAATCTCACTTTCGGATAATTCGCACGGATATTCGGTATGGAGTCGGAAAGACAGTCGAAGCCAGATATGGAAACCTCTCCTTCTGCGTTTGGGATTCTATACCGGGATCCCAAGTGTAAAAGATATGTCCTGCTTTTGAACTTAACCCAAAAACAGTTAAATTCCGCCTCATATATGCCAAAAGGTTGCTACATTGGTACACAACTTCATCGCGGATGTACATTGCAAGACCCCTATGGAAATTAAAAAGGGACAGAAGGTGATACCCAGGGATATGAAAGTTCTGTAGATCAGCACTTTCAGAAACCTGAGTCTCACGTAAGGCGAAGATATTCGGCCTATGAAGACAAATGTGCGCATATACAGAGACAAAATTCGCTCTGAGCACCCGCACATTGCAGAAATCAATACGAAAGTGTCCTCCCATTACGTAAATTAATTGATAAAAAAAAGTAAATTAGCCATAAATAAACACAATTCGAACTATCAACCTTAAGACGCGAACGAACAGGGAGGCGAGCTGCTGCTGATTGATTAGTCAATAGTCAGTGTTATACTTTCACTACTGAACATGTAAATATACTTTCACTACTCAACACTAAATGTTAAAACGAGAAGGAGTAAGTAAGGGAAGAGACAACAATAGATTAAATCCACTGGCAAATGGTGTCATAAAAGCCTTAAGCCTGAAATAAAAAATGCGTCTGAGCAGATAACATCAATTTTATAATATCAATACGCCGAACGGGACACCCTTATGTTTACAATGATATTATTTCTTAGCTTAATAAAATATCATTGCACTATTTGTTGTTGTTAAAGTCTTTTCTGAATTTTTTTTATATTTCGTTAAGAGTACAGTTTGCTCATTTATTTATTTGTTTGTTATTTTTTGTTATTAATTTTAATCTATTTACTAGTATGTTTTATCTCTTCTTCTTGTTAACGAGTGATGAAAGTTAATTGTTGTTAAAAATAAAAAAAATTAAAAACTCGAACTAGCGGCGGGCAGACAAAAGACGTCTTAACGGATCGGATGACAAAGCACTACCGATTTTATCCAAAGCCAAAGGATTTCGCATATGAAATTTTTTACATTCTTTTTAACGTATACGAAAGTAGCTGGTGAGGATACATAATCAAAACAAAACAAAAAAAGAAAAAAAAAATACAATTAAAAGTTTTAAGTACTTAAAAATTCGAGAAATTCACTTCATATAGTAAGCGATAATGCATCATAATTTTCAATGGATTTTCGTTTGTACAACAACACAGCAAATAATATTTGCCTTACCTTCATTTACTTATGTTATATTGGCACGACATCGTTTTTTTGTCATTGGCTCTCTCATTCAGAGAACCCATATAAGTAATACAAACAGAGAACGAAGTAATCCGAAGTCTCGCGCATTAGTCGTATTGTTTCGCTTTATTCGTTGTTTATAAATTTTTATAAAATAAAAAATGAAAGGACCTACAGTGAACTCGCAAGAACTTGAACATTCGAAAGGATGAATGCCTCAGAAGCGTGAACAAATTTATTTTTACACAAACTATTCTAAATCGTGAACAAAATACGGAGGCTCTAAAACGTGAACACTTGTTTTCATTTCTTTCGTTTCTTTTTAAACTGTTCATATTCAATTTGAAAATACCCGAATTAAGGGTTCCCCTGTTTGATTTTGTTAAAACGTTCTTTTTTATCGTAAAAATGAAAATGGCATAAAAAACCGAAAATGTTATTTTTGAAAGATACGGGTTTACATTATTTAATTCTTGCAAAATGGTTATAATGTCAGAGGTTTGGCAAGAAAATACTGTTTCTTAAATCAACTGTTTGTTTCACAAAAAGCAAAGTCAGGAATTAACAAACCGTGTAAATAACAAGTTTTATGGTAAAACAAGGAAAGTGAATTATAAATTCTCCAAGTTAGGATGGATGACAAATTGCAAATAAAAATTTTAAGAACGAGCAAACCATTTTGCTGCTGTTTATCGAGTTAAAGCACGTCTCCATAAGCTTTAAAAAATTTTTCAGCAGCCTATGACGCATTCCTACTTTTTCTATAATAAAGGGTCCTCCATCTAACGTTTTTTTTTCAACTAGTGATTATTTCGTGAATGGTAACACTTAGCTCATGTCTGATTTGACAGATATTAGTTTTATCCTTCCGCTGAATGAATACGGTTGTGTATACGCTTGAACAACGCTGGGAATCTTGGCCTGCGATCGACTTACAGAAGATACCGATTTTGCCAAAAAAATCATCTTTTCAGATGAAGCTCATTTTGATCTTGGCGAGTATGTAAACAAGCAAAACACGCACGCATACATTGAAAAGCCGATACACCCAAGGGATTTTGGTCCAGAGGCATAATTGGGCCATTTTTCGTCGAAAATGAGCAAGGAGTGGCCGTTACAGTCAATAGCGATCGTTATCGGGCCATGCTGAACGAATCTTTGTTCACAAAAATTGAAGAGGAGGATATTAGCAACATTTGGTTTCAACAGGACGGCGCTACGTTCCACACAGACGAAGCTACACTCTTTGTTTTGTGCCCTGTTTTTGTAGATCGCATTATCAGCCGCAGAGCTGACGTCGTTTGGCCACTTCGGAGCTGCGATTTGACACCGTTGCACTATTATTTGTGGGGTGCCGTCAAAGATAAGTGTTACGCCAACAAGCCAGAGACAATTGACGCTTTAAAGGACAATGTTCGTGAAGCCATTGGTGAAATACAGCTGCACACAATGTGCTTAAAAATTGGACCGATCTTGTAGGCTACTGCATGGCCAGCCGAGGCAGCCATTTGAATGAAATTATTTTCCATTATTATCCGGAAGGATTGTACATTCAAATAAAAAATTAAATATGAGAAAATATTCAATGGTTTTTTTTTATAGCATTTTCAAAAAAAAAAAATATATATTTTTTTGGAGGACCCTATAGAAAAGTCAAATATGACGATAGTTTACGAATTTTCACTAATTTTTAAACGTATATAACTTTTGACAGAATTATGAGTTTTTAATACCGTCTTCTGACAAAACAAGACTGAAAATGTGGTCCTTCAGTGCTGCCTGATGCAATTAATATTACTAGAGATATAACATTTTGAAGCTGTGTACTGACAATTTGTAACCGAAATTTATCTAACTCCCAATATTGTTATTAAAAGTGAAATAATATTTGTTTTGCAATACTATTTTAACAATAGGGATGTTATATTTTCTAAATTTAGACATTCAATAACGTGAACAAACTCGAAAACGTGACCTGTCTTGATAAAAACTAGTTCTCGTTATAGCGATTTCACTGTATTTTACTTTAAGATTTAAGACGTTGTCAGGCAAAGAGCGGCTCTTTTATTCTCTTTTCACACGTATGTCTCTCACGCATAGGAAAAAAATACGCAAAAAATAAAAAATAAAAAATGGAAAAATACAGTGCAAAATGATCTGTGTGAGAGATCTCAAAATACTATCACAGTTGTAAAATGCATTAATATTAGTTTGCCGGACAATGATTTAAGAACAGCGTTGTCAAATTAGCGCCTTTTGCGCTATATATAGCGCATTCCAACTACCGAAAATTCGAATTTTTTTCTTTAGCGCTTTCTTCGAAAAACGCTCTTGGTTAGAGCTTTTCTACTTGCAAACTTTTTGTAAGAAATTCATTAAATTCGATGAACTCTTTGATTCATATAAATTTTTAAAATGCTTCTTGCTAAAAATAATGTTTTTGAAACGTATCTAAAACCTAAGATTCCATTTTTCGAGACTTATAAATCATTTTAGGAGAAAGCTAAATATTTTTATTATTTATTTAAAATACTTAACTTGTAACATAACAAATCTTTTCATTTACGCCTATCTAAAGTCGATGATATAATCTGATACCAAAATAAGGGCTTTTTTTTAATCTGTCTTCTCTAATAATGGGCTTACCGACTGATTCTTTTGTTTTTCTGCGAGTTCCATTCAATAAGTTTTTGCTAAGTACAGGGTGTCCGCCGGGAAGGTATACTGCTTTGTTTTGCGCCATTTTGGTAAATATTAGTCTTGGAAGTTAATTTTTGGCAGTCGTGAAGTAGAGACGTGGCAAATTTATTATGGAAAAATATTCAATAAGCCAACGTGTTTCATGAAAAAATCATAATGAGTGTCGAGGCACATTTTCATTTGAATGGTTATGTGAATAAGCAGAATAGTCGGTTCTGGGCAATGGAAAACCCTCAAATTATTAATCAGTCACCTTTGCATCCATTAAAAGTGGCAGTCTGGTGTGCAATTTGGTCAGGAGAAATCAGTGGACCTTACTTCTTTGAAACTGAAAACGGCGTAACGGTAACTGTCAATGGGGAGCGATATCGCATATGATTGAAAACTTTTTAACGCCACAACTGCATGCTTTGGGCTTGACTAACATGTGGTTTCAACAAGATGGTGCCACATCGCATACAGCCAGGATTACAATGGAATTAACGTGAGTATCCTTTCCAAAACAAATTATTTCAAGGAATGGTGACGTTGATTGGCATCCACGGTCGCCAGATTTGACTGCTCCGTACTTCTTTTTGTGGGGATATCTGAAAAGCAATGTTTATGCAAAAAACCAGAAATGCTGGAGCAACTCAAAATATTCGTGATGAAATTGATGAAATACCACGTGAAATGTAATGAAAAATGTGCTTAAAACGGTTCGCATTTGTGAGGGTAACAGAGGCTAACAGAGGCGTGCATTTATCTGATATAATTGCCGACATTAAACAAAACATTTATCAATATAAGATCCATTCTCTTTCATATAATCAAAAATTATAAACAAACAAGGTAGTATACCTTAACGGCAGACAGCCTATAGTAGTTTGGTTTCCCCAGAGTGTACCCAGCCCAATTAATTCATTACAAAAACTTGGTGTGATCTCGTTTCTGGCAAGAATGTTTTCAAAATGACCCGCAGACATCGGTTTCTAAATGCCTGAGTGGAAGAAGAACGCTCTATAGCACTCAGTCGGCCTGAATAGGTCCAGTATGTTCTGAATAGTAGTGCTGTAACTGCCGGACGTTATGCCGATACTGCCGAGGTAGCAAAAAAAAGGGACATCTACCAATTTCTATTCTAGAATTCGCAAGATCGTTTTGTTATTAGCGTTGGTTGATTCACATAATTTTGGTTTTGAAGTTTTTTATGCACAAGTTCACTCTGTATGCTTCTGACTGTGTAGAGTCCAGTTTTCCTTACATTTCGCAATGTTTGCGAGCAAGGAGATAGATGTCGTCTGAATAATCCAGATCTTCCAAGTTTGTGTTAAGTCCCCAAGTTATAGCACGTTGCAACACATAATCGAGGACAACGTTAAACAGCGGTAGAGAAAGAACACAACCTTGCCTAACACCAGCACCAAAAATTTATGAAATAGTTTTTTAGTTGTTGTTTTGTTCTAAATCGTTTTTAGTTATATTTTTTAATCGTTCAAATTATTAAAAAAATATATTATAGTGGAAATTTGAATAGTAGAAATTTTTCTTCTTCAATTTCTGTATATTTTTTGAATTTAAATATTATAACGCTTTTTTCACAGCGCGTTTTGATTACATGTAGTTACATAAATTATAATTTAGCGATTTATGGCGTCTTTTGAGTATTAGGTCTGCGCGTTTTGATCATAAAAAGTTGGCAGCACTGTTTAAGAAAATAAACCAAAAGAATAAGAATAAACGTACAAACGTATGTGCGTTTACACCAGCGTCCGGCAAACTCATATTAACGCATTTTGCAATTGTGGCAGTAATTTGAGAGCTCTCCATTTTGCACTGTATTTTTCCATTTGTTTTCTCTTTAGTTCTCTTTTTTATTTTTTGCCTATGTGTGTGTAAACAGAAGAGAAGAGCTGCTCTTTGCGGGAATCTGGTTTACATCAGTCATGCACTTTTCATTATGTTCTTTATATGCTAGCGAGCAAGAGGGCAAGAAATTTGATATTGTTCTCCGCTTCATTAACAAAAATACATTTACATTTGCAAAAAATGAGAGAGAGCAGCGACAAGATGTACAAAATTTTGATTTTTCAGCCCAATTCTGAAAATTCCCTATGAATACATTTTTCCAGTTATAAAATCCTCCTATTCCAAACAGACAGGGGGAAGGATTTTCGGGAAAGGCAATTTCGAATTTTCAAGTTAAAATTCATAAAACAGTTGTATGGCATATTTTAGGGATTTAAATTAAAATTTTAACCCTACATTTGATATTGAAGATTTATCAAATTGGCACCTCTAAATATAGCATATATGATGAAAACTGAATTTTTTTGTGAACTCTGTTAGTAATTCTTAACTGCATTTTACCATTCGCACGGCACTTGTTCACAGCGAGTGGCCATTGTTTTGTTTGTTGTCCTTATTTCGCTTATTTTATTTTTTGTACTTGATACATACTTTAGAGCCAATAAGTATGCTCTTTTGATCTAAGTTTTATAAAATTAGAGATGACACTGATTTTGAAGTAATACAAAGGGTAATAGAAATATAATTACTTACAGTTTGAGGGATTCTCTCTCAGGATTTTGTATGGAAATTTATGTAATTAATTTGATAATTGAGGGTTGTTCTATGAATGAGAGAGCGAATGACGAAAAACGGTGTCGTGCGAACATATGTATCATAAACTGATTTTGATAAACACAGAATCAGCTAATTAAAGTCCAATATGGTGTTTTTTTTTCAAAATTAGGCCTGGGAGAGGTTAAAATAAGAAGAAAATGGACAAAACTAGTGACTTTTCTTCTAAAATTATATATTTTTTTTAAAGAAAGTTTTTTGTTTGTTAACATTCATCATGCTCCAAAAGGTGTTTATCAAACGTACATATTCAAATGCTGCACTTTAGTGACCAATTAAGGGATAAAAGTAGAATTTTCGATTTATTGTCCATTCCTACAATACAGATAGTTGTTACAGTATATCTTCGTAATTATAAAAGATAGAGGGCCTAAACTTTTGACTTGGTTGTTTAATATTATGGTGCACATTAGATTATAAAATTAACTCCATAGGAAAATGGAAAATAATATTTATTTAAAACTACTTTTCTTCTTTCTACTACTGCTTTGATATGGCCTAATATCAATGACTCGTACAAAAAAATCATTTGATGTAATGTACTCTTGAACTTCTCTGACAATGTCGGTATTTTTACAAATAGAAGGCTAAATATTTTTAAAGACGTTTGTTTTAATTCGCTGTACCGTTATCAATCAAAACTCAACTTTGAGTTTTTTGGCTGTTAGGTCCTTTTTGCATTTTAGGTGAAGATTTTAACAAACATGTGGTTTTTACAAAGCTTCCAGAGAAATTATGGGTGCGTAAAGCCAGTTTTTTTATAAGAACAAATTCAATTGTTTCATTTTTAGGAAAACTCCCTTGTAATATTCAAGGAAACTTATTCGCGAAATTTGTCATTACACTTGATTTTACTTTACTTGACTTTTATAATACATACTTTTTTCCCTGGGGAAAAATTTTTATTTTCGAAGTTGTAAACGGAAACATTTCCATAGAAGACTTCTTTTAGAATAGGGGAACAGGGAATATGGAAAAAATTCCCAGAGAATTCTTATTCAGAATTGGGATGATAGTATTTGCTTATACGCTTGATTGAGGTAGGTTTAAATGTATGTACATACATACGTACATATTCATTATGGTTTTAAAAGCGTTATTCAGCATTTATATTTCTATTGAAGGTACTGAATTTCACGGATCTATTCCTACTAAAAAGAATTGTCTTTGTATGATTCGTATATATTTTTTCATACACTTTCCTCCCGAATTAAATGATTCGGGCTCGATCGGTTTAATCAGATGTGAGTAGTAGTAGTGTTTAATTACCTTTTCCAGCCATTGTACCACATTTAAAGTTATTATCATCTTCTCCATCGTCTCCTCTATTACCACCACCTCTATTACTACCTCCTCTACTATGTGGTCTAAATTTTGTTGCATTGCTTGTTCTTAAATTAGTTGTTCCAATAAGGTTACCTAATAAAAAAATAAAAAATATATATCATTTAAATTCTATTGCAACAAAGTGAATTTAATAGGGTGGTGTTGCCATTACTACAACTAACGTTTTAGTAAAAACAACATACATTTGTTTTTTTTCATATTTTATGGCGAATCAATGTTCAAAAAGATGACAGAAATTACATTTGTAATAAAATACACCCAAATCCTGTTTTTGCACATTACCATGTAAAATACCATGTAAAAAATTCTGTAAAATCAGGATTAGGTGCAAAACAAACAAAACTTTTGACAATGCCTAGTTGTTGCGTTAGATAGAAAAAAAAAGAAAAACCATCCTCAACACCACCTTACTAAATTCGCCTTCGTATTGGTATTACTTACTCTGGCTTTGAGAATTTCTTTTCTCTGTATCTGATTCAGAAGCTTGTGGAGTTCCTCCATTAATAAATTTTAATTTTTCTTCAACTTGTTTTAGTTTCTCCGGAGACATGTATTCACCAAACATGTTCTTGGGCCAATTATTTGACACTTGAAGATCATCAACAGAGGCTTTAAAAAGAACAAATGATTGCAAATATGTATGTAAATTTATATGATAAATAGTTTTCGATTGCAGCTTATTTATTTGCTTACATTTTTTGAACATATTCTGGATATTTTCGGGAGGTTCGCTTGATACAGTCTTCTTCTTGTTTATAGCTTGATCTGATAAAATATTAGTTTTATGTGAATTGTTTTTCAAACTCAAGGAAGTCTGTACTGGTTTCACTGCTATAAAAAAAAAAAAATACAATTTAAGCCCAATTACGAATACAGCCCGGGAAGAAAATTCTCCTATTCCAAACTAACAGGGAGATTAGTATTATGAGAAAAGGAATTCAGAATTTTCCAGTTTAAATTTATAAAATATTTTTATGGCATACACTAAGGATTTAAATTATAATTGTTTTATAATAAACTTAATATTGAAAATTTATTAAATTGGCAACTCAAAAAATATGTATGAATGTATGTGAAAAATATGTATGTATGTGCAGAAGACTGAAAAATATTTTTCTATATTCAATTTGTTTACGAGCCTGTCACGCTCAAGTTTACATTATTAAATGCTGTTCTTTGAGGTGCTAAAAAAGGGGTAAAAGAAGAATTTTAGGTTCATAGTTCATTCCTACAAAGTAAGTAGTTATTACGGTATACCTTGAGAACTATAACAGATAGAGCCTTCAAACTTTTCACATGATATTCTATTATGTATTAAGGTACACATTAAGTTAAAGAACGGTCCGCAGGAAAAATGAAATATAATGGCGCATATTCAAAAATCATAGCCAAGATCGTAACTAGTAAAACATAAATTAAAAATAGTTCATAGATAGTTATATGCATGTCTTATTCACAATTTATAACTAGTTAAGTTGCTGTTTTATGTACAGTTAACGAATCATCAGATGGTTTTATTTCAGAAACTTTCTTTTAACAAATCGAAACCTCTTTAGGGAAACGCTGAATGTATTGAAATTTTTTCTTCGTCACTCATCTGGGGTGAATACTGGCTTTCCACAAAGCATCCATTACTTTGTTTCAGTTTCAGTAATCAAGTGATTTTTCAAGCTTAGTAGACGATTCATCTACTATAGCTCACCGCTGTGTGTGTGGTGAAAATTCTTGCTAAGCGGTGGTGGTGGTGATCCTTACTTAGCATTGTAATTTTTTCACAGTAGGTACCATATTACGTGTAAACGACTGGACCGATTTTGTTAAAATTTGGAAGACAGAAGAAAATTCAGCTAACAAAATAGGCTATGCTGTTTTTTAAATTGTGACCTGGGGAAAAACAGGCCAAATTACTCACATGAGTTGTCGCTTAATATTGAAAATTTATTAAATTGAACAACCTGAAAGTATGCTAATAAAACTGAGGTATAATTTTGTTTATTCAGTTTGTTCATGAGCCCGATTTTGTTGAAATTTAAAGCACAAATATATAGATTCAACTAACGAAAGTGTAGTGAACATTGAAGTGAACATCGGAGTGAGTTAAGAATTTTTGGTAAATTTTAATGTACATTGCTGATTAGTCAACTTCTTAGTTTTACGAAAATTCTGTAGGACCTGAAAAAGGGTAGAATCCAGGCTAAATGGTGCGTGAATTGAAACTTTTGACCAAATATAATTAATTTCCGGCCTTTCACTGATGACAATTCGATCAATAAAATTTCTTTGATCAATTATTGTGTCTTCTTCGAATGACCAGCATATATAGGTGACGTCTATTGCAGATTTCGGAAAAGAGCTGCTCTTTTCTTGTAGTTTCACACGTATGTACTCACACGCATAGGCAAAAAATAAACAAAGGAAGGAAAGAGAAAACAAGTGGTAAAATACACTAAAAAGTGCCCTCAGTGAGAAACTCTCAATTACTACCACAATTGGAAATGCATTAATATTAGTTTGCCGAACACTGGTCTATTGCCAATGTAGTAACAAAGTGTATCCTTGATATCGAAACAATCTTGACAATTTTTGGGCTCGGCGTTTACTTACAGCATTCTATTCTTATACTTAATAACTTTACTGCATGTTTTTGTAGCTTCTTTTCATATTTTATATCAAAAAAGTATTACATGCCGTATTTCTTCAGACATTTTACGCATTTTCAAATTAACATAACATTTTCAGAGATAAACACAGCACCCAATTTAGTTTTTACAAAAATACAAAAATCTTTTTTAAAAAAGAAAACGCGTTTAGATCGATTTTTCAGTCAAACTCATGTCAAAAATAATATGAATTTACTAACATTAACTGTTGCTTCTGTGATGCTACAATTTTACTGCTTTTATGTCAGATTTTACAATGTTTGTATTTGTATTTTTGCGGTGATTTTATATGTTTGTAAATTTCAGAAAAGGCAAAAAAGCTAAATGATTTTTTATAAAAAGACAAAAGCTAAATGAAAAATTTCGAAGCTAAATCGAACACAAAAAAACTAATTAAAGATTAAAAAAGCTTAGATGGTTTTAATACAAAAAATAATTTTTAATTGAATTGTAATTGTCGACTGCTATCTTATCCTGTTGGAAAATCGAAGAATTATCACGAAAATGTTCCCCATAGTCAGCGGAAACATGGTCTAAAAAGTTAAATAAGCAACATCTCAAATCGTGTGATCCAAGCTTAAGTCTTAACTTTTTTAAGTGTATATTTAGGCTATTCACAGTTGGCTATTTTCAGCAAGAAAAGTTTACACTTTTTAGTGTTGATTTTTGAATATGCGCCAATATTTCGTATCGTACATCTTAATAAATCTGTATGTGTATCAGCGGAAGACTTTAAAACTACTTGGTTTGATATGGCCTTATTATGCCCTATTACATTATGACTCAAATACGCAAATACGACACTGGACTAAATACTTCTACGACAAGCACAATAAGACTGATAAGTGATTTGTGAGCCAAATTCTATAAAGAAATTTATTTTTGTTAATTTTCTTTACTTTTCTGAAAGAAATTTTGACCAAATATTTAGCATTTTAAAACTTATGTCTGCACAAAATTCATTATGTTATCACTTTCTTCACTCCATTATAAAAATTCTTAATTTCAGGATTATATTTTACCAATTAAAACATGTATGCCAAGTCTTAGAATTTTATAAATTTATTTTCCAACTACAAAGTGAAACTACCTAAAAGTGGCGTCTTGAAAGATTGCAATAACTGGTGACGAATTACTGGAGAGGAATTAATCTTTACACCATATTAAAGATACTAGCAGTCATAGCATAGGGAAGGCTTCAGAGCAAACTAGAGAACATATTGCGAGACGAAGAGGCAGGCTTCTGGCCAAACAGAAGCTGCGTAGACTAGGCTAACACACTACGCATCATAGTAGAACAGTCTCTAGGATGGCGTACACCACTATACCTACTGTTCGTCGACTTCAAGAAAGCCTTCGATACCATTAAAAGGACTGCTACATGGAAAGCATTGAGAAGAAGCAATGCACGAGAATGCAGAACTCTCGGTTCTTCACAACGGAAGCGTCAGCCAACTATTCCATACTAACGCTGGAGTATGGCAAGGATGTCCACTCTCACCTCTACTATTAACCATCATACTCGATGAGAGGTATAACATGGAGTCTTTCACGACAACTTGATTACCTGGATTATGCGGTTGATATTTGCCTACTCTCACACAAGATCTCCAACATGCAGTCAAAAGTAAATGACCTGGAAAAACTGGCTCGAAATGTTGGACTTCAGATAAATATCAAGAAAATCAAAGCTATGAGCATTAACAACAATAACACAGAAAAGATCATACTACAGGACCAGCCAATAGATTATGTAGATAGCTTCTGCTATATTGGAAGCACAATGGCAACAAACTGCTTTGCAGAAATAGACGTTAACAACAGGCTCAACAAAGCAAGATCGGCATTCGGACGATTACAGTCAGTATGGAGAGCTCATACATATCCAGGCAAACCAAGCTCAGAATATTCAACACATGTGTAAAGTTAATTCTGTTGTACGGCAGTGAAGCCTGGCTTGTGTCTAACACCATCACGCAAAAGCTACAGGTATTCACCAACAAATGCCTTAGAATCAAATGCAAGATATTCTGGCCTAACACCATAAGCAACATAGATCTATGGAATTTAACAAACGAAGAGCCCATACTGAAGCAGATAAGGCAAAGAAAGTGGAGATGAATCGGCCATACCTTAAGGAAAAATCACGGTAGTATTACAAAGATGGCAATTGAGTGGAATCCTCAAGGATCAAGGAACCGCGGATGACCAAGAAACTAAGGCAAGAGAATCTTACATGGGAAGAGGCAAAGACGACAGCAGCAAATAGTGTAAGATGGAAATGCTTTGTGGAAGCCCTATGCTCCAAAGAGGAGTAAAGGAAAAAAGTTCAATTACAATGTAATTTTTTTAAATATGTAGATATCACACACTAAAGCATGAACAGTCACAACTCAAAACTTATCAAAATTGATTTTTTTTTTATAAACCAATTCACAGATATAATCTCTAGCGACTACGAAAATTTCATTTGGATCACTGTCTTCCTTACATGTAAAATTATTGTTATGAGTGTTTTTGTGTTCCCTGTGCCGCTTGTACATTATAGACTAAAGAGTACTATTTTTAGTTATGACAGTGAGATTGTGAGTAATTGAATAGTTTAATTTCACATAAATAGCATTATTTCGAGTTGTGGCGTTATTAATTAACAAAATTTTGAGTTAATCAAAATATATCTCTAGTTAAGAGGCACAATATGATATAATACACACAACTCAATGAAAACAATTTAAGTCAATTTTCAATTAAACAATTACAATTCAAATTTACCTCTTTGCAAAATTATTACACAAAATTAAACAAAAAATTAGTAAACTGTTTTTTAAGACGGTTTACTTTAATGTGAACTCATTTTATATTGAGTTTGTTTATATTGCGCTAAAATAAATAAAACACTACTTTGTTGTTGTTTTACAGTTTTTTTTTCACTATAACTTCTATACACTTTGTCTTATTACAGCAAATTGTTATTCGGTTATACAACACTTTTTATTTGCGCCTAAACAGACTTTACTTTATGACAGCCAAATGATAACTAACTAACTTCAAACGCAATGCGCCATCTTTTATTATCATTTTATTATCAATTTCGAATGTTCTTGTAGTTGCTACAAATTTCGATTTATACATGGTCAATTTAAATGGTTTAACAGTACTCTTAAATAGTACAGACAATTATGGCAATAATGGTAAACCTTGACACAAGCCAATAAAATTTATAGTTAAAATTTTTTGCCTCTCCTGAACATTTACAAATTTTGAGTTGTGACTGTTCATGATTTAGTGTGCGATATGTATATATGTTGAATTCTACTGTCGAAAACCATTGCTTTAAACACATAGACGACAGAAAGCAAAAATGCTGTTGCAGCAAATAAAATTCTTTATCTGATAAAGAATAGTGATAAGGACCTCTCAAAAAATTAACCGTAATTGAAAATATTGTAGTATACTAATTTGTATAAATTATTTTAAATGAGAACATAGTCTCCCTTTTCAATGAACTGATGTTGTATTGGTGACGTTTATGTTGTATTGGCATTACCAATCTGCTTTTTGCTGCCTAAAAACTAGAAATTATAGTAAAGCTCTGTCAGACGGTTGTCAGATCTAACAATATTGTCAGGGCTGGTAATTTCTGAGAACGAGCAGATAATGGAAAATTGCCACCACAATCTACATTGTCAGTTCACGCGGTTGCACGAAATTTGTCTGATAATCAGGCAATATATCTTCTGATAATGATGTCGTTGTCAGATGTTAAAAATTCGGGCATATGACATTGATCTGACAACGCTTTCTTTGACAATGTTGAAAGACAATAATAGTGAGTTCGCAAGGTTGTAAGACATTTTTTGTAAATTTGTCTGACAATATTGTTAGATCTGACAACCGTGTGAACGGAGCATAAGTTTAGCAGCAGCATAGTTTGTTGTATAGGCTTTTGCTTTGCTGACTTTAAAATAATCGTCTTCATTAAAACATGTGTATTCTAATTTTTACAGTTCACTGTCATCTGCGAAACTTGAAACATTTTTAAGCTTTAAAGCAATTTACTATAGTTTTATTCCATAGTTAGTTAATTTAAACCTACATACAGTCACACAGATTATATTACGTACCCCTTAAAAATATTTTGATTCTAAACATACTTAACTTTTTTGCCTGCCGTCACATTATCCCAGACATTTGGATTTTTGTCCGCTTACTGCAGTGCAAAGTCCAGTAGCTTATTTTGAGTTCGCTTATAAAAGGTTTCTTTCTTGGTTCTCTACTATGGACTCCGCTTTTTTCTCGAAATACTACGAACAGTTTCTGAATACACATTAATATTGTTGCCATTTTCCAATGTATTACGATTTTGTAACGTTATTGTTTGAGGTGTTTTATTCAAAACACTTTTTATGTATCGGACAACACTACGAAAAATATTGGGTGAACGATCAGTTTTGCGCTTGTTTGCTAAAGATTTCGGCTCAGAAATGTTTTTAAGAACTGTTTGGACTGTGGTCTTGGCACTACCAGCAAATTTAGCAATTACATTTAATAAATTCTCAGCTTCTCTTAAATTAATTATTTGCCCTAGAATTTTAATACAAATATCCTTAGATTTTCGACTTATTTGCGCTTAAAATAGTATATTTTTTTACCGGCGACAAGAAATTTGCTAAGCTATTGTACATATTTTCCATGGACCAGATCAATATAAAAATTCTTTCGTAAAACTTGAAAAAATATAGTAGCTTTTCAAGTCGCATGTATAATTATATGTCATATATCTTAATCAAGTGATTAAGCGCAATAATCGTGTACTTAGCAGAACTTTTTATGGTTTGTTTAGAGGTCTGTGTCATTACATTCTCAAATGTAAAGGTAACTTCGATTAGATACATATATTTACGAAAATAAAAATACAACACTGGATTGTGGGATTTTGGTATATTTCGTATCACCCTGACAATTTGGCAGCACTGCCACATCGACCATCGTTACGTTACATTTGAATTAGCGGATATGAAAATAGAAGATGATCGATATTTCCTGAACATTCCAAACTGTAGGCAACGAAGTATATAAAGGGCTGCCTTACCTACACGTCAGTTAGTTATCGCTTGGCTGTCGTAAGATAAAGACGTGTTAAAGCGGAAATAAAAGTGTTGTATAAAAGAATATTAACTGTTGTATTAAGACAAACAGTATAAAAGTTATCGTGAAGTAAAATAAAAACTGTAAAACAACAAACTAAAGCGGTGTTCCTTTTATTTTAACGCAATTAAAACGAACTCAAACGTTTTAAAAAAGTTAAAACGTAACAATATGTAGTTTTTTTAAAAACCGTTTTTATTGAGGGTACGTATTATTATATGTGTGGTATGTATTTTTTACGGAAATACATACGTTGAACACAGTGATTTAAATTTAAACTTTTTCTATATGAACTTCAATAAACATTTTGTTTTAAAGTTGAATAATCTTACCTTCCTTAAGTTTTAGATTTTTATTTTTTATATCTTCTAGAACAGTTTTTGCAACTTTTTGAAATTTATCGTCAGCAGTTTCTTTAAGGAAATACAAAATTAAATATGTACGTATTTACATATGAAAATAATTTAAACTTACGCGTTTTAAGTGTGGATGATTTAAGAGCAGTTTTCTTCGCTTCGGATCCTGAAAGTATAATAACTTTTTTAAGTATATTTAAAAATTAATATGTGTTTGTATGTATGTATGTATGTACATATAGCTGTTTGTGCCTTAAATGGCTGAATCCATTTCTTTGAAAATTTTACACTATCTCTCTGTATGCCTGGAAGAAAGTATAGGCTATAAAAATTTCAAAAATTCTAAAATGTCGCTTATAGGAAGTAGATATTTATTGTCTATCTGACTCCGAATAAACAACATGCAGATATAATTTCACTTCATACTTATAGAAAACATGTCTTTACCAGAGCATGAAAAAAGTATGGTTTTGAGCATAGTTGAACATATAAGCTCGCCTTATAGTACTTTTAAAGTATTGTTGGATGAGTGAGTAAAGTTAAAAATAAAACGATACCCATACACAACACATTCAAAGCTAGAGCAACTTAAATAACTACAAGTGGGAGTTGCGTCTTATTAGTCCGCACTTATTAGTCTAAAGTGTGTATATGTTGGGGTATATTTGTACTTGAGTATGTGTATATTTCTACTCAAGTATACTTAAGAGTATACTTCTATAAAATAAAACCTTTTGAAATCAGTGTGATACAGTCAATAAAAGTGCTTTATATTTGACATTTTAGTAATGCTAATATGACATTAAAAATGCATATGATGAATTTAGCTACATTCAGAAACACAAATAACGTTTTTTATAATTAATATAAGTGATTGATTTTTATTTCATTTGATAGTTTTATTTTGTTAATATTATTAATGGTTTTCAATAATAATTGATTTTAAATAGGATCAACGCTGAGATGCGCATATGTGATATCATAGCAAAAAGCTATTAATGACTGGCTGCAGATTTGATGTCGAAATCACTCCAGTCGTTGATTGAATTGACTGTTTTTAACAAATTAAATTTATTGGTTTCGATTAATACGTTTTCTGTTTACAGTAACCCACAAAAAAATCTGCTATACTAAGATGTAGGGACCAGGAGGGCCACAGAATTGTTATGTTTTTTAAAATAATTTTATTTGAACATTTTCAGTGTAACTTTGCCATAATGGGGCTGGTAATGTAAGAACTTGCCCCATCTTGTTGAAACCACACAAAACTGAAAGGAATTATCTTTTGAAACATTTCGGAAAAGATGAATTCCTACAACATTTTTAAATAACGATATGCGACAGCCGTCTTCAAAAGGAGTGTAGCCCGACAACAAAGTTTGATGATACTGCACACCACACTGTAAGTCGAGCTGGGTGTAATTCACTCTCTTGAATAATTTGTGGAATAGAGTCAACATTCCGGAAATCTCATTATTACCCACTTTCGGCAACATGATTTCCAGGTGTCTTCGGAAGTGAGCCAGAACTTTTATTGAACGACAATTATTGACTCGTGTGCGTGCTAGCGGCGTATAATCCAAATACGAGTTTCATCATCCAAATTTTTCATTTTTACTAAATTTAGATTACGATCTAAAATTGAGAAATACAATTTAACGAGTAACTTAATTAGAAAAAAAGTTGTTATATTTTCTTTTTATAGCGCCTTTCATCAGCTACCCTGTATTTGTATGAGTAAGCATTTATTTAGGATAATTATTTAAATACTTCATCAGTGTCCGGCCAAAGGCAATTTTTTAAGGCTGAATTTCGATCAAATTTACAAAATTAGGGCAAACCGAATTTTTTATTAAATTCGTTATAAAACTTACATATTTGATTTTTAGATAATTTAGTTACTAAAATATATGTATATTTACTTATAATAATTATTATTATCAATTGCTCACGAGCCGCTAGGTGGCGCATAGTGCCGACAAAATTTCTTACATTTTCTATGATCTTTGGCTAGACCTTTGATCTGCGTCCAAATTAGTTCCTCATCAATAGACTTTATCTCTTTCAATAGGCTTCTTTGCCATGTGCCTCTCGGTTGACCGCAGCTTCGCTTTCCATGCTGATTCCAGTCGAGAGCTTGTATTGCGACATTGTCTGCCGGCTTCTGCAATGTGTGCCCTCCAGCGCCATTTTCGTAATCTTATCTCCAGGGCAATGGATGTTTGTTTGCCTCTTCTGTGAAGCTACGAGTTGAAAATCAAGATGTGGGGCCACCAAATACACAAAATATTTCTCAGACATCGGTTGAAGAAGGTTTGTAATTTGTTCGTTGTTTCCACCGACACAATCCAAGTTACAGATTTTACATTCGCATCGAATATTCGAATTTTGGTGGCAGATGATAGTGCCGTCATCGCCATACTTTTCGAAGGATTGCAAATGCCCCTTTTGCCTTCGCAAGTCGAGCCTCGATATCCGTATTGGCACCGCCATTTGGTGTGATTTGGCTGCCAAGGTATGTAAAACTTTGTAAATCTTCACCAGGCTTATCATCAAGGAAAATACGATCAGTGCGTGAGTTGTTCACTCACATGGCTTTTGTTTTATTGACATTGATGCGCAACTGGTATTTTATTCGCAAGCTATTCAGTTTGTGCTGCGTGTGGCTTAGCTTCGTGGATATCAACGCAATATCATCAGTATAAGTCTCGTCAAGGTGATGCATACTAATTGTGTGCGAAAGACTGCCTCTGTTGGATGTGGCATCTATACTTGTTCGAAGAACCTCGTCAATTACATCCCTGACGGACATTTGAAACTATACTGATAGGGTCAAAAAGCGCAACTCCGTGCAACACTCTACACTTGAATGCAGCATACTGCGCCTTAATAAGGCGTATAAATTTACTTGTAACCACCTTTCTTGAGAGTGCATCCCAGATGCTTTAGTGTATCTAACGGTCGAAAGTTTTCTCGAAATCGACGAACACCAAATATAACGGTTGCTGTAGCTCACTGATTTGCTCCAGTATGATTCGGAGCGACGCAATGTGATCCACACAAGAATGTTGTGACCTGAACCTGCCTGTTGGTTTCGAAGAGTGACATCGATTTTACCTGCTATCCGGCATAGAATCTGAGCTATCACACAGGGCACATGATGACCCTCCACTTATTACAATCAGTTGTTGCGCCTTGTTTTGGAATCTTTACCAAAGTTCCCTGCAGCCGTTCAGTCGGAAAGGTTTTGTTTTCCCAGATGTTTTTGATTAGCGAGTGGAGAATTCGTGAACTCATCTCTGGATTAGCTTTGAGAATTTCTGGTACAAGACCGTCAACCCCCTTCATTGGGGCATTGGCTGTAGACGCGCAAAATCCGCGGTATATTTGCGATGGAAGTCGGGGACTCATTAATAGTATTGAAGTTGATGGACGTTTGAAAGATTTCATCGAAGTGCTCCCTCCATCTCTGCAACTGTTCCGTTGGGCTGGTTAACAACTTCCCATTGAGGATTTTAACGGGCATAGTCTCAATTGATACACCGCCTACCATGCAGCGTACGCAGTCAAATTTCAGAGTTATTTATTTATTTATTTATTAAACAAAGTTTTTATATAGAAAGGTATTAAAGTATACTATATATTCTCTATGTATTGTGAATTATTTCATTGCGAAAGTTTTTCGGGTTGGACCTTTAAATTTTCAATTGGTTTAAGATATTTACTTTGCGCTGGCCATTTAATTGAAATTTCTGATTCGACCACCAATTTTTAACAATTTTGGAGGTATGTTTCGGATCACCGTCTTGTTAAAACGAAATCTTTTCTTCAGGATAGACAGTTTTTTCGGTAAATTCAGGTAAGTTGTTCTGCAGTATATTAAGGTAGTCTTCCTTCTTTATAAAACCTTCTATACTTTCAATGGGCCCACGTTCCACCAAATAAAGCAACTCCAAACCATTAAACTTCTACCTCCATGTTTTACGGTTTGTTTTTTTGATCGCTGGAGATTTTGAAGTGTACGGTGCCAGTAATATTCTTTACGATCTGCCTGAAATCGATTGATTTTCGTTTCATTCGACCAAATTACGTGTTTCCAATCGTAAACTGTCCATTTCCGATATTCCTTACAAAACTGTAGACCCGCCTTGACATTTCATTCACTTTTTTGTTAATAGCTTTAGCAGCTAGTTTTAGCGTTTTAGTCTCATTATTCCTCATTAACCGTTCAATGTGGCTTGTGTCGAGGTCTGTAAGTAACCATGGTCGACCAGTAGCCTTATATTTGGATGCTAAACTTTTTCTTTTTTGAATACTTTGGACTGAGCTTTGGGCAATGTTCAGGAATTTAGCTATTTCTCTGCATGATTTCCCATTTTTTTCAAATTTACTATTTGATTTTCAAACTAAATGCTAATTTTCTTCGTTTTTTACTTTATAATTTTAGAAATAACAGAATTTAAATTTTGACGCTGCAATCTCTTGCTAATTGTTCTTAAATGCATGGAGAATGACATGGAAAAAGAGAAAGCAAAACAATCAGCATTCATACACTTTTGCTCGCCAGTGTATGTATCTGTTGAGTTAGGTGTACTTCACTGCGGATTCTTCCGTTGTTGACGGCAGCTTTGGATTTTTTTCTGACCTCGATTTTCGCCCACGTGTCATCAGATATCCATTATTTTTAAATGAAATGATCTTGGTCATTTCGTCTGGTGAAACCCAGGCCACCTTATAGAACAATTTATGCGGAAATAATGTTCCACCAATTACAAGCCCATTGCTTCCGCAAAACTCTTTCAGCTTCCTCTCTCTCTCTCTCTCTCTCTCTCTCTCTCTCTTTCACTCTCTATTATCGCGTGGGAAACCAAGACATTGAATACCCATTACGTGGCAAAAATTTGCATTTTTGTCGTCTACTTTAGCATTCATATCGGTCATTACGATCTTTATATCACCACCAGGGATGTTCTTCAAAGTTCCAGAAAGGGTACTGTAAAATAGCTCTTTCTTGTTTATCTCTGCTACTTCTGTGGGCGCATAGCGTTGCACAATGGTAACTTTTCGTAATCGGGACTTAAGTCTGATCACTATTATTCGTTTGCTTACAGGTTTGCAGATTATTAGAGCATTTGTCGTTGTTCGGCAAGTCAACAGTGCTGCGCCATATAGGTGTGGGGTCTTTCTGCATTTTGTGCTCACCAAAGTTTGGCTATCTAGCTTCGGAAACGTCAAGGATTGACAGTTTAAGGCGCTCAAATTCTTCCTCTAGTTTTGCGAGTTTGCCTATTTGAGATAACGTCCTAACGTTCCACAGCCATATTCGTGTTCTTTGTTTCATTCCAAATATTGTTGCCTTAAATCATCCGTTTATTCTGTCATTTTCTACGGTTTTAGTAACAAAATTTAATCTCGGAGCAGTAGGTTGTTAACCTGAAGTCCATAGCACATTTGATAGGACAGTTATCTAAGATGAATAAGCACACCGCTCAAGTAGTTGGTCACCCTTTACCTGGGGAACAGATGCGCACTCTGAGTACCGACGCTACGTTGCGAACTGCTCTTTGCTTCGGTGCTTGCCCTTAAACTTACCGACGTGGAAGACCGCTACCGACGGCATCGCTCGCGGGCTTACAGCACGTACTAGGCCCCATCATCACGGCAAGATGTCAATCCCTGAGGAGACACTTATAATAATGCTTAGCTATAAAAACAGAACAAATTTACATAGAAAACCAGAATTAATATTATCCTGGTTTTTCGACCTTATTAATCAAATATTAATAACTATTCAAGCCTAAGATATTTATAAATAAAAATTTCTTTACTTTTGAATCGATATTTCGTTACTTCTTTGTGTAGCTTCAGCAGAAAATACGTAATAAACTAGATTTGTAATAATTTACATATAGATGTATACATTTATTGATATAAAAATAAAATAATTTTTATTTAAAAAACTTAAAGCTTCAGAAATTTGTAAAATTTAAAGTAATGTCTGGGTGCCATTTAAATAATTTCCGTTCTTTTTTCACGTAATTTCAAATTATGTGCACATATTTAACTGCCATCAATGTTTTGCACAGATGTTATTATTTTATTAATTTAAAGGGTCCGCCAAATAATTTTTTTTTTTTTTTTTTTGTAAAAAATGCTATAAAAAAAATACTGAATATTTTCCCAAATTTCTTTTTTTATTTGAAAGTACAATCCTTCCGATTAATAATGGAAAATAATTTCATTCAAATGGCTGCCTCGCCTGGCCATGCAGTACCCAACACGATCGGTCCAATTTTTAAACACATTATCGATTGTGTGCAGCTGTATTTCACCAATGGCTTCACGAATATTGTCCTTTAAAGCTGCAATTGTCTCTGGCTTGTTGGCGTGACACTTATCTTTGACCATAAATAATAGTCTAACGGTGTCAAATCGCAGCTCCGAGGTGGCCAAACGATATCAGCTCTGCGGATGATAATGCGATCTTCAAAAACAGGGCGCAAAACATCGAGTGTAGCTTCGGCTGTGTGGCATGTAGCGCCGTCCTGTTGAAACCAAATGTTGCTAATATCCTCCTCTTCAATTTTTGTGAACAAAAATTCGTTCAACATGGCCCGATAACGATCGTCATTGACTGTAACGACCACTACTTGCTCATTTTCGAAGAAAAATGGCGCAATTATGCCTCTGGACCAAAATCTCCACCAAACAGTGACTCGTCTTGGGTGTATCGGCTTTTAAATGTATGCGTGCAAGTTTTTGCGCCCCAAATGCGACAATTTTGCTTGTTTACATACCCGCCAAGATCAGAATGAGCTTCATCTGAAAAGATGATTTTTTGGCAAAATCGGCATCTTCTGTAAGTCGATCGCAGGCCCAGATTCCCAGCGTTGTTCAAGCGTATACACAATCATATTCGTTCAGCGGAAGGATAAAACTAATTATCTGTCAAATCAGACATGAGCTAAGTGTTACCATTCACGAAATAAGCACTAGTTGAAAAAAAAAACGTTAGATGGCTGACCCTTTATGTATAACTAAACAAAAATTTCGATTTTATTTAAGAAATGTATTTTTAAATTTTAAGAGATTTCGCAAGATTAAACTATTCGGCCCATCTTTTCTCTAATGTTCTAAGTGATGATTTCGAATCTTCAAATGAATTAAAACGGATTACAAATGCTTGCAAAAAATAGTAAAATACTTTAAAAAGGCCAAGCACATGTTGGAAGCAACTTTGAAGAGCATATGTTCTACAAGGTGGAATTCGAATTTCGCAATGTTTGAGCCAATTTTTAAAAATTACACCAAGTTCAATGAAATACTTGCGAATAATGTTTAAAGGCGTAGTATGTTAAATTTTAATTATTCTTTCCTCCAAGATTTAGTAGAGATTTGCGAGGACTTTGAAATAATTAAAAAAAAAAACTTTAAGCGAGTGTATCTCCTACATTATGTTTCGTTACTCCATCCCTTAATAAAATAAAAACGATTTGTCTTGTTCAAAATAATGACGAAGCTTAAATTGCGGTTCTTAAGATTAATATAATGTTGCACTTGGAGAAATGGAGTTGAAATTTAACTATTTTACAAAAAACAGCATTGTTTTTATATCCTCCTGCAATATCTTGGATGCTATGGTGGAAAACAATTCTATCAAATATCCCAAATTACTAAAACAAGCTATGAAAATATTGTCTACCCCTACTAGTAGCACAGCATCCGAACGCGTTTCTTCCTTAGCTGGAAATATTATTCCCGAAAAAAGAAATCGGTTGAAATCCAAAACAATAGACAGTATTGCGTATTATTTTTAAATTCTTTGTATAAAAAAATGTTTGGTAAAATATGGTACATTAGCGATTACTTCCTAGTTAGTAGTAATGAGATGTAAATGTGTTCTTTGTTTTTATAAGACGTAAATATATATGTATGTATCTATATTGATAAGCTAAATTATCTAAAAATCAAAGATTTAAGTTTTTTAATGAATTTAATTATGTTGATTTTAGTGATTTGATCGAAGTTCAACATAAGTATTAAAAAAGTTGCCTTTGGCCGGACACTAGTATAGTCATATTAGCTTAACTAAAATGTGAAATATAAAACACTTATTAACTGTATTTCAGCGATTTCAAAAGGTTTTCTTTTGTAGAAATATACTCTAAGTATAGTCGAGTAGAAATATACCCATACTCACTTTACACTTATAAGTGCGGGTATGACAGGCACTCCACGCAACTTCTACTTGTAATTATTTAAGTTGTGCTGGCTTTGAATATGTTGTGTATGGGTATCGTTTTATTTTTAACTTTACTCATTCATACATTATTTTTAACTTTACTCACCAATACTTTTGTCATTCTCTGGTCCATACCTCCCTTACAAAGTAAATATTTATTTTTGTATATATTGGAAACGGTTAAAAAGCAAAAGTTTCTGAATTTGAACTGAATGACTTCGTAGTCAATACAAATAATCATTTAAAAAGTATGCGAAATTGGATGAGTTGACATGGTACCTCACAAACAAACTAAATTATTAATTTTGGTACATCTGGGAACGGGTTAAAGTAAAAGTTTCTAAGTTTGGTTTGGATTACGAAGTCATCTAAAATCAATACAAATCATCAGTTTAAAAATGGGCGAAACTGGACAAGTAAGCATGATACCTCTCCTATAAAAAAATTCATTTTTTATGTTACCATCCATTGTATATTAATTAAAGCTTTGTTATCTATCCTCTTCAGACAAAAAGCGGGTATTGCACAAAGCACACATGATAAAATCTTTACACGTACCTGTACTACATAAATATGAATGTGTGTTTGTTTGAAGACTGTACAGCCAATAAGCAGAACCTATAGGCCGTCTTAAATGTTTGATATTAACCCATAAGGGAATAAAATTGGAAAAAAGGGTAGCTAAGATAATAGTTACGATAATAATTAAGATAGGAGCAGCGACGCACGACGGATTAAAGCTAGTATTTACATAAAAATACACATATATTGTTATATTCTTAAAATTGAGTGATCTTACCTTCTTTAAGTTTTAGTTTTCGATATTTTACTTCTTTTAAGATAGTTTCTGCAGTTTTTCGAAATTTATCGACAGCAATTTCTTTAAGGATTTACAAAATTAAATACGTACGTATTTACATATGAAAATAATTTAGACTTACGCTTTTTAAGTGGGGATGACTTAACAGCAGTTTTCTTCGCTTTTGATCCTGAAACTGTAATAAATTTTTTTTAAGTTCATAAGTCCATATATTTATATACACTATGCCACAAAAGTCTAAGGACGACTATGAATTACAAAATATTTTCAAAAATTGGTTAATATGAGAAGAAGGCTGGCTTATAAATTCAAGTATGTACCAATACACACTTTCGAACAAAATAAAGTGCGGTTAATAATCTTTTGTTTTTTAAGAAAAACAAAAATTATGTTTTTTGATTTCCAAAAGTCTACCCTTTTTATTTATTTTATTTACAATACTATTTATTTACTTTAAAAATTCGAACAGCAAAACCCAAATATTGAAAGAAAAATTTAAAAGAATAAATAAACATGTTAATAATTCTTCTGTGCGTAAAAATAAAGTAACACTTCAGAGCTATTTAGTTAAATTTATATAAGAAGTCTCTTGGGCATACTTATGTCCAGATTTTTAAAAGTTGCTGACGGATTCACTTTCCATTCTATTTGCATTTTTTCCCAAAATGTTTGAATATTTGTTCGCGAATCCAAAATTGCTCAAAGATATTATATGGGGCTTGAGATCATTGTCCTGTTTAAAAACAAAATCTCTCAACCTTATTTCCTCAGCACTACTATAAATATCTTTTTTCAAAATATTGTTACGTTTTTACCTTTTTAAAAACGTGTTTTTATGAGTTCGTAGATTGTAGTTAAAACAAAATAAATTTTGTGTTTGCTTTTAATTAAAAATCCTTTATTCGACACAATATTGTGCACCACTGCTTGTAACCTTTTTACAGGCAATAACAATTTTCTATTCTTAATTACTCCGTCTGTTTACAATGTTGTAAACAACAACAATTACTCGACAGATCTTTCTACGTAAAGATCTTCCAACCCGATCGTAGTTATAACTTAGGTTCGATCACAACCTTTTCAACCAGAGGTTATCCACACTTAACTCTCTTTACTGAGTTAGCTCCAACTAAACTGGTTTTTTACTTCACGATTCACATCACGAGCTTACTCTTTATAAACTCTCTTCACACAAACTGCACTCGCTGAGTTTACTTTACTTAAACTCCACTCGCTGAGTTTACGACACATAAACTGATTGCTGTTCGCATCGATGTGCTTTTTATATGGCTGAGTAAACCACACATCGAAAGCTCTCGAACCTCTCGATATTTCAGGTAGATTCCATTTCTTTCTTTTAATTTCTTTTTTGTCCTTTTGTAGCCATGCGTATGTAAACATCTACCTCTTTCAGCTCTTAGTGTTTGTTGTTGCTTGTTTGTTGTCTGTTACTTGTTTTCTTTGCTGCTTAATTATTATTGTTGCAGTGTTATTTTTTTTATTTACTTTGTCTCTGCTAATAGTTGTTGTTGTTGTCGAATTGGTTATTTGTAAACAGCACATATAGTTCTTGCAGCTTTTGTTTATTATTTTAGCGATGTAATAGACGCTGTGATGTCCAACCTTATATTCGTAACAATATCTATCTACCAAGTTTTCCAACACCGGATGAAGAAATCATCCCCACACCATTAGGTTTCCTCCACCATTTTTAACAGTATGAACAATGTTCTTCGACTTAAGCCTTTGCGATGGATTCAAGAGCAGAACAGCACGCCAAAAAGGCACTAATTTCAGCGAAGAATCGTAAACTTCGCCTGGAGTTTGTTAAAGCGCATATAGACAAGGGTATGGATATTTGGAATCGTGTTATATTTACCAACGAAAGTGAGTATAATATACATATAATAGTGATGGCCATTCCAAAGTTTGGAGAAAACGAAACACTACACTAGATCCAAAGCATATAATACCTACAGTCAAACATGGTGGACGTAACGTTATGATTTGAGGCGCAATGGCGTCATCTGGAGTGGATCGTCTGGTCTTTGTCGAAGGTAATATAGACCGCTATTAATATAAGACCATATTGGCACAAAATCAATGGTCTTTCCAGCCAGAAAACGGCCCTAAGCATACTGCGCACTTTTCTAGACTGATTTATTTACTATGCTTCAAAACAGCTAAATTCACCACTCCAATCAAAACACTTAAGCCCAATACAGCACATAAGGGACCTTTTTTACGAAAATATGGCATTAGTAATTGTGAAATATTAAAAACTTTTATTCGTGCATGGGCTGAAAAACCATCTACTACAGAGAATTTGGTGACATTAATGCCACATCGTCTTCAAGCGGTTATTGATGCCCAAGGTGGATCAACAAAATATTAAAAGTAAAACTTTTATTTTTTATATATAATATTTTTAAATTATAAATACTTTTTTGTAAGCTGTATGTAGACTTTTTTCCTATAAATTTTTAATATTTTGTTATTGTTGTTTTTATTATTTAAAAGAATTACTTTTTTATTTTATAAATAAAATTATTTATTAATGTCTTAAATACTACTAAAAACATTTTTTTATTTTCTACACAAACTCTCTAAAACCCCTAAATCATAGGATGTATGTAGACTTTTGTCCTTGACTGTATAAGTAATAAGGGTCATCTGGTGAAGGAATTAAATTGTGGCATCGTGCAAATAGCCTAATTCCAAAACTCTTCGGTCATGTATCTGTCAATGTATTTTTTTGCGAACTCCAACCACTTCTTAATATTTGCAGTAAGTAAATATGGCTTTTACTTTGTATAGCTATTTTTTAAACCGCTTCCATCAAGCCTTCTTTGGACTGTTCGAGATGAAATATTTAAATTTAACTCTGTTTTATTTCCCTAGCAGATGTAAGAGAGTTCTTCTTTGCGAAAATGGCAATGTCTTTCTCTGTTGTTTTCCGTTTTCCGCCACACAAATTCTTTAAACTTTTTTATTTTGTATAAGGCAATAATTTTTCGTACTTCAGACACCAAAATCTTATATCTTACAGATAATTGCTTTAAAATTTTTAAAAATCAATCACAAAGATTCATTTAAAAAAAGCTTACTGTCATTTAATTTTCTCGCAATGTGGTTTTTTACAGTATAATATTTTCAGCGGATGCAAAAAAACTATAGATGTTTTCAACTGTTATTGTTTAGAAAAATAAGGAAGTATAGAATTCGGAAAAAAAAACATATATAATGCTAATGTTATGTTGTCAATTGAATTATAAAACAGGTAAACTGCACTTTATTTTGTCCGACAGTGTATATGTTTATCTGATTCAAACTTCTAGGAGCACATTATTTGCATGAATAAGTGCAAATTTAACGTTTTCAGCAGTGACGGAAAACTATTGCCGAAAACTCAATTCTACTTTATCTATAAAAAAAATTTATGACTCACTGTCAAGCATATCGGCAGAACAGTCGTTGTTTGTATGGGGTTCATATCGGCAAATGGTGTTGATAGCTCAAAAAAAAAGACGAAACAATGAATGCGCGTGTGTACATATCTCGCTATTTTAAAAAAGGAATTTTTTCCAAACGCCGATAAGCTGTATCTGGATAATGAATATACAATTATACATTACAATGAACTCAAGCATTCTTCCCTGTTGGTAATGATATGGCTGCTGTCCAATATCAATTCATATTATGAGCACCTACTTTAATTTCCCAACCTTAAAGTTATTGAGCACATGTGAAAACACATGTCATCTGTTCAGCATTTTAGGTCAATTCTAACAGAAAAATGGGAGAAGGTTTCTCCAGAATTTACCAAAAAACTGGTGTATTTAATGTCTAATAGACTAACGGAGCACATAAAGTTAAAGGAGGTTACACCAGTTATTGAAAAACTTATAAAGCATGGTTTAATGTAGCCGTCCGCAGACTTTTGTTAACTAAAGAATTTATATAACTTTTTGTAATTTTTGCTTACTTATTCCTTAAATGCTATAACATTTCTCCCCAAGCATATAAAGAAAAGGTAATTTAATTTAAAAAATATCTCTTTTAATTCAATTCAAAATTGTTAAAATTGTTAGTCTTACCTCTTTCAGACCATTTTGTATAAGTTTTCTTGATTTCTTCTTTCTCAGTTTTCTTTATTTGTTTTTGATGCAATTGTTCTAAAAATATTGGACCTTAATATTTATAATTATTTATACAAGATAATCTTTTTAATATTTGTTTAGTTTCTTTTCAACATTATTAAACTATTCTACCAGTAATTTTAAGCTTATAAATTGGACAAAATTATGGATCAAATAAATTTTCTACGGTGACTTAGGGTCAGAAAGGAACTATTAGATAAGATAAAAAGTGTTTAAAGTCTTTTATCACTAGATGGCGTTGATACCCATATCCCCACGCCTTTGAGCGGTAACATTTTGGTTTAAGGATTTATGTGAATTTTTAATTCAGTGAAATATTTTTGTAAAATTAATTAGGACAAATTTTTTTTTTTTTTTTTTTAGAATTTAAAGTCGTAAAATATAATTTTTAAGCCATATTGCTTAGAAAGTGCAAAAAATGTTCATTAAAAATATGTATCTATGTATGTTTGCAAAATAACTGTCGGCCACAATAGGATTAAAAAGGAGTTTCTTTTATATCAATGTGATTTATTTCACAACAAAAAACATTAAATGAAAGGATAAGAAAGATATCGTACCGTAATCGCCAAAGAAGCTTAAAAATAATTTTCGATTTTAGTTCTTTTAAATAAATTAATTCATTGACAGCATCTGCATCAATTTTAGCTTAAGTTCACACTGTTTGTTTACAGTTTTGAGGACAGCAGCTTGTTGGTTAAGCTAAAATTCTCTTTAAAAATTTAGTGAACAGTAAAAAAAAATTTTTTTAAATGGTGCTCAAAAGTATAGCGTAAAGTTATTCATCCAATAAGCTCGATATAAATCATCGTTTGTGACATGCTTCCCTATTAAACTGCTACAAAAAGATGCACAACGTAATAGAAAAGCAACTCAAAAAAAAGTCTCATTTATTTAAAGAGCCTTAGTTAAGTCCTCAATACCAATTCAAAGGATGTTTTCAACAAAATTTGTTATTAACATCTCCTGGCGTACAATTAGAAGAAGGAAACATGAAAAAAAAGTTGCTTGAGCATACAGTAAAGCAACCGCTCTTTTGCATTATTAAACTGCTACAAAAAGATGCACAACGTAATAGTTAATATTCGAGCCCATTGAACATACATATAAAAGAATTACACAGTGCGCTAAGGCTAGAAAAGCAACTCAAAAAAAGGTCTCATTTATTTAAAGAGCCTTAGTTAAGTCCTCAATTCCAATTCAAAGGATGTTTTCAACAAAATTTGTTATTAACATCTCCTGGCGTACAATTAGAAGAAGGAAACATGAAAAAAAAGTTGCTTGAGCATACAGTAAAGCAACCGCTCTTTTGCAAAAATTTCTTCTGGAGTGTTGGAAGCAAATTTTTTCGATTCTTATCTGATGAAAAATGTTATATATGGCGTTCTTCAAGCATACAACACAACCCCAGGCACACTTCCATGATACTAAAGCATAGTGCCGCAAATAAAATGGTTTGGGTAGCATTTTTAGGGCACGGTGTTGGCCCTATAATCAAAACATATGCGCACATGGATTTTTACGCTTAGAAGAAAACATTTTTAAATACAATGATTTTATTTGCAGAGAAAAACATGCTACTTGTATGGCATTTTATGCATAATTATGCAAAACAAATTTCATATACAGTGGAGTGTTTCTTAATCGAACTGAAATCAAAATTTTGAATTGGCCAGCTTAATCACCCGATCTTAATCCTGTAGTAAGCTAATGTGATGATATAGAGCAACATATTATTGTTGTTAAACCAAAAAAATGTTAGTGATTTAAGGACAGAAATTAGAAATAAATGCTAAGCAATACCAAAGAAACTTTGCATGGGACTTATAGATAGTACGCCAAAGAGATGTGAAAATGTTATTAAGAAAAAAGGTTATCCTACCAAGTACTTAGTTCTAAATAAAATAAAGTTTGTAAAACAACCTTTCCAAAGTAGAAAAAAGTTAAAATTTTATTTTCATTTGAGAATTCCAACAAAAAGTTCTTAACACGTTTATTATTATTATTTTTTTTATACATCCCGTTACTGCACCTCTTATGGACTACGACACGTCATAACTTTTAAAATAGGTCCACACATTACAACGCTAACAACAAAAAAAGATTTTTACCTGATTTCTTTGCAGTAAAAAGAGTGTTTCAAAAATAATAAATTATTGGAATTTCTTGGAATTTGGGCTTTTTATGAAAAAGGTTTAGGCTTCTTATGACTCTTATCGTATCTAAAAGATGTGACATAGTCTTTAACAAAAAAAAAAAAAAAAAAAAAAAAAAAAAAAAATGGCGATGCGCGCAACAAGTCGGGCTCAAAAGATTGGAGTATATCCATTGTTTACAATATCATATCCTGCGCTGAAAATATATGAAGAATCTAGTTAATAAAGTATAAATAAGATTTATGCTTGAATTCATTATTATGGCAATATTTGTACTTAGACGTATTCGTATTTTCAGAGACAATAAAACCAGCTTTTGGAACGCTGGCGATCAATTTGTTTTCTGACACATCGAGATACACTTCTTTGGTCATTATTTCGTCCAAAATCCTTATTTCACCAGAATTATTCTTTAATTTTCTAGTGCTGTCAGATGTTTTCACTAAACTTTTTGGGTCCATCATTATAGTAGAGCTCCCTTTTAATCTAACCATATGGTTTCCACTGTACATGTTAAGTCCCTTGTGCTGGATTGCGGCTCATAGTACATTGTTTTTGGTACTTTGCTGAAAATTCTACAATTATTTTTTATCTGCCTGGTGGCTTTATAATTCTATTCTTCATACTTTTTCAGTGCAGGATATGATCTTGTACAAGGCCGTGAAAACAAATCAGGCAATTTTCTAGTTGTTTTGATTTTAAAACAATGGATATATCCCAACCTTCTGAGACTCGTGTTCCCTGAATGTTTTCATTCAAATATAGAGTCACCTGTTGAACGTTTGTCCAATTTTTTATTACTAAGCACTATGTGACGTCTTTTACATACGATAACATTCATAAAAAGCCCAAAATTTTTTCAGAAAAGACCTAAACTCCAAGTAGTTCCAATAATTCTTATTTTTGAAAACAATTTTTTTAACGGTAAAGAAATCAGGTAAAGATCTTTTTTTTTGTTGTTAACGTTGTAATGTGTGGACATATTTCAAAATCTTTGACGTCTCGAAGTCCTTAAGAGGTACAGAAACGGGATGTGTACAAAAATAAAAAACATGTTAAGAATTTTTTATTGGAATTCTTAAATTAAAATAAGATTTTATCTTTTTTTCTACTTTGAAAAGACTTTTTACAAACTACAAGTAGTTTTGCTGTTTTTCGTGCTGACAATATTTTTTTTTAAATTTGTGCTAAAAGCCAGCCATTTGCTTTGGTTTTGACACAAAATAAATGAATTGAAACGAACAAAACTTAAGTAAACTAATGCTACATATTTCTTGGACAGCGTGTACATTAAGACATAGAAATGTTTAAAATAATAAACACTTAAAAAAATTTGTGATTCCAAAAAGTACACATTGATAATGTGCTAACCTAGTGTTCACCACTGTATATATATAAACATAGATAATACATTAATTACTTAAAAAAAGATTTTTTAGCTTAACTGGCACAAATATAATCGGTTGGTTATAAGACCGACAGCGAAAAAAGCTTAAGTGTCAAGAATTACCGTTATTATACTAAAATGTGAGAAATATTAATTAGCTGTATTATGTATATCGGGAAAAATAACACTTACATACTAAACTTCATGGTAATAACTGAAGAAAAAGCAAAGATATTAAAAAAACCCTCTCCTGTAAAATTTTATTTTTGTTGGTTAAGCTTTTTGGTTGTTACGACACGATATCTTCTATTTAATGGGCCGAATTTTGAAATCGAAAGCTTGACTAGCATGTATGTATGTATACTAAACAGTGCTATCAAGTTGAATTATGTATGTGTCGTTTAAGCCCAATAATTCACAATCGTAATGGAGGGACTGAATCAAATAATTAATTGTTAAATGTAAACATGTTATTCTATGCTGTTTTAATTTGAATTACCTTCCCAACATGAAGGTTTTAGTATCTTCTCATTTTTATCAAAAGTTTATCTGACATAACTTTCTAAAGCTATACACATATAGGGTATACAATTTAATAATGTCGATTTGGACAACATATGGCACAATTATCATATATGGGGTGTGTCAATTGTAATAAAGTATTTTGGAGGGTAAACATCTATCATTATAATTCGGTACTATTATTGTAAACATACATTTTTTCAATCGTTATAATAATATCGAATTTGGTGCCTAAAAAAGATGACTTCCTTGCAAAAGTCTAATAACCTTGTTTCATTTGAAGAAAATGGCAGCTGAAAGTTATCGATTGTTAGTAGAAGCTTACGGTCAACATGGACCAACTCAAAAAACGTTATGAACGATGGTTTGCGGGGTTCAAAAGTGGTGATTTCGATATAGAAGACAAAAAGAGGCCTTGTCAGCCGAAAAGGTTTGAAGGTGAGGAATTGGAAGCATGTTGCCACACGTAAGAAGAACTTGCATTATTATTGGGAGTCACACAACAAGCCATTTCTTTACGTTTAAAAGCATAGGGATTCTTTCAAAAGCCAGGAAATTGGGTCCCATTGAATTGTAGCCGAGAGAGGTTGAAAGGCGATTTTGCATGTCGGAAATGATGCTTGAGCGCTACAAAAAGAAGTAATATAACGATAATTCAAAGCGCAAAAAGTCATATGAAAACCCCGGCTAACCAGCCAAATCAACGCTAAAGCTAAATATCCATGACGCCAAGGTAATGCTCTCTGTATTTGGTAGGATCAGAAGTGTGTTTTGTATTATGAGCTGTTGAAATCGGGTCAGACGATCACAGGTAATCAACGAAAAACGACCAGAATATTCGACCGGACACGTGGCCATAATCTTCCATCATTACAACGGTATGTAAGAAATGAAATACAAAAGATAGGCTCATAATAACTTTTATATTTACGATTAAATAGATTAATTTCCGTGTTTGCCCTTGACTTTAGTTGATCAAAAAATAGGAGTGTGTGTGAATTTAAAGAAACAAAAATATAACAGCATATAATTAAAACCAAAAAGTGAAACTTAATTATGGAAAAATTATGTTAAAGCTTTTTCTACAGTAATAAATTTATAAAATCGAAAATAAGCAAAAACGTATAAAGAAATTAAGGAAACCTTAGTATACTCTTGTCAAATGATGGCAAATGAATTAAAATAAAAGAAAAAGCCCGAAACGCGTAGTCGCAAGCGCAAAACCTCAACTGTTGATAATCGCCGAATTGTGTGATACAGCAAAATAAATCCTTCGGCGTCTTCAAAAAAAGTTCAAAAGGATTTAAATCTAGCCGTAAGTGGCCATACTATTCGTAAACGACTGGTAGAAAACAATTTATACGCAAGGAGTCCACGAAAGGCCATTGCTCACAAAAAAAAGAGCAGGACGCGCAAAGTTTGTCCAAGAACATAGCAATTGTCCGAAAGAAAAATGGAAAAACACACTGTGGACCGATGAAAGTAAAATTGTTTTACTTCTAGATAGTATGTTAGACGTCCACCTAACACCGAATATAAAGCTCTCATAAAAACTATGCCAAAGCGGTGTGCGGAGGCCATAAAAAACAGTTTATTACACAAAGTACTGAAAAATGCATAAGTATCGAACAGCTACTCAAGGAGCTAATTTCATTTTTGTTGTATTGTTAGAGAATGGAGAATGGAAGGCTTGTTATTATAGTTATAGTTTAGGTGCCTAAGATAACAAATATCAAATGTTTTACTTTGAATAAATCTATCAGTAATATACGCGTCCTTAATTTCCTCGACATGAGGGAATTTCGAGCAGTACTGTATGTAAATTTATGCACTACGTATTTAAGAGTGTGTGTGGTATGTTAGGTAAGAACCCACCTTCCAACCAAGAAATCGTCGGTTCAATTCCAGGCCACATCATCTTTCACTTTTCGACAGCGATATCGCCTCACAACATTACTAGCGACTGGTTATGTATTTTTACGCTGTAAAAACTTCACTCACTCATATATCTGCCGTTGGGAACCGGTGTTTGTGGGTTTGTGGGCTTTCAATGAGTCTAGGTGATCATTCTCCATATATAAAAATCAATATTTATTTATAGAAGATGAGAAAAGGTTATTACTACTCAAGAGTGCATATCTATTTATTTGTGAGACGTTCAAGGTTGTCATATATACAAAAATAATAACTAAATTTATACAAGTAGTTAAACGATGAGTATATTTCAATAAAAAAATATACAAACGTATAAAAATTATAGTTATTTAAATTAACCGGTTATTCGTGTTAAACTAACCGGTTTATTCGGTATTCGAAAAATTAAGATTTTGAAAAAACCGTATTCGACAAAACCAAAAAACTGGTTAAAACCGGTCGAATAATAACCGTCCGATCTCAATACAGTGTTTTGAAACAATACAGTGTTTTGAAATTTACATCTAACAAAGAGTTAATCACCTTAGCAAATGAAGCATTAATACACATATATATGCATGTTTTATTACATTTTATTGTTTATTACCTGTGAAATTTGCCAACCCAGGCTTTACTTCATTTTTGCCACTACTCGTGTTTCTATTTGATTCTTGTTTTACAGCCGCCGATTTTGAAGCTGTTATGTCTGCTATATGTGGCGAAGCTTTTGTTATTATAAAACAATATAATTAAATCAATATAATAAAATAATGATCTGCCTCAATGTTAATTACCTGTTGAATTTGTTAACCCAGGCGTTACTTCATTTTTGCTAGTGCTAGTACTTTTACTTAATTCTTGATTTACAGCCGCCGTCTTTGAAGCTGTCATGTCTGCTATATGTGGCGAAGCTTTCGTTATTATAAAACAATAGATCTGCCTAAATGTTAATTACCTGTTGAATCTGTTAATCCAGACTTTACTTCATTTGTGCCAGTGCTTGTACTTTTATCTAATTCTTGTTTTGAAGCCACTGTCTTGAAAGTAAACGTGTCTACATTACTTGGTAAAACTTTTGTTTCCTTATCTGATTTTATAGCCTTTAAAGTACTTTTATCTGAAATAATGCTCTATTATATTTCTTATAATAATCATTGTTCTATATCACTTAAGCATATCTTAAAAAACGCACAATTTATGTTGGGAACATACATCTTAATTTTAATTAAATATTTGCTTTATTCGGTTAATTATTATTAAACTTACCGTTTTCATTTGTGGGATATAAAACACGTTCAGTTTTCTTAAGTTCATCACTCTCTTGAGTGGGATGCAACACAATAGTTTCACCCATTTCCATTGTTTTATTATTTAGTAATTCTATTAATATTTAATCAGATTAGTTTTTGATAATTAATCATATACTCGTAGTACTATGTGATGAAATAGAGCCACACACATTTTTTACAGATTGATTAGTAACAATGTAGCTTAAAATTTAGTGGTCGGATGAAACAAAAGTGAACTTCACTTATGAAATAACTAATACCGAATCGTCCATAATTAACCTACAAAAGCAATAAAGCATATAGACAGGAACATTCTGGTAAGGGGTTGCTTCTAGTATTAAAGCTACATTGCGCACAAATATTTTACATAATAATTTTATTCTGATTGATTAACCACTATTTTCACTTATCGAAGAGGTTAAAAAATCAAGGTCGAAGTTTTAAAATGGCCTCCAAAATTGTCAAACTTAAATTCTATTGAGAAATTGTAGCAAAAGATTAAAATTACTTCTAAAGAAAAGAATACATGTAATAAAGATATCCTATGGCAAATCTTTTAAAATAGTGAAGAATATTCCAACACAGACTTATTAAAATTTAAGAGTTCAATGTAAATTTTAAAATAATGGCTGTTCGTTCTATATTTGTATTATTTTAAGTTTCAAACTATCACATTAAAATTAAAATTCGTTAGATTTGTATTAGAACTGAATAAGTTTAACTAAAAATTCTACAAAAAAATAACTATTCAAATAACTATTTCATCGAACACCACTGTATGTATATGAAGAAATCAATATTCACCTCCAAATGCAGTGGAATGTGAAATACTCTTATTCGTAGAAGGTTCTTCTTTTTTTTCATTTGCTTTAATTACAGTATCAATATTTTGGCCTGAAAAGAAGAGATATTAATGAAATTGATCAATATCAATATCTATACAGTGAGTGTCACTTAAAATCGTACAGCACCATTTTTTAAATAATTTGATATTAAACGGGCAATATAAATGTATTAGAAAGGGTGGGCAAATTTGAGGTTAGGAAGTATATTCGTATAAAATCTATTTTTTTATTTTATTTTATTTTATTTTTTTTGACAAATTCAGTATTATTCATATCAATACAAAATAGAAATATTGGAATTAATAATGAAATGTGACGTTCGCTCTTTTCACTATATTTTGGGCCACATTTTGCAACAAAGCTTCGCTTATCTCATAAATGCAGCACCTAGTTTCATCTTTCAGAGTGTCATTGTTTGTAGTTTTTTCACGTAAACCCGGCCTTTCAAATGTCCCCAGAGAAAATAATCCAACGGCCACTACGAGCGTATTGTTTTGATCTATTGTCAGCAACAGTACAATGAGCCTCAAATTTATCGATTAAATTACGCATAGCGGTCTCAGAGGGATCCTGATTACGAGGAAAAGCTGCTCGAATTTTACGAAGTGATACAGTAAAATTTTCACCATTTTGATAGTAAATTTTCACAATTAAAATTCTTTTTTCAAGAGTGTAGCGTTCCATAGTTAAAATTTTCCAATTTTTTACTAAATAAGTATCAAAGGCTGACAGGCTCAATTCTTGACATTTCTTCATTTGACAGCCAATTTACTTCCTAACCTCAAATTTGGCCATGTATAAGAAATATTAAAAGACACATCAATAACACTATGAAACAAGCAAAAATACCTTGGATAACCACTATATTTTTTGATATGCTATGGTCGCCTAACTTCAAAAATCATTAATATTTCAGATTCTATGGATAAGTTTTTTTAGAATTATTTTTCTAAAATGTGAAATATTTGAAGAGGTTGCATCACACATCTTATGATAACTTTGAAATGACTTATTCGACTTCGTTAGGCCATATGTTGAAAAATTCCAAGAATTTTTTCAATTCAATTCTTTAAAACAATATTAACAAAAATTAAAAAAATATTGCAAAACTCATGTTTCACTTAAAATCGTACACTTACTCGTATATCAACTTAATATTTAAGCAAAAAATTAGAAAAATATTAATGTGAAATAATATTAATATCTTGTTGGGTATTCCTTGCTACTTTTTAGAGCCTTCTTGGCATGGAGTCCACAAGATGTTTGCACGTTTAAGGACTTATTTTATTCCATTCTTCTTGAAGTACTTTCCGAAAGACCATTATGTTAGAGATTGGTATTCCAAATTTTTTTATATGGTGTTTTATATATGTTCAATAGCGTTCATAGCTAGTGACTTGGACTGCATTTGAATTACCTTTAGATAGTTATGTATATAGCGTCTAGAGGTGACCAAGATGGAAAGGTTGCTTTCAATCGTTATCGAAATACGGCTTAAGTGTTCGAAGTACCCATTTTTTTCAAATTTTTTAAAATTGTGCTTTTCAACTCTCAGATAGACAAATTTATACATATTACCTTCAAAAAATACTAAGTTACTCACTCCAGTAGCTGATATACACCCCAAACTATTAGTGATATTTCACCATGTTTCACAGTTAAACGCAAGTTGGCTTATCCATTACTTTGAGTTTTCATAAAAACAAAATATATAAAATTTCTCATTTTCAATGAATTACATCGTTCCAGAATTTGGTTGAGCATTTGAGATCGTCATCGGTAAACAATAGTCTTCTAAGTTTATTTTGGTAATTAATATACGGTTAGTTATGATAGCTGTTAAGTTGGAATAATTTCTGAATCGTAGACTCGCTTACTGGCTTGTCCATATATATTTTCAACTAAAAGCTGGGACTTTGCTTTATTTTATTTTTGTGATTATCTAGTGCTTATCATTATGAATTAACTTTAATTTAAAACATACTTATTTTAGTTTCATTTGTTATCCGATTTTCTTTTTCGCATCTTTTAATTACGTATTAGACACTATTACGATTACGACTAATTATTTCTGTAAATTACACTGACAATTCACATTACTTGATTTATTGGTATTTGAAATTAGTGAAAACTCCTATGATTTCTTCTATACGATTTTAAATGACGCATTAATATTATACGTTATGACAGTTTCACATAATTTTTTTTAATATTAAGTTTGAATAAATTACAATTGTACCATATTTTGTAATTAATAATAGCACAGTCAATATAAAAGTAGCGATTTAAATAATTTCTAAGCCATACAAGGCCCAACATGAACATCAACATCATAGTGAACGATTTTAAGTGACATACACTGTATATACAATATAGATTTTATATAAAAACAAGTTGTCCTATGTTCGTCATTTTATAACTCGGGAACCACTAAACCGATTTATAAATCAATACATGCGTTGGAAAGGTGTACTTTTACCGATGGCTTTTGCTCAAATGGGTAGTGCCACGCCCATATAAAGTTTTTATTTACATTTTTATATTATCCTTAAAACGGTAACAGTGAGAGTATCTAAATTTGGCCCAAATAACTTTGTGCTCAATAAAATTCATCAGTCGAAAAGGGGTAGTGGCACCTCGCATATAACTAAAATATTGATTTTTTTATATTTTTGTAACTGTAATAGTGGAAGGTTCTAAACTTGGTGTCAATAACTTTGTGGTCAACCCACATCAGCTGTCGAAATATGGGCGCAAGTGAATAAGTGGGTGTACACCACCCATACAAAGTAAATATTGATTTTTTTATATCTAGAGAACAGTAATGAGTTTTTAATTTCGTCCACTTGACTTTGTGGTCAATAAAAAACATAACTCAGAAAGTGAGCAGAATTGTATTAGTGGGAGTTGCACATACACTGTATATACAATATAGATTTTATATAAAAACAAGTTGTCCTATGTTCGTCATTTTATAACTCGGGAACCACTAAACCGATTTATAAATCAATACATGCGTTGGAAAGGTGTACTTTTACCGATGGCTTTTGCTCAAATGGGTAGTGCCACGCCCATATAAAGTTTTTATTTACATTTTTATATTATCCTTAAAACGGTAACAGTGAGAGTATCTAAATTTGGCCCAAATAACTTTGTGCTCAATAAAATTCATCAGTCGAAAAGGGGTAGTGGCACCTCGCATATAACTAAAATATTGATTTTTTTATATTTTTGTAACTGTAATAGTGGAAGGTTCTAAACTTGGTGTCAATAACTTTGTGGTCAACCCACATCAGCTGTCGAAATATGGGCGCAAGTGAATAAGTGGGTGTACACCACCCATACAAAGTAAATATTGATTTTTTTATATCTAGAGAACAGTAATGAGTTTTTAATTTCGTCCACTTGACTTTGTGGTCAATAAAAAACATAACTCAGAAAGTGAGCAGAATTGTATTAGTGGGAGTTGCACCTGCCATACAAAGTTAATAATGATTTTTGTATATCTTTGTCGTGGTAATAGTGAAAGAATTTGGTCTAAATAACTTCGTAGTCAATACACATCATCTAGAGAACTGTTGGAATTGCAGTTTGTGAACTTGGTCTATATGACTTGGTACCCAATACAAATCATTAGTTTTAATGCATTCCTTTAAAATTTTCTTATGAGGTATACATTTTATAAGTATACAACACAAAAGCACCCAGTAACGCGGGAAGGGTCACTCTAGTATTGTATCATTTTTTAAAATTTGAAAATTTTTTTGTGTTGCGTATATTTCTAAGTTCAATTTTTGTCAAATATTAACAATTATTAAAGTACGATATTAGATATTATTAACTACATTTTTACTATGTACCAGAGATCAAACCGGCTCAGTGCGTTTGATTTTATTAATCTATTTGAACATAACGCCGTTATGGCATTTTTCCAAACCGGTTTTCAAATAATTCGAAAACAAGCAATTTTTAAAAAACGGGTTGTCGGTTAATAATTATTCAAATAACTGGTTAATCAGTTCTTTTATTTAAATAAAATAGTTCTAAGTTCTTGAAGCGCAGCGCCCGACCATGTCATTTTAGAAATAAGCAGAAGCTGACGGGGAGCTTAAAATTAAAGTGGCAATCAGTATTAACAACAATTCTAACAAATCTCATAGGAACTATGCCAAAACGGTGTGCAGAGGCCATAAAAACAAAGTTTATTACACAAAGTACTGAAAGTTGCTTTAGTTTCAAATAGCTATTCAAGGAGTTAGTTTCGTTTTTGTTTTTGTATTACTTGGTAGAGAATTTAGGAGCCTAATATAACAAGAATTAAATATTTTACTTTGAATAAATCTATTAGTAATAAACGGGTCATTAATTGCCTCGACAAGAAAAGTTGCTTAAGTTTCGAACAGCACTGTATGTAAATGAATACACCACGTATTTAATAGTGTGTGTCAATGTGGTATATTAAATAAGACACTCAGGCCACACCGTCTGATTTCATGACATTACTAGCGACTAGTTCCGTGTATTTACGCAGTGAAAAACTTTACTAGCTAATATATCTGCCATTGGGTGCTGTCGGTTGTGGGTCGCTTTCAATGAGTTTTGTAGATTCTCCATATTAAAAATTAATATTTATATACAGAAAATGAGAAAATGTTATTGTTGCTCAAGTTAGCATATTTTTTCGATCTACATTGGTTTTCTCGTTCTTTGTGAGTTGTTCAAGGTTGTCATATATGTTAAAATAATAACTAAATTTATAAAAATAGCTAAACGATGAGCATATTTAAAATAAAAGAATATAGTATTACGAAAATAAAAATACAACACTGCATTGTGGGATTTTGGTATATGTCAATTTGGCAGCACTGCCACATCGACTATCTTTACGTTACATTTGAATTAGCGGATATAGAAATAGACGATGGACGATATTTCCTGAACCTTCTAAAATGCAGGCAATTAGGTATATAAAGGGCTGTTTTATCTACATGTTAGTTAGTTATCGTTTGGCTGTCGTAAGATAAGGACGTGGTTAAAGCGGAAATTAAATTATTGTATAAACGAATACTAAGTTGTTGTAAACTGTGTAAAAGTTATTGTGTAGTAAATAAAAATATAACTGTAAAACAATAAAAATAGCGGTGTTTATTTTATTTTAACGCAATTTAAGCGAACTCAAACGTTTTAAAATGGTTAAAACGTAACATTGGTGTCGGAAGTGGGATTGCGTATATAGAAATAAAACAATTAAAAATAAAATAATTCAAACGGAGTAAAAAATGAAATTCCAAGAATTAAAAGTGGACAGACTCAAACGGGAATTAAATAAATTAGAGCTGTCAACAACCGGTAACATGACCGAACTACAAAAACGTCTGTTAGAGGAATTTCAGTGACGTGGCATAGACATCGATAATCACGAATTTGATGACGAGAATAAGCCTGAGATGAGTGCCCCTACAACAAAAACAGTATAGACGTTAATTCGCTACTGGCTGCTATGATGAAAAAATTCAGGTTCAGAGCAAAATGCTTTTGGCTGAGGTACGATAAACATCTAGAGCTGATAACGAAAAACTTTTGGCGCAAGTAAAAGAATCTTCTAGAGCTGATGACGAGAATTTTTGACGCAGGTAAAAGAATCTTCTAGAGCTGATAATGAAAAACTTATGGAAAAAATTAATGCTGTGGCGAATGCACAAGAAACTTCTAGAGCAAAAATTGAAACGAAACTTGAGAAAACTGTTACTGAGCTGCTAGAAACCTGTAGAGCTGAAATTCGAGCGTCTTCAGAGCCGAAAACCAGAATTTTCTACCAAAAATTGAAAAGAAATTTGAAGAGCCATCGAGTGCAGCAACAGAGAAGCTGCAAGAAATATATGAGACGGTAAGCAAAAGGGTTGATAACGTCGACGCAAGAGTGACAAATCTGGAAAAGACTGTTGACGAAAAATTTAATGTAATAGAAGAGAAAATCAACAGTCTACAGTGCCATTAACCCGAACTATCGAAGTCACAAATATACAAGGTACGTAATATAGAAGTTGTGGCAGAGAAAGATGATGAAATCAACAAAATAGTGGAGGTGGTCAAGAGGCTTCTAGCTGAACTGTGGCCACTTCCAGAGAAACTGTAAGCCCCGCACAAAAGGCCAAGATCCGTCTCACTACCGAGAAATAACAAACGGGCCAACTACCATCAATCAACAAAAGAGTCCCCGTTAAACTAAAACGAGCTAGCAAGAGCTAGCTCTCACAAGCGAGGGCCCCACAATCTCCATATCAGTGGTGCAGAAAATGGCAGACAGCACACCTTCTTGGTAATGTTTGCCATATTTTTATTGTAGCCGATATTGTAGACGAGGTTATCTTTGGTGCCGATTTTATGATAGTCCATGGCATCAATTTGAATATGGGGCAACAGATAATGAGTTGGCGTAATGTGGATATACCTCTCGACGTGGGATACCAGCATCAAGTGCACGCCAGAAGATTAGTTGCTGTCAAACTGCAAAAACTACCACCTCAGACGGAGTCATTGATATGGAAGCATATAGAGGGAGATTCTGAGGGGACAACCGCTTGTGGGTAGTAGAACCAGCAGAAATTAAGGTGGACTTGTTATCAGCAAAGGCCCTCGTCAAATCCATTAAAAAAAGAATAGTCCCCAGTGAGAGTATACTCAATCTATCAGGCCACGAAAAATTCATTTGTGAAAATTCAGAAATGTGATCCAGTAGAGGCGCTAATAAACAGCGAACAATTGCCGGAACCTGCCAATATATCACCAAGGACCAACAAATATTTGACGAAAATGTAGATAAATAGGTAAAAGGTCTGTCAGCTTCAGAAAGAAATAAAGCTAAAAAGGTGCTAAAGAGCGTTTTCAACACGAAAAATAAAAGTCAGGGTAGAACTGCAATAGTCAAACATAAAATTAATACAGGCGAAGCGAGACCGATAAGACAGGCACCTAGAAGTGTATTCCTGACAAAACGTAATGAGGTTAAGGAGCTTGTCAATGAAATGGAGAAGAGTCCTGGAAGACTTGTCTGGTTTACCCCTACGACATAATAGTGATGGGCAGAATTTTTGACGAACACCTCAAAAACCTGGCAGAGTTTTGAAACGAATATTAAAGGCTGGACTAGAATTAAGCGTAAAGAAATGTGCATTGTTCCAAAAACAGGTAAAATATTTGGGACATCTAGTTACAGCAGATGGTATTTCAACAGATGAAGATAAAATACGAGAAGTAAAGGACTGGCCTCGCCCACAGAATCTTCACGAATTACGTAGCTTTTTGGGGACTCTGTACATATTACAGATGCTTCGTGCCTAATTTTGAGAGCGTGCAAAGGAGTGGCCCAATATTGGCAAAAATTATATGCAAAGAAGAGAACAGACGGCCCACTCGCAATGAAGGTCCCCTTACAAAAGCGTATTGGGCACAATGGGACAGTTTGAAGTTGATTAATGGATGCTTATATCGCCACTGGGAAAGTGCTGATGATCAAACTTCATCCAACCTAATAGTGGTGCCTTCCTACAAGATGAAAGAAGTCTTAAATGAGTTCCATAATGGAGTCAGCGGAGGATACCTTCGGGTGACAAAGACTCTGGAGAAACTAAAACAACGTTTTTTTGGGTTGGGTATCAGCAAGCTGTGGCGGATTGAATAGCAAGCTGTACCCAGTATATTGCAGCTAAGGGTCCAGTAAGAGGAGCCGCGGTCAGCTGCAACAATCCAACTCCGGCGCAGTTATGTTTTCGTCGTGATGTATTATTTCAGTAAATGGCCAGAAGTGTATGTCATAACCAATCAAGAGGCGAATACAATTGTAAATGTTTTTGTAAACAACTGGGTACAAACCCCTGGAACCCCGCTATGGGGTTCCGACCAGGGTAGAAATTTCGAGTCTGCTGTATTTAAAGAAATGTGTGAGATATACGGAATTAAGTAGACTCTAACGACGTCGCTTCACCCTCAGTCTGCTGGAATAGTAGAACGATTTAATCGAACCCTAGAGGAATATTAGCGAAAAGTAGTGAGCGAGCAACAAAAGGATTGGGACGAACATCTAACGAGGTTTCTACTGGCGTACCGATCAGCGGTCCATGACTCAACATCTAAATCCCTGCCAAGATTATTTTTGGGACTGAGCTAAAAGTTAATACCCTCTTGTTGGCCAAGTGCGGTATGTATGTACATAATTTTTAGTTTTCTACATATTTTAAAGTCCTATACATACATACATATTGTTACGAAAATAAAAATGCCTAAATTTTGTAGTTATGTGCCACCCTGTCAATGCCACCAATCAGTGCCACCCAGCACTGCCAAATAGACCATTTTTAAGTTACATTCGAATTAACGGATATAAAAATTGAAAATATGAGACGTTTCCGGAACCTTCCAAATTGTAGGCAATTATGTGTAAAAGAGGCTGCTTTGCCTACACGTCAGTTAAATAAAAGTGTTGCATAGACGAACATTAAGTTGTTGTATTAAGACAAAGTGTATAAAAGTTATAGTGTAGTAAATAAAAACTGTAAAACAACAACAATAGTGGTGTTTCATTTTGTTTTAACACAATTAAACGAACTAAAAAGTTTTAAAAGGATTAAATCGTATCATTTGGTGTCAGAAGTGGGATTGCGTACATAAAATAAAATAAGATGTTCGAAGCAATCTCGTCAATTTTTGACTTTTGGACTCGGCGTTCACTCACAGCATGTTTTTGCAGCCTCTTATCATTTTTTATATCATTATTTTTTATATTTCTACTGACTGAAAATGTAAACTTAAATGTCATCTTTTAAACAAGTGCTCCATTTGCAAAATCGACTTATTTTTTCTCGATTTATGGAAAGAAGTTTATATGAACAATAAACATAACACAGTCGATTGAGGGTGGCGTGGTGTAGTGGTTAGAGCGGACGCATAACAACACAAACGACCCAGGTTCGTGCCACAGCAAAGGACATGATGAAGAAAAATTTAATTGTGGTTTTGAATGTTTAATAAAGAGGCTTTAACTTCCCTGCAGACAACTCCATCTAAAATATAAAGAAGAAGCCCCCTGTCCTTCCCGCATTCCACTAGTGATGATGACAATGATCAGAAGTAAGATCAGGAAAACACGCCACCTACTGGGAAAAAAATTACAATGCTAAAGTAAAGCTCACCACCAATTAATTAGCAAGGATCTTCACCACTACGCAAAATCATATGGAGGAAACTACACTGGATTAATTATCTACTTAGCATGAAAGATCAAGTTGATTAAAGAAACTGAAAATATGAGATATGCTAATATGCTCCCTAGAGCAGTGACGGAGAATAAAAACGATTAGGTTCTCAATAGCAAAGGTACAAAACCGGAAAAAATTTAATTACATAACTAATTTTTTGAAATATTAAAAGAAACAAACCTTCGATCAAATTAATTTTCTGCCCATATACATATGGCGTTTTCTTTTCTGATATAAAATGTTGCACTTCTTCTGCCCTTTGCCATTAGACGTCTATAAAATTAAAGGCAACATTTTTAAATAAACACTGCACCCTTTCTTCATATTAATTTTTATTTATTTATTTTTTTGAATGAACACAAAAAGGCAAAAAGTGCAATATTTTCATCTTCTCTGTCAAACTCATCAAAAATAATAGGAATTTACTAATATGAGATTAATTAAAAGAAACAAGCAAAATTTTTCTTTAATCTATTAAAAAAAAAAATGCCGAAAAACGACTATGACTACGACTCGCCAACCACAACAAGGGGGATTGATTCTTTGATGCTACAATTTTACTTTTCTTTAATGTCAAATTTTACAATGTTTGTATTCAGCGTTGCCGTTTTAGTTATTTTTAACCAAAATTGGTTATTTTTTTCTTCGATGTGTAGATGTGTACTTTTTTGTATTATGGTTACTTTTTTCCATAAATAAAAAAAAATTTTATGTTAAATAGTTGGAGTATTAATTTTTAAGTTTTATAACAAAATAGTAGAACTTCTAAATATAAAACTTCAAAATTCACTGGATTAGATACACATACTTAAATGCACTTAATTTCATTAGTATTTTGAAATTTTCTGTGATTGTACCCTAATTTTTCCCTAAAATGAAAAAAAAAATTATTTTTATAGACAGATACAATGAAAAGTTATTATTGTTAGCTAGGTTTAAAATTCGTCTTTATTAGACACTATATGGTGAGGGAAGATTGTTTTATATACGAATGGGGGCAACGAACCCATATGGCTTCTCAGCTATCGTGCAGGTTATTGAGTTATTGCAATTGTATTGATTTTTTTTTTAATTTTTGTTTTGAATAAGAAGCTTCTTCAGAGGAATTCTCCAACACATGCTTTATCTAATACCAAGGGTTAAAAGTAACAACAAGCAACCCTTTCAAATCATGTTGAAGGTCGTCATGAAACTTTTTTGATCTTCTTTTGTAGAAAAGTTTAATTTCATTGAGTTTCGCCTAACATACATTTTGAGTTAAGGCATTACGAATAAGCAAATATATTAAATATATATTTGCTAGAATGAACTTGTATAAGCGATTTACTTTTCTAACACTTGCTCACAAAATCATCAGCCTTATCAAATTCCACTAGTTTTGTCATTCTTCGGCTGTTTGGTTTGCCTAAACAGTTGCTTATATTAGAAAGTCTTTGAGGTTCATTTGGACACGATGCTTGTGTGTCATGTACAATTGAATTGTCTTGGGAAAGACAACCAGTTTTTCTTTCTATACATTACCTTGACGTTCGAATTTGCAAAAATATTGTAACTCAATTGAATTATGTATTAAATAGTCAAGTTTAGAAGTTTTGGTTATTTTTTATCCAAATTGATTACTTTTTTATTAAAATTTGGTTAGAAAAAATAAAAATCTGTGGCAACACTGTTTGTATTATAAAGCGTCCGCCAAATAATTTTTTTTTGAAAATGCTATAAAAAAACTACTGAATATTTTCTCAAATTTCTTTTTTATTTGAAAGTACAATCCTTCCGGTTAATGATGGAAAATAATGTCATTCAAATGGCTGACTCGGCTGGCCATGCAGTAGCCTACACGATCGGTCCAATTTCTAAGCACATTATCGAATGTGTGCAGCTGTGTGTGCACTTATCTTTGATGGCACCCCACAAATAATAGTCCAACGGTGTTAAATGCAGCTCCGAGGTGGCCAAACGACATCAGCTCTGCGGGTGCAAAACATCGAATGTAGCTTCGGCTGTGTGGCACGTAGCGCCGTCCTGCTCTTCAATTTTTGTGAACAAAAATTCGTTCAACATGGCCCGATAACGATCGCCATTGACTGTAACGGCCACTCCTCGCTCATTTTCCAAGAAAAATGGCCCAATTATGCCTCTGGACCAAAATCCGCACCAAACAGTGACTCTTGGGTGTATTGGCTTTTCAATGTATACGTGCGGGTTTTATGTGCCCCAAATGCGACAATTTTGCTTGTTTACATACCCGCCAAGATCAAAATGAGCGTCATCTGAAGATGATTTTTTGGCAAAATCGGCATCTTCTGTAAGTCGATCGCACGCAATATTTCCCAGCGTTGTTCAAGCGTATACACAATCATATTCGTTCAGCGGAAGGATAAAACTAATTATCTGTTAAATCAGACATGAGCTAAGTGTTACCATGCACGAAATAAGCACTAGTTGAAAAAAACGTTATTTGGAGGACCCTTTAGCTGCGGGTGTGACGTTACAAAAACAAGTTGTCAGCTAAAGTTTCAATCTGTTTTATATGAAAAACTTAAATCAAGTAAGAAATATTTTATAGATAGATTCAATTAAATTTAAAGTATTTATTTATAAGTAAATTTAGTAATTTAGTAAATTAAGTAAATTTATTTTTTTTTATAAAAAAAGATATCTTTGATATTTTTTTAAATAGTATATACATATATATGTATCGGTTTTCTTCTCGGATATCTTTAAATCAATTTAAAAGTTGTTACATTAGACAATTGAAGGACAAAAAGCTAACTGTTATTATTAATTTATATAAAAACGGTGATACGCAGAGATACATACATAGCAAAAAACTTGTAAAGAAATCAAACGGTAATCTGGAAGGTAATTCCAAAGTATACTAAAGAACACGAAGTTAGCAGAAAATGGAACCTGAGCTTCATAAAATAGCCTCTGAAAAAATTAATATGCAAATTCGACTAGTGGTGCTGACCAATTCCAGCGCCAAAGTTCTGGGCGCAATTGTTATATTTATAAAACACGTGTTCGATTTTATCAAATCTATAAACAAATTCAGGTTACTAGTAAAATTGCTTATATAATCAAGACAAATGAACATAAAAATTAATATTTTATAATAAACACATATCAAAACCACAAAATTTTTGGCATAGGGTGCTTGGGACAGATGATTCTATGATAAGACTTAAATATTATTGCGTATGGTGTTTGTCGTAACCCTAGCGAAAAGCTTATATTCAAGTGTACTCTACCAATCTTTACACTCGACAACCTTTCGTTAGAAAATGCCCGAATGATTTGGGGATGCTTATCGACGAGTGGTAAAGGTAGTATAATTCTTTTGGAAGGGAGAGTAATTGCAGCTGCCTCCCTAAAAATTCTAGAGAAAACTGCAGTACCAGAACGTAGATGACTAATAAGCAAAAACTTCAACCTTTACAGGACAATGCACCAATCAACACTACAAAAATAATTGAAAATTATTTGAGAAAAGAAAATATAAATGCTCTAAAGTTGACTACAATAAAAAAATGCTTGGGGAAGTTTAAAAATCCGAATTTTTAAGGATAGGGCTCAAAAGCTAGAAGATATAAAAGATTGTATTTTTTGACTTTCGATAATTTTTTGCGGAATAAGTGTTTTAAATTTGTGGACTCCGTATAACACAGACTGGGCAAAGTGGTCACTCAAGCCTTTGGGTATTGCAGATATTAATTTATTGACAACTTACTTTTCCTTAAACCCTAAAATAAAATTATTGTACACAATACTGAAACATTGCTCTTGACAACTCTTTTTTTTCAGCCACTGTAAAAAGAGCTAAATGAAAAAGCTTAAAGCTAAATGAAAAAAATGATAATATGCTCACACTGGCCAACAGCATGCAACGACGTCTGCAAGCGGAGGTTGATGCGTGTGGAGAACCTAGAAAATATGAATTTAACTAATTTGCATTTTTTTCGTTTTCTTGCAAATAATTTCATTTGGTGTACGTAAACTGTTTTGAAATGAATGATTGATATTGCGGTTTTCTTAAGCTACATTTTAATGAAAAGTTTGGTTTAATAATTTTTAATATCCATAGAAATAAAATATATACACTTTAATAACTTTATGTTTCAAAAAGAAAGTGTTTCATGGTTATGGTTTTCTCTATATAAGGTGTACTTAAACTTTTTTGTTTCATTGTATTCTAATTAAACAAAAATGTACATGATACTATTCCACTGCGTTGCAAATATGCCGTTACGTATGTCACGTCTAATTTGAACTTAAAGTTGGCAAACTGTGAAAATATTTTTTAGTTTTGTGTTTTCTCTTTATTAATGAAATGAGATATAATATAGATGTGAGATATATATGTATGTAATTAGAATAAATTATTATAAACTTACTTTGTTTCGATTTATTTTCCAATGGTGTTGTAAGCATTTTCAACTTGGCGAAGGATTCTTTTGCTTTTAGCCATTTAGCCCGATACTTTTTCAATTTAAGAGCTAAAAAAAATAAAAGACACAAAATATAATAAAAATTTTAATTATTTTACATTCCAGAACCAAAGATTGTATGAGTTTAACCAGTAAAACCATGTTTTTTTTCTTTTTATTGCTCAAGAATGATCAGTACTTAAGGCTGGTTTACACGATAATACTTTACGTAAGTACATAAAGGAAAAAGAGAAAATATAATAATAATTATATATAAAATATTATATTAAAAATGAGAGTTAAAATCTTACGACAGATTTTTTTACGTTTACACGATATTTAAAACAAAAAAATTGCTGTTTCTTTCTTTATTTTACTTGTTTACATGAAAATCATCCCTGATTAAATGAAGTGTGATGGTTTTTAAAAAATTTTTAAAAACAAATAGGCATACAACTGCCAAATTTTCATTTGTAATTTCTCTCAATGTCGTATGGCTCTCATTAAATAGTGTGTTTACACGATACTATTCGCTCCCTTCTACACAAAAATTTGACATATCGTACGATTTGTATTATCATGTAAGCGCTCATGTTAAAACTATCCACTTTGTATTGTAATTGGGCAACACTTAATTCATCGCTCTTAAAAAAAAGCATGCCGAAAAATTTCTTAAGTGTACGGTGAGAACGCGAGACACAGAAGTTGTTTTCTCGATTTCTTTCAGAAAATGTTGATGTCAGAGTCAGAGTCAGTCGTTCGGCCAGTCACTGAAAAGGCTTACTGGCTGGCTTTAGACAGCAAAGACACTAAACATTAACCTTACAACAGTTCGATTATTAAAAAAAAGTTGGGTACTCAAGGAAGTTCATTGTTTGATGCCAAACGAATTAACGCAAAGAAACTTATTTGATTTTCCAAGTTATCAGTTTTGTGGCAAATTATTGCATTAAAAAATCGTTAAAATACGAAAATATTAAACGAAAAGTCATCTTCGAGGCATTTTGTTGGAATTCATCATAACATTGCAAGCATAGTTGTCAATAATTGCTTAGTCCCAATTTATACTCGGCAAGTTTGATTCGTCGATTTTTCTTAAATTCTCTTTTGAACTTGCATACAAAAATTGACGGTACATAGTTCCATTCTCTTTTCCCCCTTCACACAAAAACTCAAGACTTGACGAGTCAAACTTGACGTGTGTGAATCTGCACTTACAATTTTACATCCATACAGGATGGCCGATTTTACGCAGCAGTTCAATATCTTTATCTTAGCCCATTTTGTGATAGGAGTCAGTCCACACAGGTCATACAATACTGAAAAATTGTTTGACTTTGGACATACGAAACATTATATCATCCCTACAATTAATTTGCACTTTATTTTATCCAATAATGTATGTATACATATAACCGCAATATACAAGATTACTGTCATTTTTCATTTCATTTTCCAAATAACAACTTTCAGTTACTTCTTCTGCAGGATATAACACGATTACTCTATTCTACCAAACTTAAAATCAATTAATATTCAAATAAGCTATTGAATTAATTAACGGTATAAAAATTCGGTTTTATTCCCTTACTGCTATCAGAATAATTACAAAATTTACCAAATTCATCCAATTCATTGGTAATATTGTAAAGAATAATAAGAAAAACTGTGTATGTTTTATATAAACATTAAAAAAAAACTTAAATAAAATAAAAAAAATAAAAAATAAATAAATATATAAATAAAGAAAGCAGTAAATTAATTAAAAGTTAAAAATTATCTTAGTTCTTATTCTTATATTTTTCTATTTTTATTATATTTTAATATGTATCTAATATTTTTTAATTTTATTTAATTTTTATCATAAAATATTTCTACTTTCCGTTAAAAACAAAACAAAAATAGCACTGACGACGTTACGCACACTTTCATTAAGAGAAAGGAACTAACGGTAATTCTAAAGAGATAATCGTAATCAGTGTACCCGTTGAAAATTTCAAAAAAATGTCATAAAAAGGATATTTGAGAAAAAAGGGTCAAAAAATTGTATTTTAAAGTAAAGTAGGGTCGTCTTTTTATAAACAAATAAAATTTAATTCAATTAAAAAAAAAACGAATTTTAAGTTAGTTAAATACATTAAACTTAGGGAGATCGGACGATTATTATTCGACCGGTTTTAGCCGGTTTTTTTTGTTTTTGTCGAATACGGTTTATTCAAAATCTTCATTTTTCTAATACCGAATAAACCAGTTAATTTAACACGAATAACCGGTTAATCTAAATAAGTATAATTTTTATACGTTTGTATATTTTTATTGAAAATATGCTCATCTTTTAAAATTGTATTATTTTGGCATACAGTTAAGGAAAAAACTCTACATACACCCCCCTATTTTGTGTTTTTAAGATATTCGTAACGTAAATTAATAAAGCGTTTGCATTAATATTTAAAGTACCAAAAACAAAGTTTATTTACAAAATAAAAAGCTAATTCAAAAGCATAACAATAACAGAAATAACAAAAACAATAAAAATTCATGAGAAAAAAGTCTACATACAGTCTTAAAAATCGAATACAATATTTAATTTCTTTTAAATAAATAAAAGAAAACAATAAATTTTTAATATTTTCAATAACCGCCTGAAGACGACGTGTCATAGACATCACCAAATTCTCCGTAATACTGGGTACAATTTCCGACCATGCGCGAGTTAGGGCAGTTTTCAGAGTTTCAGGATTTCTGATATCATGTTTGCGTTTTCCAAAACGTCCCAAATATGCTCAATTGGATTGAGGTCTGGTGACTGGGGAGGTGTATTGAGCTGCCTTGGTGCATGATGAAGGAACCAGTCTCGAACAATATGCGCAGTATGCTTGGAATCGTTATCTTGTTGGAAAATCCATTGGTTTCCCAGGCCCAAGCTTTCCATAGATGGCTTCAGATTTTGTTCCAATATTGTCTTATACTTATATCTGTCCGTAACGCCTTCAATAAAGACCAATCGACCAATTCCAGATGCCGCCATAGCTCCACACACCATAACACTGCCTCCACCATGCTTCACAGTAGGTATAATATTTTTGGGATCAAGTGCAGTGTTCGGTTTTCGCCAAATCTTTTATCGCCGTCATTCCCAAAAATATTATAACTTACTTTCATCGGTAAATATAACTTTTTTGGTGTTTTGATAATTTTTTACAATAGTTTGTACTGTAGAGCGACTTAATTTTATTATTTTAGCAAATTCTCCATAAGATTTGTTTTCTTTTCGAAGGTTAATCACCAAATTTCGAATTGATTGTTGTATTTCTCTTCTATTTACCATTTTTAAAGTATACACGTGTTTTACAAAACGCTTTCACAATTGAATTGATTGTAATGTTTGAAAAATAAAGCAAATCAAGAAAACTAACGGTTTTTTCCCTTTATATTCTTCATTTTAAGAGTTGCCAATGCTGTGTGTAGATTTTTCCCACGGATTTTTATGTTTATCGCCAATAGTTTATAAATTATCAATATACTCAAACTTTTTTTCTTCCAACATTCTTAAATATTGATGTCGTGAACATTGACATCAAAATTATGTTTAATATTATCACTAGTTCTCTAGAAGTTCAAAATAGTAGGGTGTATGTAGAGTTTTTTCCTTAACTGTATATGACAACATTGAACGTCTCACAAAGAATGCGAAAACCATGGTAGATCGAAAAAATAGGCACTCTTGAGCAGAAATAACCTCTTCTCATCTTCTGTAAATAAATATTGATTTTTATATATGGAAAATGATCAACTGGACTTACTGAATGATCAACTAGACACACAACCGCCGGCTCCGAACGGAGTGTGAAGTTTTTCGCAGTTTAAATACACATAACCAGTCGCCAGTAATGTTGTGAGGTGATATCGCTGTTGAAAATTATCAGATGGTGTGATCCGGAATTGAACCGACGACTTCTTGGTTGTAAGGTGTATTCTTACCTAACATATGAAACTTAAGCATTTTTCAGTACTTTGTGTAATAAACTTTGTTTTTTTATGGCCTCCGCACACCGTTTTGGCATAGTTTTTATGAGATTTGTTAGAATTATTGTTAGTATTGATTCCCACTTTAATTTTAAGTTCTCATCAGCTTCTGCTTATTTTTAAAACGACGTAGTCCAGCTCTGCGCCTCAGGAATTGGGAACAATTTTATTTTAATAAAATAACCGTTAAACCGGTTATTTGAATTATTATTAGCCGAAAACCGGTTTCTTAAAAAGTGCTACTATTTGAATTATTCGAAAACAGGTTTTTAAAAAAAGTCGAATAATCGATCTCTCTAATTAAACTAAAATAAAAGTAATTATACAAACTTAAATTATAAATCAATGCTAAAACTAAAAAACAAATCACAGATACATTCAAATATTAATCATATTATCAAAAAGAAAGAAGTTACTTTTACAAAAGCTCTCGATAATGTTTATCACTTTTTAATAATAATTTTTCTATATTTTGTAATTAATTTTTTACTTAAGAGTCCATTTTTCCAGCCCCGATTTGAGCAAATTGAAATCCACAAATTTATATTTTAAGTTTGTTTTAAGTCAGTGATAGTTCTGAAAAATTCTTTTAGCGGATGCGCTACTAGGAGACAAAGTAAATATATATGTACGTAGCGAATCCATCTAATTTTGAATATACAGTCGCACGGGAAAGTTTACATATCCCCTCGAAAACTGGATTTTACATAGAACTATAAGGCTTGGAATTTCAAAAACGATATAATGTAAATCTACGCAAAAAATAAAACAAAAGTATTTGTGCTTCTGCATAACATATCCTTTGGGCTTAAAGAAAAATAATAAATTGAATTTCCTGCACACAGAAAAGTATACATGCTCTGCAGTATTAGCTAACTAATTATCAAAAAAAAAAAAAAAAAAAATTTCAAAATTATTTTATTGTTAATTTATATTTTATAGAGCTGTATTTAATCATTAAACTTAAATACATTTTTTTATCGTAGTTCCATTTGAATTATTGTGATATCGTTTAGGAAGAGCAGTCTTACAGCCTTGTTTGTTTTTAATTGCACTTTTTTTGTACTAGGTTATCCAATTTATCAAATAAATTGTCTGTGGGAGTTATTATGTCAGGTGACTAATAAGTAGTGTTAAACCGTCAAGTTTTCATGTCGGAACTTCTAGTTTTTTAAACTTTTTGTTTTCGTCACACTTAAATATAATACTCCTACTTTCATCGCTCAAAACAACTTTATTTCAAAATTCTTCAACATAAAAATGTGATATCAACGATTATATACGTTAGGCAGTTTTCTTATGGTTTTCCTGCTGCTCATCTATTCTTTTTGATTTAACCACAAACAAAGAAATATATTTTCATACTCGTACATAAGTTAATATAATTAGATATTTGTGAATGTAATACGTGTCCATTAGCATTTATTTTGTTACAAATATGAACATATGTGTATATGGATGGCACACGAAATTACAAAATTAAATGGTAATCTACTAAAAAAATATATAAAAGCTGTCAAAACTTAAGCGGAAACACATACATAAATCAGAGCATAATCGCAGTTGATCATCAGTTCATTTTACAGTTGCATAAAAGTCAGTTGGTATAGTAATAAAATGAATGCAATTTTTATATATATGTTCACAAAACTCATGCATAATATACAACATACATACATATATAAAAGCTAAATGTACTGAGAGTTTTCGTGAGGAATTTTGGAACTCTACTCATTTTCAAAAAGGGTTAAAAACGGATACATTAAAAAAATGGTCATAAAAAGTGTCACTGGCGTGAAAAAGGGTCAAAAGTGATACTTTAGTGTCACAACGGCAACGCTGTCTCTAGTATTTGATTCATGATGCAGGCCATATATTTATTGTATGACCCAATGTGTGTATGCTTCGGGTTTAGTGATATTCACTGTAAACTACATACATATGTACATATTGTTACGAAAATAAAAATGCCTAAAAGAAAACACATATCAGCGCCTTTAAAACTGTATTGTGGGATTTTGGTATATTTGGTAATAATGTGTCACCATGTCATGCCGTACTTATTTGCGTTATCTGGCAGCACTACCAATTCGACCATCTTTGGTTACGTTTGAATTAACGGATATAAAAAAAAATATATGAGACATTTCCGGAACTTTCCAAACTATAGGCAATTAAGTATATAAAGAGGCTGCTTTACCTACACGTCAGTACTTATCCTTCTGCAGTCAATAAGTAAAGTTGTGTTTAAGCGTAAATAAAAGTGTTGTATAAACTAATATCCACTACGTGTTAATAAGTTGTTGATTAAGATCAACTGTATATAGATAAAATGAAATAAAAGCTATAATTTGTTTTATTTTTTGGTGCAATTAAAAAGAACTCAAACGTTTTAAAAAGATTAAAACGTAACGATATATATTTATTACCTCTAGCTTCAACATCTTTGAATTTTATTTCAGAGCTTTTAGTGTAAAATTCCTTGTTCGCCTTACTTATATTACTTGAGGGATTCTCCTGTTTAAGTTCTGGAATTTTAAAAATACTTATAACATTTATTTCATATATTATGATATTATATAAAATGTTTACTAACCGGGGTTCGTGATGTTTTTAAAATTGTCTTTATATTTTGGTCCTGCAATCTTCTTTTTTTTCGGACGAGCCTGATACAAAACTCGTATTTGATTAGTTTTTCTAAAGGAGGTGTCTTGTTTAGGGTTGGTATTCTTTTTATGTAAAATATTTTGGTTGAAGGAACTAACTTTGGGTAAATCTGAGTATTTCCTTGGACTGCTTTCAACACTAGATTTTGGATCTATAAGCGATTGAAAATTATTATTTTTGTTATATGCATTTAATAAATAAAATTGTATAATGCAAATTAAAATTTAATTACAGTAAAATTTATTTTAAAAAAACCAGATAGTTAAAGTTTATAGTATTTAATTTAATAATAAAATGTTTATTTACAAAAAATTTTATATAATTGTCAAAATTCATACAGATTTTTATAAAGTTAATAACAATTTTGTAAAAAGAAGGAAAAGTAACTTTTACTTAAACGTCTGTAGTGTTTTTGGCTTAATTAAATTCTTTTGTGAGAAACTCTATATTTCAATGAGTATTTTGACAATTTCACCAGATTGTTCCATTGATTCTGCTGACCATTGAGTATTAAAATAATATCAGTTTCCGTTAACTCTCTAACGTTTTTGACTGCCTTATGCCAGCTATCAATTATTCGTTCACATTGAAGCAACTACACATTTCTTAATTGAAGTTTTATTCCATTTTGTTGCCAACAATTCTATTTGTCGTCATAAACTGGTATGATAAAACAGAAGTCACAAATTGTGCAAAACATTACCATTTTTAGAACATTCTCATATTGTAATACGCTAGCTGGTACGACAAGTCAATTACAAATTTTATTCGGAACAAATTAAACTTTTTTCAACACAAATTAATTCTTTTTCAGATAGATTTTATTTATTTATTTATTTGGTCTATGGAAATTTAATTCCGTACAGACTATAGTTTAAGTTAAATACAAAATTTTTATAAAATGAAAATTATTAATTTAAATACAATAAAATTCATTTAGATATAATATCGTTGGTCTCATGTTGAAAGACCCTAACTCGTATATTTGAAACGTTACAGGAGAAGGTAAAAACACATTTAAAATTGTAGTTGACAAAAATTAACGTTTTTTTAAATGCAGGTTATTATTAAAATGAAGGACGAATTTGGTGTTCAAAACTTTTTTTTATTTGTAAATATATAATAAACTAAATTGAGATAGGGCTTTTGTAGTCTCAAATCAGAGCATAAACGTAACTTAGGGCTTTTTTCTGTAGCGATCAAAACAAATTATATTAAGGAAAATTCATGATTAAAATTACCAGAAAATATTGTCATTGCTTAGAAATATTAAGTACGAAAATAAAAATAGTTTTGGCAGTCTATAGGAATTAGCTTCTTTAGATCTTGCAAATGCTCCTATTTCTTTTCGAAATTGCAATTTTTTCTTTATACAGCCGTGCTGGAATGATGCGTTCTATGCAAGCTTTTGTTCTATGTGGAAAAAGCTCATATTCGTCTGTAATATTTATTTTAAAATATATGAGCCCTGAAGGATCGTATGCAAGGGCACGCAACATATTTACAGTATCATCACCTGCCTTTTTTCCTAAAGTTTAATTTGCAATTAAAACTCAAATAAAAAATGATAAAAAATGCACAATAATTTCTCTTATTACCTGGTCGAATTGACAAATATCGCTTCGGAAGTTTTTCAAAATGTAGGAAAAACGTGTAATCCAAATGGTGTGTTTCTAGACGTGTTGGAAATTTCCTGGCTTCTTTAATAATTTGCACAAACTGCGACGGCAAATTTATTTGTTTATTTTTTGTTTTTCTTTCGATAAAAGAATGGGTCTCATCGCACTCCATCTGTGTATGCCCAACAACTAAGTACTTTTGCTCAATAGTTACATTTCGTTCTTCTGAATAAATAATAATGTGGTGAATATCTGGAGATCTATCCAAAAAGCTCTTAAGTGCTTTATAATGCATGTTGTGAAAACCGAAGCAGTAAGGTTTCCTGCCTTTTCATCCCATACAAAATTGTCCGATTGGTGTGTTAGAAGTTTGTAAATTGTAGTTTCATTTTGTAGTATGCCGAATTGGCATTTAATTGTGGTACTAATTTTAATGCTTGCATGTCCATACAAAACACCGCACACAACTCCATTTTAGCATTTTCTATATATAAACGTTTTTCTTCCCGCATCTTTTCTATTTCTTCCCTATGTTGTTCGTACAAAATTTTTGGCACACAAACATCACACTCATCTTTTTAGGCTTGAAGATGGAGTAGTTTAACATTTTTATTGTTTCGACTACAACAGTATAAGACAATTTCATATCTTTGTTTTCCATGTTTCTCACTTTTTCTAATCCAATTTCGCACCATTTTTTCCTTTAATCCTAATGTCGAAAGGAACATACGACGACATACTTGTAGTCGGTTCTGCTAAGCTAAGGGTTAACAACATATATGCGCTTTTGTTCCCACGTCATCTGCCAAAACGCAGTAAAAATTTCTTTTCTTATAACCTCGTTAAATAATGATCAATATCTCAACGTACTTTTTTCGCAGTACTTTGACTGACACGGCGACCCCTAAACGTCTTGGGGAAATTTGCGAGGAAGACCCCTTTGAAGTGTTTGCATATGTTTCTCTCATTCGTTTTTTCTGATTTATATTTATTTTACTTCTGGTTTGGTAGCACTCAAAATCACTAATGTTTGAATATTCCTCGTCAGATTGACAATTTTCATCTATATTTTCCATTTTTATTTGCTTTTTATATTTTATTTTCTTATTAATTTAAAAGTGATTATAACTGAACATATAAAGCAAAATATACTGATCTGCACAATTAAAAGAAAACTGTTCTTCTGATGGAGTGAATTGCAAAAATCAATTCCAACAACATTTATTAAATTTTTTTTTTAATTCTTTCTCTACTAACAAAAAAAACCTATATCGTAATGTTTTTGTTGTTTTGTAGTATGTAATGCAATAATAAGTTCAAAGTAACGTTATAATATTGTATCACAAAATAAAAAAAAGATTTACTTTTTCTTTATTGCATAATTTAAGAAAACTCGATGTAATGTCACATAATTTGGCGAGATAGGGCTTTAAAAATATATATATATATTTTTTTTAGAAATAAGTTAAGGCTTTTTAGAAAATTACTTGAATAACCGCTAATTTTGATAAAATTGCCTTAAATTTTTGTAAGGAGGTGTATTTGCGTTAAATGCATTGGAATCACAAAAAAAAAAATAATTTCGGAAAAAGTGTGAGTTAGGGCCTTTCTACATGAGACCAACGATATTATTTTTCTTTTCAAAATTTCATTACTCTCAGATTAAATGATATAGTTGTTAAATTGTAAGCATATCTGACGAAAGAAGTCATTATTGGCATAAATAGGGTGGTTATTATGCAATTAGACTCGAGACGAAAATATTTTCGAAAGAAATTTCCGTTTCGAAAATGAAATGGTATTGTCTAATACGATCGAAAGGTATACAAAGTTCTATATCTTCAAAAAAGGGTAAAACAAAGTGTTTTACAGTAAATTTAACATCTGTCAAGATTAGCAGAACTTTTCAAAAAAAAAAAAAAAAATAATAATAATAAGATTTCATTCTACAAACTCTGTAAACACGAATAAATACAAAAACATATGTAAATATTAAGAAACTTAAGAAAATGGATTGTGTTGCTTTGTGGACTGAAGATAGTGATGAGGAAAGTAGTGTGATTCCTGAAGGAGGAAAAGAAGGAAATTATTAAGAGATACATGGGATACATCGGATAATATGAATAATGGCAGCTAAGAAATATAATATCCCGTTTAATTACAAAATAAAATCATTTGCATACTACTTTTTTTTTCTCCGTCACTCCTCTAGGGAGCATATTGGCTTTCCACAAAGCATCTATTGCTTTGTTTCAGTTTCTTTAATCAATTTGATATTTCAAGCTAAGTGGGTGATTAATCCCCTGTAGCTTCCTCCATACGATTTTTTTTTTGTGTAGTGGTGAAGATCATTCGTCTGATGTTTGTCATCATCGCCAGAGGTATGCGAGAAGGGTCAGGGGGCTTTTTTTAGATGGAGTTGTCTGGAGGGAAGAAGTTGAAGCCTTTTTTTATTATTAAACATTCGAAACCACAATTAAATTTTTTCTTCGTCATGTCCTCTGCTAGGGCTCGAACCTGGGTAGTTTGTGCGCTCTAGCCACTACACGACGCCATCTTTGTTCCAAACATGTTTCCTTCGAAATGACGGAAGAAAAAAAATGGGGGCTAAAAGATATTTTTTATAAAAAAAAATTTGGAATACCGGGAGTAATTGGAGCAGTAGATGGCACTCACATTGAAATAGTAAGACCAACTAGTGATGAGCATTTATTCTTCAATAAAATACAGAAACACAGTATCAATGCTATGGTGGTAAGTTCTCATATACTTATACATATGTATGTCTGTATTAGCGCAAGTACCTAAATATATTTTGCTTTCAGCTATGTGATCACGATATGTTCATAAGGTCCGTTAATGGACGTTTCGGTGGAGCTTGTCATGATTCTCATGTGTGGGATTTATCTAATGAAAGACAATATTTAAAAGAACATTTTTAAATGGAGATTCAAGAACTAGAATACTTGGTTAGATTATTTTTTGAAATTACCCACATTTTAGAAAAATTAGTTAAAGCAATGATTAATGGAATTTTTAGGTGACTCCGGATATTCCTTAGAGCCTGGGATTATAACCTCCTATAGGAATACAGCAGAAAATTAAGCTGAATAATTTTTTAATGATCAACATTTCAAAGGAAGGTCGATTATTGAATTTTTCGAAAAAAGTACAACAAAATACCATTTGCAAGTACTCATACATTTTTTCTTTCGAGTCGTATTACATAATAACCCCCAGATCTGTGATATTTTATATTTATTAACTGAAAGTAGCGAAGAGGCCTAACTGGAACATTAAAAATAATTTTGTTTAAAAGAAATTCGGAATCAACATCAACCACTTATTAATAAAAATTAAACACAAAATTATTCTCCGGCTTTTTAAAGCAGGATGCTTAATTAGAGCGAGTCTGCTCTCATATGAAGGAGTACATATGAGTCCCATCCAAGTCCTCTCAGACAAAATAGAAGAAATTGTTTCTACCTTGATTCAATAATGTAAAAATAAGTGTGAAAGTAAGGATTCTCTATAATAGATACACATTCAAGGATCGGTCGAACCAAAGATGTATATAACTGCTTCGTTATATATGGATCGGAAGATTCCTTTGACAAACGCTTCATAAATTCTAATATTCCATTAGCTTCATTAACCATCATAAAATTATGATCACAGAATGTTAGTTTATGATCCAACAAAATTCCAAGATCATTTATAATAGAAATCATTTCCAGAGTTGTTCCTTTAAAGTGATAATAAGTATCAAACTTTTGTGAACGGTTATGATACTAAGTCCATATTACTCTCTGTATCAGCTAGCAAATTTCGCGCACAAAGTTTGGTTTTTCAAAACACTTTTTCTATTGGATGTAGCACTGGGGAGTTTGGAGGAATAATGTCCGGACTCCTCAACTTTATCTTTTACATCTAGTTTCGTGTATCTTTGCATTGTCAAGAATCAACCAGGCATCTGTGATGTTAAATTAAGCTAATTTATTAAATAGTTCTAAAAGGATAGATATAAAGATGTTGGTATTAACTTTGAATGTGTAATATGAACTTAGTAACTTTAATTAAACAATCCGTGGAATTAGTAACATCAACTGATTGTAACACTTATTGTCTAGATATGGCTGTGAATATTTTAAATAGCAAGTTAAAGAAATATTAGTTTAATTTGATAGTATAAAAATAGTAACATAAAAAAATTAATCTGAGAAAAAAAATTTTTATTTTTAATGAAAAAATATAATTTGAAGTGAAAATGACTTAATTCAAAGTGAAAATTCAATTTGTGTTTGAAAAAAATTTAATATCTATCAAAAAATCGTTAATTTGAGAGTAAAAAGAGTAGATAAAGAGCAAAAAGATAAGTAATCATTTAGAACAACTCTCAGTGCAATCGAGAGTTAAAGCAAATGAGATAAACCAACAAATATTATTCCTTTTTATACTAGCTTTACCCATCCAACGTTGCCCGATTTTTCCCTCGGAGGTGCCACACCCACTCTTCCTGTGAAGTTAATTTTTTATCTTAATGTGCAATTTGATAATGAAAATAGCATGTGGAATAGTTTAAAGATTCTGTCTTATACAGTTCCTAAGATATATACATATGTATAAGTAGGTATATGTACATATGTATATATAGCTTAATAACTAAGCTTAACAGGAATGGACTATGAACCAAAAATTCTCAATTTACCCCTTATTAACCCCTGAAAGTGCAACTTTTGAAAATGTACTTTTATGCAACACATCTTAGTGAATAAACGAAGAAAAAACTTTGTTTTTCTTGAGAAATCATGCGTGTCATGTCAGAAGAAGTCATTAATTTTGAGCGTTTTCACACGATTTTAATATACACGAGATCAATTTTGATTAAAGCATCCTATTGCACTTTCGTTATGTTTGCTCCAAATTTCAACAAAATTGATTTAGTGTTTACGCGTGATTGACTCATAAATAAATTGCATAAACAAAATTATTTCTCATATGTCCTTATTTGGCCCGTATTCCCCTTATTTTAACATGACCCAATTCAACTTTTGAAAAAAGCACTTTCGTTGATTAAATCTGCCTTTGTTACAAATTAGAACAAAATCAGTTCACTCGTTTGCGTGTGATTGAACGACAAACAAATAAACTTACAAAGAAATTTATAATATACATATATACACTTACATATGTACAGTTAATCACTAAAGTAAACAACAATTTATTCTATATACATATTTATTTTTAAAAAAACTCAATAAATTTTGTATTCAAGCAAAAAAATGTTTGTTCAGTTTTGTAGACTTAAAAGCAGTTAACCCTCTCATGCACCAAACTTTGTTAGAGCTGCTATATTTTTTTAACTTTGTTTCTAACTAGACTAGGGTCAAATAAGATAGGTTAGGTTAGGCTAAAGGGGCTACCAGACATGCCTGGCACACCTAGGCCCATAGCGCCCATTGTGATACCCACAAACTGCCTCCGACACCCCGGTCAGTTATCCGACCAGTTAGCCCTCTCAATAAATTTGCTGATCAGCCCTACATGAGTCTCCAGTAGAGTCCCAATACCAACAACATGCGCAGCCAAAAACCTGTGTAAGTCCCGCCAACGTCGGACATTCCAACAACAGATGCTCCGTAGTCTCCACCTCCTCTTCTAATACATATAATAGAGTCTTATTGCCCTCAAAAGCAGTGAGACTTGTGCAGACTTTCGGTTGCATAAACAAAGATCAAAAAAGATTAAAAAAACAAACAAAAGTTTAATTTACACTCGAAGCGTACTTTTTAGAAAATGTTACGAGTATATACATACAACATGTCGCATAAACGGAGTAAAAAACCATTTTTTTTATAATATTTAATGTAGTATTGAAGTATTTCTATGGGTATAATCTTCTACATCATCTTCCATAAAAATATTTCATAGTTTTCTACATTTTATATTTTTTAGTTGCACTGTTTGGCACTCCACCTTAATTCTAGAATCCTCAGAAATTGTATAGTGTATTTCTTTCAGCTCTGAACCTTGATTTTCTAATTCATCGGGCAGCTCAACCCACTTCACAAATATTACCAGAAATGCTCGCTTCGTCAGCATGAATTTTTATCAATAACATTTCTGATTCTGCTTCAAGAATTTGTTGCATTCCTCCTGCCGTTAAACACTTTTATCATTTCACAATTGACTAAATATATGTTCAAAAAAGTAAGCAAATGATTGGAAAAGAATGCACAAGTAAAGAAAATTGCAATAAAAAATATTTAAAGAAATACCATTAGGGAGATCGGGCGGTTATTATTAGACCGGTTTCAACCCGAATAAACCGGTTGATTTAACACGGACAACCGGTTAATTTAAATAAGTCTAATTCTTATACGTTTGTATAGATTTTTATTGAAAATATGCTCATCGTTTAACTATTTGTATAAATTTAGTTATTATTTGTTGTCATATATACAAAAATGAATGTCTCACGTACATATATGAAGAATGATCAACTAGACTCATTGAAGGCCAACAAACCCATAAACGCCGGTTCCGAACGGCAGATATATTAGTTAGTGAAATTTTTTCACAGCGCAAACATACATAACCAGTCGCTAATGTTGTGCGGTAATATTTAAATAAAAGAAACGATTAAACGGTTATTTGAATTATTAGTAACCGAAAACCGATTTTTTTTAAATATATATAAATATGAATGACACACTCTCAAGCGACCTGGAGAAAATATGCGAGTGGGGTCGGGTCGTGCGAACAGTCTCGATTTTAATGCAAGCACGATCCAATGCTGTTATCTGTGTCCATGGGTAATGTAGACATTGAGAAATCAGATCCTCTTGATGGTGTGGGCATGAGAATTCAACGTGTATGAGCCGGTGCTTTAAAGTCTATTTTGGAGCTTCTCTACCGAGTACAGGAGTTGGCGATGGTACTTATTAATGACGGTACAGTAGTCAATTCAATCGATTCGTAAGATGTGATGTGTGTCTCATTATTCTATTGGTACTATAACGGCATGACGAATTAAGAGAATTAATTCCTAATAATCACATATTTTCACGTAGTACTAGTTTTTCTCGTAGAGCGTATACCTTTGTAGTTGATTGTCCAATGAATTGCACAACGCATTATAGAGAGAATTCGTTTTTTTTACCGCACCGTTCGTCTATGGAACGATCTCCCTCGACAGTTTACTCTGCCACTTACGACATAAATAAATTTAATTCAAACGTCCATATAGGATTCTTTACTCCTTCCCGTTACCTATTTTCCTAATACAAGCACAATGTACTACATGAATAGGGGCCATCCCCTGAGTGCTGGACTCAAAAGAAAGAACATCGAACTCGTTTTTAAAGAAAAAAGCAAAAAACCAAATACACATGTGTTTGTTTTTTTTCCATTTAGATTAATTTTTCGATTATTTTTTAATTGTTCAAGTTATTCGAACAATTTGAAAACCTTACTCGATTAATCGAGCAATTTTAGAAGTTCAAAACCAATTAATTTCTTACTCAAACAAAAATAAGTCGAATAATTGGATACTCGTAAGTAAACAACAGGTAACATATTATGGTTTTTTACAAAAAATCAGAAAAAAAGTAGGTAATTTATTATTTAATAGGGTCAACTCTATTTGTTATACCTTCTTTAAGTCGTAAATCCATTGAATCGACCAAGTCTTACATCTCAGAGCTGATAATTATCACCATTGCTTCCACTATAATATTTGTCTAGATCTGTTCTTAATCTCACCACTAGTCTTCGTATTTGGCAGCCTAGATATTCCACAAAATGCTCTATTTGGTTAGAAATATGTGACTAAGAAGGAGTCTTGAGTTATATAGTGTAATACTGTAGACATTCCTTGACAATAAGAACCGTATGTTTCGGTTCTTTAATCTGTTGAAATATAAAGGACTCATTTCACACTGAGTTCCAGCTCGGTGTTAATAAAGAAAACATTATTAGAAATAAAACAAAGTCCTTTCACTTCATGGCAATCCTGCCAGTCTGGCAGTGCTAAAAATACTTGCACCCAGTCTTGGAAGTCGTTATTCTGGATGTGCTAAGCCTAAATTGCGTGCCATAAAAATTTTATTTTTGCATCCCTGACGGATCAGACAAAAGGATTCGCAAGAAGTAAATGGATAACACCATTCCAATCCATATTGAGGGACAAATAACAGCGCCGTCGATAGCTCGTTCAACGGCTATTATAACAGAAGGACCAAAGGCTTTAACATTGGAAGAATACAGCAAGCGACAAGCAACAAGAATAGAGGAAAAACTAACCTGAATTCCGAGGACAGAGGAGCCGAAACACAGGTGTGCTAAGCTAGTAAAGATTCGAAGGAAACTAGCTGCTTTGAGGTATGCAATATGTTCAGAACCACTTCCACCACCCTGGTAAGTAGCCACAAAAATTTGCACCATTGACAGATTAGGGCTCATCATGGAAGCCGGTCAACTTGGTAGCATGAATGATGCAGTATCAAAATTTATAAATAGTTACCCAGAGGCAACTGGCCAACAAAATGCCTTTCTATACTACGGGCAAGAAAGAAATAAATTTTACCGCGGAAATTATAGAAAATTTAGTAGAGGAAATAATTACCTAAGACGTAAAAATATTAATTATAACAACCGTAGTAATAATAACTCAAATAGAAGATTTATTAACACCTACAGACGAGAACGAGATAATAATCATAGAAATAGAAATCACCTCCTACTATCTAATAAAAATGATAATGGTTCGGAAAACTCCGACCATCCCCTGAGATAGATAACAAAATACATAATTTAAACCTGAACTTAAGCTTCTTTGTGAACATAGAGATTGATGGGACTAACCACATGGTGACATTGTTAGTAGATACAGGTGCAAGCATTTCAATTCTAAAGACAAAATTCATTAAACCATACCTAGTAAATAAAAATAGAACAACAACCATAAGTGAAATAGGACAGGGTAAAATTCGGTCGATAGGAAAGGTCTTTTTTGATTTGAAGTTTAATAATTTCCTTATCCCGCATGCTTTTCAAGTGGTGCAAAATAATTTTCCTGTACCTTGTGACGGAATAATTGGAGTAGACTTTCTCAAGAAATATAATTGTATAATGGATAGTAATGAAGAAAACTACTACCTTGTTTTAAGACCATCTAATTTATTGCAAACAATAGATATACATACATATAACAAATAATAGTAACGAAATTACTCTACCACATAGGTCAGAAGTAATTCGCAGAATTAAATTTTTAAATTCTGAGAATGAAATACTTAGAATACATCAAGAGTTAGCGCTAGGCGTACTTGTACCAAACACACTGATCAAAACGGGGAATGCGTTTGTTCGTTTCTGAAATACTAATGATAATATAAAGGGTCCGCCAAATATTTTTTTTTTTTTTTTGAAAATGCTATAAAAAAAACTACTGCATATTTTCTCAAATTTCTTGTTTTATTTGAAAGTACAATCCTTCCGATTAATAATGGAGAATAATTTCATTCAAATGGCTGCCTCGGCTGGCCATGCAGTAGCCTACACGATTGGTCCAATTTATAAGCACATTATCGATTGTGTGCAGCTGTATTTCACCAATGGCTTCACGAATATTGTCCTTTGAGGCGTCAATTGTCTCTGGCTTGTTGGCGTAACACTTATCTTTGACGGCACCCCACAAATAATAGTCCAACGGTGCCAAATCGCAGCTCCGAGGTAGCCAAACGACATCAGCTCTACGGCTGATAATGCGATCTTCAAAAACAGGGCGCAAAACATCGAGTGTAGCTTCGGCTGTGTGGCACGTAGCGCCCTCCTGTTGAAACCAAATATTGCTAATATCCTCCTCTTCAATTTTTGTGAACAAAAATTCGTTCAATTCGATAACGATCGCCATTGACTGTAACGGCCACTCCTCGCTCATTTTCGAAGAAAAATTGCTCAACTATGCCTCTGGACCAAAATCCGCACCAAACAGTGACTCGTCTTGGGTGTATCGGCTTTTCAATGTATGCGTGCGAGTTTTCTGTGCTCCAAATGCGACAATTTTGCTTGTTTACATACCCGCCAAGATCAAAATGAGCTTCATCGGAAAAGATGATTTTTTTTGGCAAAATCGGTATTTTCTGTAAGTCGATCGCAGGCCCACTTAACGAAGCGAAAACGCATTGGACACAACCATATTCGTTCAGCGGAAGGATAAAACTAATTATCTGTCAAATCAGACATGAGCTAAGTGTTACCATTCACGAAATAATCACTAGTTGAAAAAAAAACATTAGGTGGTGGACCCTGTACATAGTTACAATTAAAGAAAACAATGTCTGATTATGAGATAGTTACGCAAAAACTAAACAAAATTAATCAAAAAAAAATCTAAAATTATAAATATTTCAAAGAAAAATTTTTCAGAAATCAATAATCTCTTAAGTAAACAAATCCTGCTAGCAAATATTAATACCCTTTCTTAATATAGCACTCAACAGAGAAGTGTTTAATTTATAATAATTTTTCACGTGAACATTATTGAATGCTATGTATGGGCTCATTAATTTTATTTTTGGTATGCTGATTATTTAACGTATTACTCTTAACACGCACGATACCTTTTTGTTCGTATCTTTTAAATCTTGTATTGTAAAGCGCGACAAAGCATCTGCAATATACATAATTGTCTTTTCCCCTAAGATATTCAACTGTAAAATCATACTCTTCCAGTTCTAGTCTCATTCGTGCAGATTTAGAACTAGTGCTTCTTACAGAAAATAGATAAGAAAGTGGCCGATGGTCTGTTCGAACCATGAAATGTTTTCCGTAAATATATTGCCCGAAGTGTAGAATAGCCCAATGTATAGCAGTTATTTCCTGTTCAATGGTCGACTTATTACTCTTCACCTTGGTGAATATTTTTGCGCATAGGCCATAGGTAACTGTTTACCTACATGTTCTTGAGTTAGAACTGCACCACATGCATGTTCACTCGCATCCGTCGTAATGCTAAATTCCTTTGTGAAATCGTGATACTAAAGCAAGGTTGGAATTCCCTTCTTGGACAATCTTGTAAGATGTCTGATAAACTCAGAGGAGTTTTTAATATATCTTCGGTAATAAGTAAAAAAGACGACAAATCTTCTGGCGCTATCCTCGTCTGCGAGTGTTGGGTACATTTACCCTTGTCAGTACATTTATGGCCAAGGTAGGTCACTTCTCTCATAAAGAATGAACATTTTTCAGAATGAAGTTTAGATTGTGCTTGTGGTTAGAAAGCATATGTTTCTCAGAGCATCCCAATACGACCAAGTCATCCATATAGAGAATCGCCTGGTCTGGTTTTAGACCGCTAAATGAAAGTATCATTATTCGTTGAAATGAATTTGGTGCTATTTTCAAACCATAGGGTAATCTTCTAAATCTATACGAACCATTGCTTGTTGAAGAGGACGTTAAGTCCCTAGATTTTTTCTCCAAACCAATTTGGTGAAAAGCTGACACTTGTTCTGCCCATTTGATCCAAAATATCATCGTTTCTTGGCAGTAGAAAATTATCCGATATTAATTTTTTGTTTATCTGCCTATAGTCTACCCCAAGCCGCCATCTTTTTCCTTCCGATCCTGGAAGTGATTTCTTCGGTACCAATAGAATTGTACTGCTATATTCTGAGTATGATGGTTCTATTATTTTCTCGTCTATCAATTTTTTAACCTGTTTATTTATTTGTTCCTTGTGTGAATGAGGTATACCGTAATTTTTAATGTAAACTGGTTGTTTATCTTTTACCCCTAGTTTTTGCTCTAGAAATTGTTAATTGTTATTGTTTCAGTTTCTAAACCGAAAATATCACTATACTCGGTACAAATAATTGATAATAAGAATTCCAAGGAAATTCTTGAAATAATGCTGAAATATCACGATAACCCTATTGAAGGAGACCATTGCTGAATTTAGAGAACCGCAGAAAAAATTAAAAGATATTACGTAAAACATGTCAAAAATGTCAAACAGCGATTTGATACGGTGTATGTAGTAGAGCTGCAAAACTATCGATAGTCGGCCCATTCGATATTTTCGATAATTTGCAAAAAAAAAACTATGCTACTTGTGGCTACAATACTAGAATTTAAGTGAAAGTAAAAGACTAATAATAAATATACAGTTTTGAAACAAATAATATGGACACTATATATTTTCGAGTATGTCATAAAATTTGATGTATTGAAATTTTTTGATGGAAGAGTAATCCTTATACATATATGGCGAAAATTGTTCAGACCATGAAGTGCTATAAGACGAAAGTAATTAATAAGATCCTGTGAAGGAAAACTCTATAGACTATGAGAAGAAAGCGTGGAATAACTGTAAGTTTTGATAAACTTTTAATTCGCCTCAAAAATGAACCTATTCTCCTGTTTCAAGTCGCACAATAAGAAAAAAAACTTGTGGAAGCTAGACTTATGGGTAAGAGTCTTCGAAATGTATCATTTTTCAGCAAACGGAAGCAACACCTGCACCGTAACAATTAGAACAACATGCTATGGTCTGACGAAATGAAGATTTATTTTTTTGGGTCAAATGCAAAATGGTATGTATGAACATATTTTAGTTACAATTCATACTTTATTTGAGTTTAATAAATAGAAATTTATGAAGCTGTTAAGCTGTGACCTCATGTAACTATAAAAGTTTACAGACGGCTAACAACCTGCGTCGAACAAATTTTGCAAATGTGACTATGTAGTCAAAGTAGATAAGAAAACAAATAATGAACAAGTAGTTCATAAAAATAGAATAACTTAAAAATTAAACTTAATAATTTACAATATCTCTCTCTGTTTTGGTTTGTGAAGGAATGATTTTATTGTCATTAATGCCAACACAACATAGCATTGCTTTATAGTCATTATTACCATACATTGTGATAAACAAAAGGATATCAAATATCACATTGTAGAAAGCAGCAAGCACTTGACACAATGTTCTGATCGTCGCTGCGACGCATGCCACACTGGCATACACACAAGCGGCGATCACTCAATACTTTGTTGTTATGCCGCTGACTGTTAATGTTGTTAAATAACACCGCAATATGTGTTGTTGTTGTGCTGCACTGATTTGGAACATGTGTGGCTTACTCTACTCTTTATCGTGAGAATTTATGACATTTCATAGTGGGCCATATTAGCATTAACTAATATAAAATTCTTATAGAACTTAGAGGTTGATTTCTAATTGCTTAATGAACCTAAAAATAGTATAAAAGTGGGACATTTTTCCAATAGTTTTTAAGAGCACTTTTGTCTTCCAAACTATAAACACCTATGAGCTCTAGCTATAATGAGCTCGGTGTTAATAAAGACAATGTTATTATAAATAAAACGAAGTCCTTTCACTTCAACAGATCTAAGCAAATGTTATAGTAGAAGAATGGTTAATAATTCCCAGTTCTGAGATTCGATGCATTTATGTTAACTGCATGCATAATATGTTAACTGTTGTTTACTTACTTTTGTGACGTTAGTTAATGTAATTTTATTGTTTTCCTTGCACAAATTAAACAAATGCAAGTAAAGGGTCCGCCAAATATTTTTTTTTTTTTTTTTTTAAAATGCTATAAAAAAAACTACTGAATATTTTCTCAGATTTCTTTTTTTATTTGAAAGTACAATCCTTCCGGTTAATAATGGAAAATAATTTCATTCAAATCATCCCAGCGTTGTTCAAGCGTATACACAACCATATTCGTTCAGCGGAAGGATAAAACTAATTCACGAAATACCCCCATATATTGTTAATTTTTTTATTAATATTGTTAACTGCTTTTAATGCAACAAAACTAAACAAAAATTATTTTGTTTGAATAAATTTATAGACTTTGTTTAAACAGAAATATATATGGGTCGATTACGGATGGCAACAGAACTTCAGTTCCGTTGCCAGAAGGCAACTAGAAATTTGTAGTTGCCTAAATAGCAATTATAATTAATTGATTTTTTGTTGCCAGTTGCCACACGTAATGCAATTTTCTGCAACTGGCAACTCAACTAAATTTCTATTGTCATCCATAATCGACCTAATAGATTGATATATTGTTAACTTACTTTAGTGCTTTACTTTGAATTTTGCTTTACTGCTCAAGAAATCGAATTTGTATCGAATTTTTTTAATCATTTGAAATGGTAATGAAAATATGGTTAAATCTGTTCAAAAAAAAAAAAATGTATCGCAAGAAATATAAGCTGTGTGCTACTGTACGAGTATGTAAGTTTTGTAACTAAGGGGCTAAGTGGTAACACAAACATTGACTGCACTATACCAAAACATTAGTTCGATCAGGGGTTTTAAACCATTATACAGATGAACCATATTAAAAATGTTATTTTTTTTCCCTTAGGATGCTTTTGATATGTTGTGACGTAACAGCCAAGAAGGCTTAACCAACATAATTTTCGATTTTGGATTTTTTAAATAAATGAATTCATTGACAACATCTACATCATCTCTTGAAATGTCAAACTACCTTTACATATTTGTAGCAAAACAATTTGAGCGTAAGTTCACACTGTTTGTTTTTTTACAGTTTTGAGGACAGCAGCTTGTTGGTTAAGCTAAAATTCTCTTTAAAAATTTAGTGAACAGTAAAAAAAAACATTTTATAAAGGGTGCTCAAAAGCATAGCGCAAAGTTATTTATCAAATAAGCTCGAGACAAATCATAGTTTGCGACATGCTTCCCTATTAAGCTGCGACAACGTAATAGTTCATATTCGAGCCCATTGGACGTATAAAAGTATACACAGTACGCTGGGCCTTGAAAAATAACTCGTAAAAAGATCTTAGTTAAATGCTCATTTTCGATTCAAAGGGAGTTTTCAACATAAATTTGGTATTAACATCTCTTGGCGAACAATTAGAAGAAGGAAACATGAAAAAAGTTCCTTGGACGCATTTTACAACATAAAGTACACGTATCAAAAAAAGTTCACAATTTTATTTTTCTTGAGCATGCAGTAAAGCTACCGCTCTTTTGAAAAAATTTCCTCTGGAGTGACGAATTCAAATTTTTTCAACTTGAATGTGATGGAAAATTTATAAATGGCGTTCTTCAAGCATGCAACACAATCCCAGATACATGTTCATGACAGTAAAGCATGCTGCTGGAAATGAGATGGTTTCGATCGAATTTTCAGGGCACAGTGTTGGTCCTATAATCCAAATAGATGCACGCATGGATTTGTGCGCTTAGAAGGAAACACTTATGTACAATGGTTCTATTTGCAGGGGTAAACATGACATTTATGGCATTTTATGCACAATAATTATCCGAAACACATTTCACGTACAGTGGAGTGTTGCTTATAGCATACTAGAATCGAAATTTTTAATTGGCCATCTTAATCACCAAGTTTTAGTCCTATAATGAACCCATGGAATGATGTAAAGCAACACATTATTGTTATTAAATCGAAATTTTTTAGTAATTTATAGACCAAAGGAACTTTGCGTGGGATCTATAGACAGTATACCAAGGAGATATGAAGATGTTATTAAGAAAAAGGGTTATCCTACCAAGTAGTTAGTTCTAAATAAAATGGAGTTTTGGTTAATTTTTTTTTTGCCAAAAATAATTTTTTTTTAAGTTTGTGCTAAATTACTGTCCAGCGATTGTCTAGGGTTTTTATTCTATTTTAACACAAAATTAATGAATTGAAACGAATAAAACTAAAGCAAACTAATGCTACGTATTCCTTGGACTGCAAGTGATACATTGAGACATATAAATATATCAAATAAGAAACAAAACAAAATTTTTTGATTTAAAAATGTACACATAGATAATGTGCTAGCCCAATGTCCACCACTGTATATATATAAACATAGATAATATACATTTATTTCTTTTTAAAAGATTTTTTAGCTTAACAGACACATATATTTTCAGTAGGTTTATAAGACTGGCAGCAAAAAAAGCTTAAGGGGCAAGAATTACGGTTATTATTCTGTTACGAGAATAAAAATGCCTAAATATTAGGATTTTGGTATATTTTGTATCACCCTGTCAGTGCCATACTTATTTGTATATCTGGCAACACTGCCAATCAAATCATTTCTGGGTAACACAATCTTACATTTTTAAAATTAATGGATAGACATTTGAGACATTTCCGGAACTTTTCGAACTGTAGCCAATTGAGTATGTAAGGAGACTGCTTTGCCTACGTAGTTTAGTTATCGTTTTGCTGTTGTAAGATAAAGACGCTTTTAAGCGGAAATAAAAGTGTTGTATAAGCGAATATGAAGTTGTTGTAAACTGTATAAAAGTTATTGTGTAGTGGAATAAAAATATAACTAAACAACAATGGTGGTGTTAATCTTATTTTATTTTAATTTAACAATACTAAAATATGAGCAATATTAGCTGTATAATGCGACAATTTTGCTTGTTTACATACCCGCCAAAATCAAAATGAGCTTCATCTCAAAAGATGATTTTTTTTGGCAGAATCGGCATCTTCTCTAAGTCGATCGCAGGCCCACTTAGCGAGCGAAAACGCATTGGACACAACCATATTCGGTCAGCGGAAGGATAAAACTAATTATCTGTCAAATCAGACATGAGCTAAGTGTTACCATTCACGAAATAAGCACTAGTTGAAAAAAAAAACGTTAGATGGCGGATCCTAGTATGTGTTATTTTAAAGTCAGAAACATTGAAGACAGACAATCCCATTAAATTTGTGAAGTGAAATTAAATTTTTTATAATAAATTCTACTAATAAGACAGAGTCTAAGTATGGAATTATCTTAACTATCATTCGTGTGCATATCAGCATTTTATGCATTCGCATATTTTTTTAATATCAATGGATATATTATTTGAGCATAATATAATATATAGCAATGTAAATATGAAGCGATCATATGTAAAATAATTTCACGTATCGGTTTGATTCGAAGCGATACCTATTTGTGTACCAGAAAAAAGTTGTTAAATTTTGTAATTTTGATTACAAGATTTGCATAGAAACGATAACGATAAACGGATATGTTCAATTCAAATTTAAAAATATATTTCAAGTCTAGTGATACATAAAAAGGTAGGTATTTAATATAACAAAACTAATATAAGGTAGTGTAAACGTAACAAAATTTAAAGCTTTTTACTTACTCGCTAAATCCCTCGAGTTTGGTTTTATTAAAGCATTATCTTTAAGCTCTGTTGCACTCGACGATTTTCTTTGTTCAGGTAAAATATCTGATTTCGGCATATTTCGATGTATCGTACGATCTGAACGCGAAGTAGTTTCACTCCTATCGTAGATAAGTTCCTTTGGTTTTTCTGATGAATTATCCCTTATTTGGAAATGAAGTCTCAAATCCGATAAAGATTTAGTTTTCATCTGTTGAGGCACGTTGGTATTTATTTTTTGTTGTGCTAAGTCCGATGAGGACTCAGTTATTGATTTGTTATCTATTATAATTAAAGGATACAAGTCAGATTTTTAATATTTAATTGTATTAAATATTGTGTTTTATGTTTTTAAGGACATTCCTTTCACTATTTATTATATTCATTGACAACTTACCGGGATTTTTCATGTTTGCCAATACGGGTAGATTTTCTGTATTTTTATTTAAGTTCTCCGGCGATTTTGGTTTTAATGCAGGTACATTATTTTTTGCCACCATTTGAAAAATATTTAAAGACGACTTTTCTACAAGTAATATTTGTTTATACGTAAATATATACTATTATAAAATTAAAAAAAAAAAAATGTTTACCATCTGATACTTTAATTGGGAAAATTTTGATGTCAATCACATTTGGTTTTTTATTTAATGTGTTATTGGGCTGATCCTTGTTCAGATTAAAGTCTTTAAGATTTTGTGATTCCATAAATTCCACATGAACTAAGAGAAAGAACAAAAAATAAGGAAATTAAATTAAAATTTGTTAATTTTTAGATATTTAAAGAGTTGAAATATATATCGTCAAATGAAATAAGGGCCAATCATTACTTTTTATAATTTTAGAGGAGAGGTAGAGAACTTAATAAAATATAAAGTCACACTAGCATCCAAATACAATGTCGAGTTTATTTTTTAACGTCATAACGCAACCACCCAACCTAATGAGCAATAATGTGTTAAATTAAAAATGTGTAATATTAATATTGATTTTGCTGTGTAAATTTTTCTGTTTCGTAACTTTTGTTAAACTTTTAACTATGAAGTTGACCCGATTGCGCTCCATTTTTGATGTAGTTATAATCTAAATAATGGTATTTGTATTAATTATTAAAAAACGCTTCCTATCGAATGATGAGATAGCCACTATAAAAACACATCAAGGCAAAAAATCGAAATTCCGTAAAGGGAGTTATCATGTTTACTTAAAAGATATGCTAAAATGCATTTTTTCTTTCCCAGTAAAACCCAGTTTTTGACTTTTTAAGAAGATTCAGCGAACAGACCGTCAACGACATAACGCAAACGAACGTTTTTAGAGGGATAGCAAAGCTCAAAACACTCGAAAAGAAAGTCTCCTATCAAAAGAGTTAAAATTTGCCTCTGCAAGTGTATTTATCAGGCAGTTAAAACGGTTACTGCTTACGTTATTCGAATCATGGTTGTTTCTCCAAAAAAGACTACTATAAATTTAATTTCTGAGTTCGCCATCTAATGAACTAACTCCTTTTTGTAGTAAAGAAGCGCTGATTATGCACAATGATGTCAAATATTCAAAAAGTTCTCATGTTTCTTACGCATCGTACCAGAAACTTTTGATTGCTAATGGCATACAAATTTCAGAAACATCCGCAAAACTGGCTTTACAAAATTTAGTTCTGCGTACTAAAAATGTTCTAATAAAGCTCCAAAGACGAAAGCTGACTTAAAGAATTATAACTATGTACACTGAATCAAATAAGTCTCCGTACAGATGTTTTGTTCGTAATTGAGATCATATTTTTACCTCAAAAACCTAAAATCTCTAATAATTGAACTTTTTAATTTAATCTGAGCATAGTGCTGAAAGTTAATGTGGCAACTCTATGAGGCTTTTACAAATATGTTCATATAATAATGACTTTTACATGGTAACATTGTTTCTTTACACCAAAAAGTCTCCGTACTGTTTTTTTTTTTTTGTATTATAACGGTACTCTAGCATTTTCTTATGATCTAAAAATTATTGAGTATCGAACAAAGTAGTGTTTTCTCTAAAATAAGGATGTAATTAATAAAACTAAAAATTATGGAGAGCAAAAATAAGCAAGTTTCTATAGACACCAAAAGATTACAATTGACAATTGAAAAATTACAATTGGAAAAAGTCTATCAGAAATAAGAGAAATTGTTAAAAGGGCAATATGTCATTCAACAACTAAGAAACCGGAACAATGGCAAACAGACCCAGAACTGGCCATCCAAGGCCAACACTTGGAGAGAAGAATTATACGCACCGTAAGCAATAATCCCAAAATAAGTCCATGTGTCATTGCTGGAAACTTGAAAACTAGTGATGGAATCACTATAGACCCCAAACAGTGAGAAACATTCTTAAAAGAAACTGGAAACTTGAAAACTAGTGATGGAATCACTATAGACCCCCAAACAGTGAGAAACATTCTTAAAAGAAATGGATAAATGGACGTGTTAGCCGCAAGAAGCCGTATGTTCGAAAGACCAATATGAAAAAAAGATTGGATTACGCAGTTGAACATACTGATAAAGGTTTTTTGTTTTGGGATGGAGTAAATTTTAGTGATGGAAGCAAATTTAATGTTTTTGGGTCAGATGGAAGAAGAATGATTTGGAGAAAGCGAAATACTGAAATGGATCCGAAGCATTTGACACCGACTGTAAAGAGCATGGCGGAGGTAACGTAATGGTATGGGGATGTATGGCTTCTACCGGTATTGGTAACCTCGTGTTTATGGAAAATATGATGGATAAATTTGCGTATTTAAACATATCGAAGGAAGGCTTAAACAAAGCGGAGAAAAATTAAGTTTGCGGCTCTTGTATTACTTCCAGCAGGACAACGATCCAAAACATACTTCTGGTATAGTGAAGGAATGGCTCATTTATAGTGTCCCAAAGCAGTAGTATTGCCAGAATGAAGATTTTTTAACCAAAATAAGACGTGAAGATCTTTCTCCACAAAATAAGATTTTTTTTAAATATTATTTTCGTCACATGACTTGTTGAAATTTATTAAATATACTTACATGTAGTTCACATGCATAAGTCAGCTTTAAAAAATAATAACGTATTGCAGAAGATTGCTATTCATAAATTTAAAAAGCATACATACTTAAAAATGTGGCACTGCCTTTTTATTGGCCCCTTAGTTCAGCCGCTAATGTCGAAAGAATATTTTCAAAACTTAGTCTTAAATAAACAAAATACAGGAACAGATTAGACAACATGACATTGGAGGGTATTTTATATACTCAAGATTATTTGTTAGTCAACAAATGTTCATGCTAAAATTTAATAAGGATAATATTTAAAAAAATTTAAGACCATCACTTGATTATAATCAAATATGTATAAAATTCTTTTAATGAGTGATAGAATTTTGAATTCTTATATAAAATAATTCATGCCAGAATTTTAAAGTGGTGGTTTAAAACCAGAATATTATGTGTAAATTTGATCTCAATATTATACAAATATCATTATTTTACTTATTATTATTATTATTATTATTATTATTATTATTATTATTATTATTATTATTATTATTATTATTATTATTATTATTATTATTATTATTATTATTATTATTATTATTATTATTATTATTATTATTATTATTATTATTATTATTATTATTATTATTATTATTATTATTATTATTATTATTATTATTATTATTATTATTATTATTATTATTATTATTATTATTATTATTATTATTATTATTATTATTATTATTATTATTATTATTATTATTATTATTATTATTATTATTATTATTATTATTATTATTATTATTATTATTATTATTATTATTATTATTATTATTATTATTATTATTATTATTATTATTATTATTATTATTATTATTATTATTATTATTATTATTATTATTATTATTATTATTATTATTATTATTATTATTATTATTATTATTATTATTATTATTATTATTATTATTATTATTATTATTATTATTATTATTATTATTATTATTATTATTATTATTATTATTATTATTATTATTATTATTATTATTATTATTATTATTATTATTATTATTATTATTATTATTATTATTATTATTATTATTATTATTATTATTATTATTATTATTATTATTATTATTATTATTATTATTATTATTATTATTATTATTATTATTATTATTATTATTATTATTATTATTATTATTATTATTATTATTATTATTATTATTATTATTATTATTATTATTATTATTATTATTATTATTATTATTATTATTATTATTATTATTATTATTATTATTATTATTATTATTATTATTATTATTATTATTATTATTATTATTATTATTATTATTATTATTATTATTATTATTATTATTATTATTATTATTATTATTATTATTATTATTATTATTATTATTATTATTATTATTATTATTATTATTATTATTATTATTATTATTATTATTATTATTATTATTATTATTATTATTATTATTATTATTATTATTATTATTATTATTATTATTATTATTATTATTATTATTATTATTATTATTATTATTATTATTATTATTATTATTATTATTATTATTATTATTATTATTATTATTATTATTATTATTATTATTATTATTATTATTATTATTATTATTATTATTATTATTATTATTATTATTATTATTATTATTATTATTATTATTATTATTATTATTATTATTATTATTATTATTATTATTATTATTATTATTATTATTATTATTATTATTATTATTATTATTATTATTATTATTATTATTATTATTATTATTATTATTATTATTATTATTATTATTATTATTATTATTATTATTATTATTATTATTATTATTATTATTATTATTATTATTATTATTATTATTATTATTATTATTATTATTATTATTATTATTATTATTATTATTATTATTATTATTATTATTATTATTATTATTATTATTATTATTATTATTATTATTATTATTATTATTATTATTATTATTATTATTATTATTATTATTATTATTATTATTATTATTATTATTATTATTATTATTATTATTATTATTATTATTATTATTATTATTATTATTATTATTATTATTATTATTATTATTATTATTATTATTATTATTATTATTATTATTATTATTATTATTATTATTATTATTATTATTATTATTATTATTATTATTATTATTATTATTATTATTATTATTATTATTATTATTATTATTATTATTATTATTATTATTATTATTATTATTATTATTATTATTATTATTATTATTATTATTATTATTATTATTATTATTATTATTATTATTATTATTATTATTATTATTATTATTATTATTATTATTATTATTATTATTATTATTATTATTATTATTATTATTATTATTATTATTATTATTATTATTATTATTATTATTATTATTATTATTATTATTATTATTATTATTATTATTATTATTATTATTATTATTATTATTATTATTATTATTATTATTATTATTATTATTATTATTATTATTATTATTATTATTATTATTATTATTATTATTATTATTATTATTATTATTATTATTATTATTATTATTATTATTATTATTATTATTATTATTATTATTATTATTATTATTATTATTATTATTATTATTATTATTATTATTATTATTATTATTATTATTATTATTATTATTATTATTATTATTATTATTATTATTATTATTATTATTATTATTATTATTATTATTATTATTATTATTATTATTATTATTATTATTATTATTATTATTATTATTATTATTATTATTATTATTATTATTATTATTATTATTATTATTATTATTATTATTATTATTATTATTATTATTAATTTAATTATTAAAATATTGTTTTTAATACGTGATAGAATATTAATAATTTAAATGTTTTGGTATTACAACAAGAGAGTATTAACTCAAAATTTTTAATATTTCACTTTTTGCAAGAAATCAACTAACAATATCAATTCCGATTACTCTTTCTCCTCAAAAGTCACATTTGAAACCGTTTTCTTGATAGATTATTTTAAAATCACCAAAAAATTATTGTTTTGATTTAATACAAATGTGAATATAGAAACGTAGCGTATATTTTCATAAAAATAATTCTGAAAAAGAATTCCCTGGAAATTTTTTCCATATTCCCTGTTCCCCTAATCTAAAAAAATTTTTTTTCGGAAATGTTTACCTTTTCAACTTCGAAAATGAAACATTTTCTCCAGGGAAAACAATAGGTATTTAAAGAGTCAACTAAGGGAAGAATGTGATGAAAAATTGCGAATAATTTCCTTGAATGTTACACGGGAGTTGTCCTTAATTTATTTTTTTCTTATAAAAAAATGAATGGAATCTTTGTTAAAACCACATGTTTGTTAAAATCTTCACTTAACAACCAATGAATTAAAAAAAACGTCTTTAAAAATTTTAACCATTCTATTTGCAAAAATACCGACTTTGTTAGAGAAGTTTAAGAGTACATTACATGAAATGATTTTTTTGCACAAGTCAACATATTAGGTCATATCAAAGTACACTGGTGCATATTCCTATAAACGCACTTAATTTTTTTCTGTATTTTTGTTATATCTTTGTTGTTCTCATCCAAAAGCAAAATTTAACTATTTTAATGAGAGACAACTTAACGGTACTTTTTAAAAGTAAACAATTTTTTTTTTCTTATTTTTGTTGTTTGCCTTAATTATGCGATCAAATGTTCTTGGTGCTATTTTAAGTGGAAGATTCGTATAAACGCACACTCGAAATTTGTTTTTAAAAAAGTGACCAAAAATAAAATATCAATTTTAGTTTTTTTTTTTAACCAAAGGTACGTTTCTAATAGTAATATCTCAATTTACTGTAACTTTTCCTATTTTAATCAATAAATTTCATCACTTTTAAAGATGCCTAAGGGAATTTTTTTGTCCGATCAAGAAAAGATTCAAATTAAATTTTTTCACGACCAAGGATGCTCTAATAGAGAAATTGGACGTAAAATCGGTCGTTCGGAAAGTGTGGTGCGAAATTTCTTTAAGAAAGGTCAAAATTATGGAGTTCGCAAATCAACAAAGGGTAATACAAAACTAACAAGAAGACAACTTAATCTAATAAAACAAGAAGCAACCCGCAACAAATTGAATTCCACACAAATAAGGAATAAATTAAATCTTCCTGTGACTTCCAAACACGTTGCACACATTTTACGAAACGATGAAAACATAAAATGGAAAAAGCCGATGTGTAAACCAATGCTAAAAAAACACCATAAAGAAAATCGTCTAAAATTCGCAAGAAAATATATGAAATTGACAGATGAGTGGAAAAAAGTAATTTTCTCTGACGAAAAAAAATTTAATTTAGACGGTCCAGACTCATACTCATGCTATTGGCACGATTTGAGATCTAAAGATGTTCGGATGTCAAAACGTAATTTCGATGGTGGCAGTGTTATGGTTTGGGCAGCGTTTTCTGCAGTTGGCAAGTCGAAAATTTGTTTTGTTCCGACAAAAATGAATAGTTAGATTTATAACGAACTGTTGGAAGATGCTCTTCTCTCTTTTATGGACGAAAAAATGGATGAAGATTGCATTTTCCAACAAGATAATGCTGCAATCCATGTTTCTAAGCAATCGAAATCTTGGTTCAATGAACATGGCATTCCTTTGTTGGACTGGCCGGCTTGTAGTCCGGACTTAAACCCAATGGAAAACTTGTGAGGATACACGGCCCGTAAAGTTTATGCAAATAATGCCCAGAATAAAGGTATAAAGACTGTGATAGAGCTGAAACTAAGAATTAAACAAGTCTGGGAGGAAATTGATTCCGATCTGCTTAAAAAATTAGTGGAATCAATGCCAGACCGTATTTTTGAAACAATCCATAACAAAGGATCATCCACACATTATTAATAATGCTACAATGGCCCAAACATTAAAGTGCGTTTATAGGAAAATATCCTTAAAAATGGCTGTTAATATCGAAAATTAAGTAAAAAAAAAAATAATTAAAGTACAAATGAATTTTTTTTGTAAACAATATTTTAAGTGAAGTCTTAACTAATTTAATACACAAATTTATAGCCCCCTAAATATTTTCTTGTTTAATTTTTACCTTTTTAAAAAATAAAAAAAAATTGGTAGTGTGCGTTTATATGAATATGCTCCAGTGTAGTAGTAGCAGAAAAGTAATTTTAAATAAATATTATTTGAGTTTATCATTTATTATTAACTTAATGTGCACATTAATAATAAAAAACCAAGTCGAAAATTTAGGGGCTCTATCTTTTAAATTTCCACGGTATATATTTGTATTGTAGGAATGGACTATATATAAACTCAAAATTTTACTCTTATCCCTTAATTGGACACTAAAGCTGGATTCACCCATTGTTTCCGAACAAAATGCTTGTTTTTATTTTTCTGAAAGTTTGCTCTGAAACGATTTACCCACTTCGAACAATTGTTCTAGAAAAACAATGGTACCATTTGAAGTATTTTTGTAAGCGATGCGAGTTAGTTTTACAATTTGGCAGCACAGTAGCAGATGATTGCAATTTGCTTGTTTTCTTTGTGTCACACTATGTTAGTTATTTCGTAATAAACAAATTTTAAATTAATTGCTTTTAGCTGTTTTATACCTTCTACGCAAACTCTTCCAAAGTGATTGGCGTTCGTTTCCTGCAATTAATTAAACACAACTTGTTGAATGGTTTTGATAATCATCTTCAAAACTTTTTTTATATATATATTTTATATATATTTTTTTATTACATATATATATATATATATATATATATATATATATATATATATATATATATATATATATATATTTTAAAGCAAGGTTTTTTTGCTTGTTAGCATTCATCATCAACCAGTTGTTTTTTTTTTATATATATGTCATATAGCATATATCCCACAAGAAAAAATATTTCAGTTTTGATCACATACATATATTTAGAAGTGTCAATTGAATAAACTTTTAACATCAAATTTAGGATAAAAAATTAAATTGAAATCCCTAAAATGTACCATGCAAATATTTTATAAATTTTAACTTGAAATTCGAAATTCACTTTCGAATTCAATTTCTCCTTCTCCCTGTCTGTTTGGAATAGCAATAATTTAAATATATTTATAATGGAATAATCGAATTAGTGTAATCGTTAAAGTGTAATCGTAATCGTGCAGTCGTAATAGTGTAATCATAATAGTGCAATCTTAAAAGTATAATCGTAATAGTATCGTAATAGTCGAAATACTGTAATCTGTATCCGTAATAGAGCATTTTTAACAGTGTAGTCGTAATATGTATTTTATTATATTATTATATTATATTATATTTTATAACTTGAAAAAATGTATTTCAAGGGAATTTATTTCCCAGGGAATTTTCAGAATTGGGCTGATATTTTTTGCTTACTATGATGTATTCAGATGTTCAAATTCTCGTAAAATGTAACCACAAACATTTCTTCACCTCTATTGAAAATTTTGAAATTTTGAGTTAATATCCTCTTGTTGATCAAGTGCGATATGTATGTATATTTGATCCATGGTGAAATTAGATAAGGTGAAATTGTCTGTACAACGACTCATTTTTGTACAAAAACAAGAGGCAACATTTTTTGTATACTGTATTGTAAATGTCCAAAAATTTCAATATATGAAAAACGTAAACAAAAGTTGTATACAGTTAATATATGTAAATTAGGAATATTTAATTTTTTTTTTTTTGAAATTTTAATTTTAAAATAATTAGTTTTCTGGACTTGTCAATTATAAACATTACATGTCTAAATATTTATTTATAAATATAATATTTTTTAATGCGTTTTGAAACACCTCTTTTGCAATAAGATATAGTTTAACGATATCCTTGACTTGTTCTGTTTAGTAAGTTTTTGCTGTGCAAGAAAAACTAGCATATGAGCACAAAAAACAAACAATCAGCCGGACAAACAACTTCACCTTATACAATTTCACTATGATTTGATCTCTATATTGAACAAATATCGATTGAATTATTACAAATTGTTTGAATTAAACTTTTTTTGTTTTAATGGTTTTTTTTTTTTTGTTAACTTTTATGTACTTATGTATGAATTACGTTTTTGTTTTTTTTTTTGTTAATAAACAAAATTTTTTTACTATATTAAAAAATGAAGTTTATTTTTCTAAAATGAAGATTGTGTTTTGAAAAATTAAGATTTTTCTTCGAAAATATTTGGCAACATTGTGTGGGACCACTTTGAAAAAAGGTCCGGCAGCACAATATATCCAATAAAAAGTTAGTTAAAGCTGTGATTAGGGAAGAATGGGAAAAAATAGATTTTATGACCACAACAAATTATTGTAAGGGCTTTAAAGCTACAAACGATGAACTGTACGGAGACTTTATTTTGTAAGCCCTTAAACGAAAGGTAAAGTCAATACGAAGGTTTTTATGTACATACATATATGCGGTTTATGTAGGTTCATTCGATCGCGAGTTATTGACGTTAGAGTCAACCCCTTTGTATTGCATAAGTATGTGTATATAAAAGGCATATGTAGGAAGCTTTAAATTGGTGTATGGCTTCACGCCCATATAAAATTTGTATTTATATGACTATCTTTAAAACTGTAATAGTAAGAGTCTCTAAATTTGCTTTTTGCTTGGTGCAAATCACCAGTCAAAAATTGGGCCAAATTGGATAAGTGGGGGTCGTACCTCACATACAAAGTAAGTATTGATGTTTGTATATCTTTGGAACGGTAATAGTATAAGTTTCTGAATTTGGTCTAAGTAATTTAGTAGTTAATACACATCATCAGTCGAAATATAGCAGAAATTGAGTAAGTGGGTGTGGCATCTCCTACAGAAATTATATATTGATTTTTGTGTATTTAGAGAACGATTATAATAGAACGTTCTGAATTTGATCTGAACAGGTTTGTAGATAGTACAAATCATCAGATAAGTAGGCATGGTGCCTCCCATACGAATTAAATAATGATTTTTGTATATTTTAAGAATGGTTAGGGATGACCTTTCTATGTTTGGTTTAAATAGCTTGACAGTCATTTTGCATGTGTAGAGAACGGTAACAGTTAAAGCTTTCTTTATCTATCTACCTCAGTACAAAAGCAGGTACAAAACAAAGGCTCTCAGCAACGCGGGAGAGATTACTCTAATAATTTATAAGAGCTGTTATAAAAAAAAACGAAAAAAAATATCAAACACCTTGCTTAGAAACAATTAATAAGCAATATATAAAATGATTTATTCTGTACGGAGACTTAACTGAGTCAGTGTATGTGTGTATGGTACATGACAAAAGCCACGTACTACTACTACACGCTTTGCATATTGATTAAGATTACATGTGAAAAGGAAAATAAGACACCTATAGCCATGGAAACCAGAATTATGCAATTGCATGATTTTTCTCGTGCAACCAATCAAGTCGGATGTAAGATATTTATCGCTTTCACGAATTTTTATGAACTTTGCCATCGATTTTTTGTGCATATTTTTGCATAGAACAGCATTTTTTTTTTAATTTTTTAGCGCATATTTGGATTTTTCCTCTACAATATTTTTGCGGCGAAAATAAATTTTTGTTTTAAATTCTGACCTAGTCATGGCTTTTATTAATTATCTGCCAATTTAATTTTTTACGCCACCTTTTTTGTTTTCTGACCTAGTCATGGCTTTTATTAATTATCTGCCAATTTAATTTTTTACGCCACCTTTTTTGTTTGTTTCTCGTCGTTCTCTAGCAAGAATATTGGCTTTCATTAATCAAGTTGATTTTCCCAGCCAAGTAGATGATATATATGATTGTGTGTAGTGGTGAATATCCTTACTTTAGAATTGTAATATTTTCCCAGCTAGGTATGGTTTTTTTCTTGATATTAAAGCCTCTTTATTAAAACACTTGAAACCACAATTAAATTTTTTTTGTCATGTCCTTTGCTGGCTCTCGACCCATGCATGTTCTGTTATGCGCGCGCTCTAACCACTACATCGCGCCAACTAGATATATATATGAAGTTTATTACCGCATAACAGGCCGGTATGTTCTGTAAACCGAAGAGATCACAAGTTACGGGTGCTCAAACTGATGTTATTTATACTGACTAGTAAGGCCTTTGATAGGAATGATCATAGGATTTTGCTTCGCAAACTAGCACTGATTGGTATTCCCGAAAGACTTCTCCGTTGGGTAGACTCTTACTTTCTTTTAGGACGCAGAAAGTTATGTTTCGAAATGTATTATCTAAGACCGTGTATGTTTCTTCCGGAGTTTCACATTTTATTTTATACTTCTGATAATATTTATGGGCAGATTGGTATTGATGCAGCAAGGCATTGATGTTTTTGTGGATTGGTGCCGAATTTATTTGATGGATTTCAACTTAAGGAAATGTAAACATATGGCCTTCTCTCGTAGGTGTAAAATACCGTTCGAGTTTACAATTGATTCTTGCCCGTTAGAAACCGTTTCAACCGTTCTTGATCTAGGTGTATTATTGGATAGGAAGCAGCTCGTGCTGCTCATGGCTTTGTGAAGAGATGACCCGGGTAATTCTCCTTATATTACTAGACGGTTATACATTTCACTTATTAAGCCAATTTTAGAGTACTTCTCGGTTGTTTGAAATCCTTATTATCAATGTCATATTGATTCAATTGAATCTGTGCAAAGGCGGTTTTTATTATTCTGTTTACGTAGCTTACGGTTTAATTATGTTGATAGATTGCCTTCGTATAAGTCTAGGCTGTTCCCGATAAAACTTCCTATATTGGAGCGTAGGAGAACAGTTTTGGGTATTTGTTTTGCTTGCAACGTAATTGTGGGTGATATTGACTCTGAGTTATTACTTCTGAACCTGAATTTTAGTATCCCAGTTGGATTTTCTCGGCATTATCGTTCTCTGGCGTTGGACTTCTACAGGACGAATTATGCAAATTCGTTTCCTTTCCGTATATTGTGTAATGATCACAATTTACATTACGAGTTTATTAATTTCGACTGTGACGTCAGTAGTATTAAACGTAGTTTGCTTTCTGACATTATTTTGTAATTTTGTAATATATATTTTTGCAATTAATTTATATATATTTCTGTTAGCTTTAATGTTCAGCTTGTGATTAAGTTCTGTAGCTGATTCATGTTCTCGTTGCCATAACTTATTTACTTGTATCCGCTATAGTGCGGACTGTAGTGTATACGTGTCTCTACGCCATGGAGGCGAGCCCGCCACGGTCGGGTGATGGCGGGTATATAAGTGGTTGGACCGTTCGTAAAAAAAGTAAAAGTTCAAAGGCAAATAAATTTGAATTTAATTTAAAACTAATAAATCTTATTATATTTCTATCGTAGCAATGTAATGTTTCATTCGATTTCAATTTCACATGATCATTTCTATCCTATTCCAAATTGTTACAAAGAAGCATCAAGCCGAAATTCCTAGTTATACAAAACAAATTACTTCACAATTGCACTACTTTTTGCCGATTCTTTAAAGATATTAGAAGTAAATTTAAATATGCACCGTTTATAATACAAGCAGCTAAAGCCATAGAGGTGTTTGACACTAAGCTAACGCATGCTACATGCACTGCTCTGTGCTGCATTGCTTATGCGAACGTATTGGAGATTAACAACGAAAATGTAAACAAAGCTCCAAAACGAGTTGAAATTCTTCAAGAAATGTATCCAGACATTTCATTGGCGCTCAAACCAATAACTTATTTATAACTCAATTTTAGCGCAACCAAGTTCCGCAAGCATTATAATTGTCCCAACTATATTTTAAGTTTACGATAACTTAACACGTGCTAATTTTATGTGAAAAGTGCAGTATTGAATACTCCCATTTTTGGCATGAGATCGCGTAATACCAAGTTATTTGTTCGTACAAATTTGTATGTTTCTAGATACTCTTAAAAAAAAGTTAAGATTTTTTCGTACTAAATATGTTATTGGACCCCTGTATAGAATGTAGTTCTTGACGTTGATGTTATTTCAAACTTGCTTGCTTGGAGAAGTTCTTTCGTTTTGTCGTGGCAAAATACGCCAACTATAAAAGTGAAAAGTAAATATTTATTTTTCTATATTTTCAAAATGGTAACAGAAAAAGTCTAAATTTAGCCCATATAGTTTCAAAGTCAGTACAAACCAGCATTTAAAAATTGGGCGGAATTGAACAAGTGGACGTGATACCTTCTATACAACGTAAATATTGATTTTAGTATGTCTTGAGAACAGTTCAGAATTTAGTCTGAATAAATTCATAGTCAATACAAATCATCAGTTAAAAACTGGGAGAAATTGCACAAGTGGGCGTTGTACCTCTCTACCATATAAATTTAATATTTATTTCATTAAAGGCTAAAGTTTTAGTATTTGGTTCAAATAGCTTCCTAGTCAATACAAATCATCAGTCAAAATGTGGGCGGAATCGGAAAAGTAAATGTGGTACCTCAAATACAAAGTAAATATTGATTTTTGTATATCTTGAGAAAGGTAATAGTAGAAGTTTATAAACAAAGTCGTGAACAATGCACATCATCAGCCAGTAACTGTGTAAATTGGATAAGTGGTTGTGGCACCCTCAATTCATACCAAATATTGAATTTTGTATATGTGGAAAATAGCAACAAAGCAGCGTTACCTATCCACATTAGCAAAAAAGCGAGTATTGCACAAAGCACAATAGATAAAAGTTATCTATATATCTATATATGTATCTTATATATACAAATGAATGTGTACTTGTTGTTGTTGTAGTGTATACGGCTAAATGACAGATTTTACAGTGCCTTTCTGGAAGGAACTATAGGCTATCTGATAAAATGTTTGGATTTGGACCGGAAGGGGAAAAAAGGTTGAGAAAAGGTAAAGAAGTAACTAAAATAATAATTAAGATGGAGGTAGCGAAGCACGCCGGGTTTTAGCTAGTTTGTGTACAAGCTTGCTTGAAATCTATAGATACTATAGGTTATACACGTTTCTAAATTTCCAAATGAGCGGTGCTACGGCGGTGAATAAGTAGGAGTAAATATTTACTTCATTATAAAAGGGTAGCGATGCAAACCGTGTAAAAGCTATATGTATATGTATGTATGTATGTATGTATGTTTTTTTTAAAGTCTATTTACAGCTAAATGACTGAACCAATATCGAAATTTTTACATTTTAAATGTTTAGACTCTGAGGAGTTGATGAAAGGGTGGAAAATGGTTAAAAAGGATAACTAAAATAATAATTAAGATTGTGGCAGCGAAGCACGTCGAGCTTAAGTTAATTTTTCAGGCGACGATATAGACATATAGGTATGTATAAAAAATTTTGTTTCATTTCGTCATTCGTAAGTTATTGTGTTCTAATTATGAGGTAAACAATATATTATAGAACACAATAACGCAAAAACGACGATTTATCAAATTATAAAATTTTATGTCTTACGTTTTTTTGGAGGCAAGTGAGATTGAGAAATGCCTTCATCATTGAGTACACGGACAGGCTCTGCTTTTAAAGTATTTAAATCTATATCTAAATTCAAAAGACAAATTAAATTAACTACACAATTAAAAAAAAATCGTTAATGTATTCAAACCTTTTTTTACAACTGTTTCATCAGCTTCAGGGGTCCCGACTTCAAATTTATTCACGTGTAGCTTTTTGCATCTCTTGCATTTAACTTTAACAGTTTTCAAACGTTTAACTTTCCATCTTCTTTGCATAATATCCTTTTTCTTCTTGTCCACGTTCTGATTTGGATTGGATTTATCAGTTTGGTCTCCATCTTTTCCGGTTGAACTCAAATTTCGAATAAATTTAATGCTATAATTTCTCTTTGGGACAGAATCCAAAAGATTAAGCGTACAACAATCATTCTGATTTATAAATTCATGCACCACCAACAGTCTATTTGCATTTTTGCTTAGCCTGCGTGTATGCATGGAATTAAATCTCGATATGTACAATGGTCCATATCGTTTGAAGTGAGAGTGTTTGCATAATTTTGATAAAACGGTAAATTTAGAAAACATTTAATCCGATTTTGCAACTAATTTTTTACAAAAAAAAGAAGAAAATTTATTAATATAAAATATATTGACTTTCTTCATTAATTCAAAAATTTTCTAATCACGTCAAAATTTCAAAGCGAATAATGATACCCTACGCTGCACAATTTAGAACTTATAAGAGTTACGTATTCTATTTCTCTATTTGATTATACTGACACGAGCTTTTATTTTCGGTCATTTCGAACAGAAACAAAATAATTATAAAAATATGTTCATATTGTTACAAAAATTATTTTGGGCTCCTGTGCGTTTATTACATTGCTGAAAAGAATAAGCAAAAGCCGCAAAAACAACTATACGTGCTGTTCACAAATATCCAAATCAACAACAACGGAAGCAGAAATGTAGTTAAAAAAGATAAACAGCAACAACAAAAAACAGGCAGAAAAGAAAACAAGCAACAGACAATAACATACAAAAACTGAAAAAATAGATGGCTTCATAAGATCTTAAAAGAGATTAAAAGAAAGAAATGGAACCTACCTAAAATATTGAGAGGTTCAAAATCGTTCAAAATCGTTCAAAGTGTTTTTTATTCAGCCATATAAGAAGCACATTAATGCGGACAGCAGTCAGTTTATGTTTGGTAAACTCAGTGTGACAAGTTTATGTTTAAACTCAGAAGAGAGCCCTTCAGTCGGAGTAGCTAGCGAATGTCTAGCTATTTCCTTAACTACCAATCTTTATCATTAGCTACCAGCCTAACTACTAGCAGTGCACACGACTGACGACTTTATCATGGGTATGACATTGACGGTAGTCAATTCTCTCCATCTGCATAACCGTATAGTAATGATTTCACTAGTTCACTTTTGAACATCACATGCGAGATTTCACTAACTATTTGATAGTGTGTGCCGCTGTGGTATAGTACGTAAGAACCCGCCTACCAACCAGACGGTCCTCGGTTCAATACCAGGCCAGACCATCTGAAAAAAGAAAAAGTTTTTTCAACAATGGTATCGCCTGATAACATTAGCTAGTAACTGGTTAAATGAGTATTACTACTATTTAAAACTTCTCTAAATGCATTTGCCATTCGGAGCCGGCGTTAAACTGTAGGTCTCTTTCAATGAGTCAAAAAATAGAATCGGATGCAGCCCATTGACTGAGAAGTTCTTTCATGCAATGTTATGGAAATTATGTAGTTGTATAGTACGATCAGACAGGGGAGATCAATGGTCAGTAAAACCAAACTATTCCTTTAGTACAAATGTACCAGTTATATCACCATTGATATTTCCATAATGAAAATACTGGAGAGGCTTAAAATGTTTTGATTTTTGTTTATTTTACAAAGAAAACATAAAAATAAATAATTAATTTTCAAACTATGCTAAATAGAAACTTAAAATAAATTCCAGGCATTTAGGATAAACTAAAAAAGTTGCGAAAAATAAATAAATAAAAACGTATCAGTTTAGTTTTTGAATAATGTTTTTCACGACAGGGTTTGCCTTTCTCTCCCTTTTTTGCAGCTAAATAGTTCTTTTCAATTGGTCTGGCCCCCATGGTCAGGGAATTTTGCGTTTAATGGTATAGATTCTGAAAAAGGGATAAAATAAACAGTCTGGAAAAAATAAATTACATTTTAAATATGTACATTGTTACATTCCCACCTTTTTAAAACGTTTAAGTTCTTTTAAATTGCGTCAAATTAAAATAAACACCACTTCGTTGTTGTTTTACAGTTTTTATTTTCTCGTTTTATCTTTATACAGATTGTCTTAATAAAGCAATTTTATATTCGTTTATACAACACTTTTATTGACGCCTAGACGCGACTTTATTTTATGACAGCAAAACGATAACTATGTCGACGTAGGTAAAGCAGCCTCCTTATATACCTAATTGCCTACAGTTTGGAAAGTTCCGGAAATGTCTCAAACGCTCTCATATCCTCTATTTTATATCCGTTAATTTTAAACATGTAAAATTGTGTTATCCAAAGATGATCGAAATGGCAATGTCGTCAAATACAAAAATCAGTACGGCATGCCGTCAAACACACAAATCAGTACGGCAATACCAAGGTAACACACATTATCAACCTTTACACAAACCCAATAGACAAAAATCTCACTATACAGTCCCAGAGGCACTAATGTGGTGGATTTAATTTTTAGGCCTTTTTATTTTGGTAACACTGCCTTCCACTTAAGACTGTTTGGCCCGAATGGGCTCATTATCTTTCTTTCCATAGCTCGCCAGTCGCTCTAGATGAACCACATTCATTTTTGATCGCCGGCTATTGTTTTTCTGTATTCTGTATACCACATCGTTTAACCTTTTTAACCTACTTTATAAGGTTCATCCCAGTAAGTTTGCAGCTTGGGAGATAATCCTTTCTTCCGCTGTGGGTTGTAGAGTAAAATCAGTTCTCCCTCATGGAAGCCATTCGTATTTGCTGCACGATCATATCTGGCTTTCATTCTAACACTGACCATTTTAATTCGTGCGCGCACATATTCGTGAATTTCATTGAGGCTTTCCTGTTTTTCAGCATACATATGTGGCATTCTTCTCTGTGGTAGGCTTAACACCAAACTCTAAGTCACCAGGTAACTTTAGCTCAGTCCCAAACATAATCTTAGCAGGTGATCTAGATGTTGAGTCATGTACAATTGATACGGTACGCCAGTAGAAGCCTAGGTAGTTGTTCGTCCCAATACTGTTTCTCGCTCACGACTTTTCGCAAGTATTCCTCCAAGGTTCGATTAAATCATTCTACCATTCCATCAGACTGTGGGTGAAGCGGCGTCGTTCGAGTGTTTTTAGTACCGTATATCTCACACATTTCTTTGAATATAGCGGACTCGAAATTTCTACTCTGATCAGAATGTAGCTCTATTGGAAACCCATAGCGGCATATTCAGTTGTTCACAAAAACATTTACAATTGATTGGGTATGGCATACACTTCCGGCCATTTACAGACATTGTCCATCACGACGAGAAGATAACGATTTCCTGTATTGCTGACAGGAAAACGACCTGCTACGTCCATTGCTATCCGCTCGAAGGGTACGCCCGAGTTATATTATTGCAGCTGATTTCGGCTTCTCACTGGACCTTTAGCTGTAATACACTGGGTACAGTTTCTAATCCAATTCGCCACTGGCTCCATTATGGAACTCATTTGAGACTTCTTTCATTTGGGAGGAAAGCACCACTATTAGGATGGATAAATTTTGCCATCTGCACTTTCCCAATGGCGATATAACTACCCATTAATCAACTTTAATCAGTCCCATTGTGCCCTATACGATGTTGTAAGAGGACCTTTTGCTGATATTTCATTGCGGGTGGCCCGTCTGTCCAATTCTTTAGTGATATAATCTTTGGCAATATTGGGTCAATTCTCTGCGCTCCCGACCAGTCTTCGTTTGCATCTATTTGCGTTAGCCGGATATCAATGATGTATTCATTTCTCTCAGCTTTTACAAAATGTTTTCATTCCAAATTACAAGATCGACGCGAGAGTATTTCCATGTTTTATGCTAAATTGGCATTAGTATTTCCATGTTTAATGCTAAAGTCATAATCTTGGAGGCGCTCAATCCAACGTGCCGGCTATCCTTCAGGGTTTTTAAATTGCAGCAACTATCTCAGTGCGGAATGATCACAATAATTCCGTTCAGGCTTTAACAGCGTGCGGCTATAGTAGCCTTCGATTTTTTACGTCCCATTGACCATTTGTGAAAGTACACCATCAATACCATATCCATTGGCATCACTGCGAAGGGAATGGATATGTCAAAACCGGTGCTGCAAACAATAGGTCTTTTAGTGTCCGAAACGCCTTTTATTGTGACTCAACTCAATGATATGCCTTAGATTTCTTGGTGAGCTCATGCAAGCTTGCTACCACGCTTGCAAAGTTAGGCATAAAGCATCTGTAATATGTGCAAAGTCCCAAAAACGCTTAATTTCACGCTTAATTTTAGTCCAGCCGTTGACATTCGTTGCAGAACTTCTGCCAGGTGTTCGTCAAAAGTTCTGCCCATCACTAGTATGTCATCGAGGTAAACCAGACAAGTCTTCCAATGGAGTCCTATTAGTACGCGCTCTATAAGCCACTCGAATGTGACCTGTGCATTGCAGAGCCCAAATGGAATAACTTTAAACTGCCATAAGCCATAAGCCACCGTTCGCACTGAAAGCAGTTTTCCCCTTATCCTTCAGCTTCCTGTCATCATTCAGCCATCATTCAGCTTCCTGTAGTCTACATAGAATCTTGTACCACCATCTTTCTTTTTAACTAAGACTACAGGTGAGCTCCAAAGACCCGGTGATGGTTCATTTACACCGCTCTTCTCCACTTCATTTACCAGCTCCTTAACCTCATTACGCTTAGCCAGAGATATAACTCTGGGTGCCTGCTTTATCGGTCCCACTTCGCTAGTATTTATTTCATGTTTGACTATAGTTCGTTTATCTTGACTTTTATTTTTCGTGGCGAATACGCAGGCGTACCTCTTTAGCAGCTTTTTGGACTTATTTCTTTCTGAAGCTGCTATACCCACTACCCATTTCTCTATATTTTGATCAAATAGCTGTTGGTCCTTGGCTGACATTTTGGCAGGTTCGCTGTTTATAACCGCCTCTACTGGAGCACATTGGCTTACCTCGAAGTCTTCATAGATGAATTTTTCTTAGCTTGATAGATTGAGCACTTTCACTGGGGCTATTCCTTGTTTGTTGGATTTAACGAGGGCCTTTGCTGATAGCAAGTCCATCTTAATTTCTGTTGACTCTACTACCCCCAAGAGGTTGTTCTCACAATCTCCTTCCATACGCGCTCATATCAATGATTCAATTTTTGCTGCTTGACAGCAACTAATCTTCTGGCGTGTACTTGATGTTGATATTCCACGTCTACAAGTATTTCTAGATTAAGGTAGAATTAGCCGAACGTTGCCGTTACGTAACGTGTCAGCTGTTCGATTATGGTATATGGGAATCAATGTAAATGCTTACTGAATTTTAATGTAACGTTGCTGTAACGTAACAATCTGTAGAAAATATAATTTCTTAATGGCGTTACGTAACATTCGTAACACAGTGTATAAAATCGCCAAAAAATTTGCGATTTTATAACTTCAAAAAATTTCTATTTATAATGTATTTTTATTATTATTAACTTTGGCAACACTAATGTGGCAGCAGTAATGTTTGAATCTCTGTCAATGTTAAAAATTAAAAGATAAATGTTAAGGCATAAAAGTTCATTTTAATAACTTTCATGGAGCAAAAAGTATGAAATAAAACTCCGATTTTCATTATCGCTTGAAGCAACCACAACATTCAGGAAAATTTGTGAACTTAAAAATATCATTCAATTTTGAAAACTTAAAGTGCCTGATTTGTTACAATCAATAAATTATCAAACTTAATAAAATTTGCTTAAATTTAGCAAAAAATTTAAATTTTTGGATTAATTTATAATATTTAATATAATTTATATAAATTCGAACTATATAAAATGTAAACGCTAAATATTGCACACTAATGAGTGTCATATGTATAGCACTTAAAACTAATTTGTATAAATTTAAAAATTCGCTAAAATATTGCACTAAAATATTCATAAAATTTATATCATTCAAACCAAACTTACCTTATTGAAACCTACATACATACATAAAAACAATAAAACCTGGAATTAAAACACACATCTACGTTTCGTCATTACGGTAATATATAACATCCATACACTAATAGGGTAAGCTCACCATCCACCCTCACATCAGCTTTCAGACTCTAATCCCTTATTTATTCTCCTTATGTATGACGATTATAATTTCTCATGGGTATGAGAAATTTTATTCGTACTTTTCTGTCCTACACCACAAGCCGGCCCCGCTCTTGCCAGTTCATCTACAATCTCGTTACCCCTGACGCCAGCATGCCCCAGAACCCAGAACAGTTTAACGCTGCACACATCCAGGAGCGACGCAAGAGTACTCCTGCACAATGCAACCAGCCTTGAGCTAACATGGTGACCAAGTCGCGAAAACGCTCAGCTGCTCTGAGAAGAGCGAAGATCTTGACCTGAAAAACACTGCACTCATCCGGGAGCCTAAACGATAATTTAATGTCAGTGTCCCGCGCCAGTTCCCTCCTCGGTCTTAGATCCATCTGTTAAGATGGCATGGCCGTCAAAAAGTCCATCAACCCCACGCCAACACTCTCTGCCGCAGTGCATATGTCGAAGTCGCATTCCCTGGCCTTATAGTCCATTGAACCAGCAAAGGTCACCAAATGCGCACCCCTTCACCATAACCTCAAGGGAGGTCAGGTCCAGGATAATGTCCAGCGCTACCTGAGGAGTACACCTAAAGGCACCAGATATGCCCAAAGCAACACACCTTACCTGTACCTTATTTAGAAGCCTCCTCGGACTGACATTTTCCAAGGCTGTCTACCATACGATACAGCCTTAGGTGAGAACAGGTACGGCCATGGAGTCATAGATCCACTTCGCCATCGCCGGGCGAAGATCCATCTGCTGCAAATGACTGTTTATTTATTTTCCATTTTTAATAATTTATATACACACATTTGACAAAAACATATGACACGTTTTTAAGTGTTCTAGAATCTCATAGACGTTCTTACAGTACGCTACGTTACATTACGTCTACAACGTTCGGCTAACCAGGGCTTTACACCAACTCACTATCTGTTTCCCATATTCAAATTTATACCATGGACTATCATAAAATTGGCACCTCGTCTACAATATTGGCGACAATAAAAATATGGCTTATCGCTATAGTCACCTTCACGTCAATTATTCCGTAGACGGTGGCAGACTCTCCAGTAGCTTTTCGTAGTCTTATATTATTGAGTACCTCATACTTTTCCTTTACTATATCAGGTCTGATAATAGACTACGTCGCACCGGTGTCTATAATGAAAGTATGTTGTCTGCCGTTAATGTACTCGGACGCTGTAAGGTTGCTGTTATTTTTCTGTATCACTGATATGGAGATTTTGTGGCCCTCGCTTGTGGATGGGAGCTAGCTCTTTTCCCTCAGTGCTAGTGTGATTGATGGTAGTTGGTCGGTATATTATTTCTCGGTGGTTTGATAGATTTTGACCTTTGGCGTAGCGCTTTACAGTGCCTCTGGAAGTGACAGCTTTTTCCCAAATAAAATATTTTAATTTTGACTTCTGTACAGCTAGGAGCGGTCTCCTGCGCTTGTGCGAATGCCTGCAAAGGTTGTCTTTTGTGTAGCACATACAGCTAGCTTAACATCGGAGTCTCGTATACCGCTCACAAAGCTTCGGTCTTGAGGTGGTCTGTTAGTGGGTGGTTTTCTTCTAGGTTTGTAAGCTGCACCAACCCCTAAACTTTCATTGCAAATATTTGAAGCTGCTCGTTAGCTTTTTGCTTTCGGCACTTAGCTCCATGCAATACAAATCATGTTTATGCTCATCGCCAAATTTACGCTGTAGTGCCACCATCAAGTTGTTGTAGTTTATAACGCCAAAATTAGTTCTAGAGCCTTCTCTTTATCGTCCCATCCATTTCTGATGGCTACTGTGTCGAATTTAAATCTAAATACGGATAGGGGAAAGCTATCATCAAAGCAAGGTGCTTTTATTCTGTTGGAAACTTCTGGTATAATACGCACTGGTTCTTGTTTTTGGTATTGGAGACACTTTTGCCTCGACGCCAGTAACTCTTTTGCTAACCGACTCATATATTTCCTGCAACTTCTCTGTTGTCGCTTTAAAAGTTTCTCCTATTTCGGCTCTACAGGTTTCTAGTAGCTCGATAGAAGTTTTCTCAAGTTTCGTTTAAATTTTTGCCAGAAAAATCTGGTTTTCAGCTCTAGAAGTTTCTTTTACCTAGACCAAAAATTTTTCGTTATCAGCTCTAGAATTTTCACGCACCTCAGCCAAAAGCTTTTGATTCTCAGCTCTAGAATATTCACGCACCAAGCCAAAAGCTTTTGATTCTTATCTCCAGAAGCCTCTTGTGCCTCAGCCACTTTATTAATTTTTTCCATAAGCTTTTCCTTCTGTACCTGCATTTTTCCATCATAGCAGCCAGCAGCGAATTAACGTTTACACTACTTGTTGTTGTAGGGGCACTTATCTCAGGATCATTCCCAAATTCTTAAGAATCGATGTCTATACCGCGCCTCTGAAATTCCTCTGACAGACGTCTTTGTAGTTCGGCCTTGTTACCAGGGAGAGAGCTTCAATTTGTTTAATTCGCGTTTGAGCCTGTCCACTTTTAATTCTTAGAATTTCATTATTTTTTTTCTCCGTTTTATTTATTTAATTTTTATTTTATTTTTAATTACCTTGTTTTTTGTACGCAATCCCACCAATGACACCAATGTTTCCAAGATAAAATAAACACCACTCAGTTGTTGTTTTACAGTTTTTATTTTCGTTCGTCTAACAAGTTGAGTGACTTGTCTAGTCATATTTCAAACACTAACAAAAATTGAGTGTTTTGTTTGTATTTTACATATAAACAGACAATTCACTCAACTTGTAAGACGAACGTTTTCTTACGCTCGTCATCTGGAAATAGGCATAATTTATGACACTCTCTTCTCTGTTTAATCTTTTTTTAATTGTAGTAGCACGAATTATATGGAGACAGTCGAGACAGTCTCTCCCTTTTCTGGCTTTTATTATACTTTGATACGAATGTGGAATTTTGAAATAGTGATAAATTAGTCATTGAGGTGCTATTGCACTTTTGACTTACAAAACTTTTAACTTTACAAAACTTTTAAAAAAAATAAACTGAGTAAGTTCATAAATTGTACCAAAAAAAGTACAATTGCACCAACTTTTGCAATCCTGGAAGTGAGTCGTGAACAGTGTTGCCACTAAAAAATTTTAACTCTACCAGAATGCTTTCAAAAATCTACAAACTCGATACAAATCTACACAACTTTTAAATACTATTAAAAACATATTTTTGATATGAATAACAATTTTCACTAACATTGATATATTGTGAGCATCTCTTATTTACACAATTTTGTGCACCACTGCTTATAACCTTTTTACAAGCAATAACAATTTTCTATTCTTAATTACTCCATCTGTTTACAACTTTTTAAACAACAACAATTACTCGACAAATCATTCTACCTAAAGATCATCCAACCCGATCCTAGTTATAACTTAGGTGCGATCACAATCTTTTCAACCAGAGGTTATCCGCACTTAACTCTCCTTACTAAGTTAGCTTCACCTAAACTGTTTTTTTACTTCACGATTCATTTCACGAGTTTACTCCTTAAAAACTCTTTTCATACAGACTTCAAACTAACAAACTCTCTTCACATAAACTGTACTCGCTGAGTTTACTACAAATAAATTGATTGTTGTTCGCATCGATGTGCTTTTTATATGGCTGAGTAAACAACACTTCGAAAGCTCTCGAACCTCTCGATTATTCAGGTAGATTCCATTTCTTACTTTTATTTTCTATTTAGTTCTTATGTAGCCATGCGAATGTAAACATCTACTTCTTTCAGCTCTTAGTGTTTGTCGTTGCATGTTATTGTATGTTACTTGTTTTCTGTGCTATTACTTTTTGTTGTTGCTGAGTTATTTTTATTTACTTTATCTCTGCTAATGTTAGTTGTTGTCGATTCTGGTTATTTATAAACAGCACGTATAGTTGTTCTTGCAGCTTTTATTTATTTATTTTAGCGATGTAAAAACGCGGGGGTGCCCAACCTTATTTTCGTAACAATACCAATCAATAATTTTTACATTTTCATTTAATTTTTTTTGTTTCATAACATCATGAGTTTAAAAGTTAAGTAGTTAGTTTATTTATTTTTTTTTAATTTTAAATTATAAGCTAAAGCATGGTATTGTGTTCAAAACTTCGTACGAGATGCTGTCTAATATATATATAAAAAATATTCGTACGTTCTACGTTCTACTTTTACTGATTGTAATTATTTAAAAAGCAGGCGGTGCCACGCCGATAAAAATATTTATTTACCTATATCTGCAATAAATAAATAAGATTCCCTAAATTTGGTCCGAATACAAATCATAATCAAATCAATCAAAAAGTGGGCGAAATCGAATAAGTGGATTTTTGTTTATCTTGAGAACGATAAAAGAAGAAATTTCTGAAATTGGTCTAAGTGACTAGGCAGTCAACAGAATTCATCAGTCTTAAAGTAGGCGCAATTGGATAAGTGGACGTGGCATCTCCCATACATAGTAACTTTAAATTTTTGTATATCTTGAGAACGGTATTAATAAAAGTTTACAAATTTGATTAAGTAACTTCTTGGGCGGGACACATCTGTCAGTAACTGGGCGAGATTTAATAAGTGGGCCCATTCATACTTGTATGTGTTGAAAATGCTAGCATGTAAAGCTCCGTTATCTATCCACATCAGTCAACAAGCGAGAGAGATTGGATAAGCGGGTATTGCACAAAGCACACCCGGTAAAAGCTATTTATAGATATATGTATGTATTATTATCTACATACAAATATATATATATATATATATATATATATATATATATATATATATATAAATACATAAATATAAATAAGTTGTCCAAATGTGCTGGTGTATTTTTCCACATAAAATGTGCATTCCTTTAAGTTTTTCTAATGAGAAATACCTTATACACAAAAGGCTCCCAGCAACGGGGTAACCCTTCCCGCGTTGCTCTATATCAACATTATTTCCTATCTGCAACAAATATCTAGCAACATTTTTTTCAAGTACGAAATAACATGAGACTCACTTATTTTGTACGAAATTTTGAGCAACAGCTGATCGTAGTAGGGATATAAATACTGTTGCAACGTAAAACATATCGTTTTATTATATGGTTTACGAAAACTAACCCATATACCGCTAGTCTGAAACGGGAATTCGAAATGAAATCAGCTTACACCAGAAAATGTGAATCGTACCGTTTTTAACCACAGAAAAATCTGATTTGCTCATAAAATGTTTACCACACAGGATGTATGCAGGGTTATCTTAAGAAATATCCCATGTGTTCATCCTATGAGTCTAAAACGGTCATCATTTAGCTGCAGTTATGATTTTGCAGTGTCCGTTAAGATGTACCTTTGAACAAAATTAAGACGGCTCATAGGGATCACAACTGCTCCCAAAACAATTTGCAATTTTTTAGTTTTTTTATGGAACTTATATCAATAAAAAAATTAACAACGTTTGAGTACTTTTAAATTGCGTTAAATAAATTAAACGAAGCGAATTTATTGCTTTATTTCCAAATAAACTTTATATACAATGTTCAACTTATTTAACTTCCGCTTAATAGACAAATTTATTTAAGACTGAACTCTTAATACAACTTTACTCTATAACTGTAAAATTGTACATAATTTACTGACTAAGTAGAATGTCGCGGCTTTACAAACTATAATATTAGATTCGAATGTTTTATACATTCCACAACCTACTATTCACTTGACACTATTCAATACAATTATTTTTTTTATCCTTTTAGGTGTTTTCATTTTCGTAACATTGCCACCCTCTTAGGCCATTTCGTCCCGATTAGGCTCATTATCCTTTTTCCCATATTTCGTCAGCCACTCTAGATGTTGTTTAGTAATCTGTAGACTGTTGAAACTCATTTAAAATTTCACTAATTTTAGAGGAAAGAACCACTATTAGATTGGAAGTCGTTTTGGCGTCTGTTTAACCTCATTTACATTACGGCATTTATTTATCTGTACTCTGTTGTGTATTCTTAAACCCATTTTATGCGGCTCTCCTCTATCGGTAAAGCGATAGTTACGAAATGTTTCTGGTTTCCTATGGGCAGTGTTTCCCATATGACATATCTTCATCACAGTGTACACAGTAACGACACCAATGACAGCTAATAAAGTCGAAATTAGGTGTTTACAACATTTCTACTTTTACTACATGGAAATATCAAATGAAAACAAAATTTTAATTTGAAACAGAGCGTTATAAAACGAGATAGCTGTGTATATAACATTAATATTTATTTATTTTATTTATTTATTTATTCATTTGTGAGCGGCGCCCTACAATGTCTTTGAAAATGACCTCTTGCCATCCCATTTTTGATACCACCTTAAAAAGTCAAGTATATTGTATTCGTACTAAACGTACTGCTCTAATGAAATCATAATTAGTGCGGTCCTTATATAGAATAGCGTTTAAAAACATCTGTAAACTTGTATAATTAGGAATAAATTGTATAAAATATGGACTTGCTTAAGCAATGCACAGATTCCACAAGTTTTATGTACTAAATTATTCATCATTTCAAAGGTATGTTTTTCTTCTTTCCATATTTTCTAAAAATCTTAAAATCGGTTAATATTTATGTAGCTAATCATTAGCTTAAAAGTGGGTGCACGTACTTAGAACCAGTTTTTTAACCGAACTAGTGACTTTGGAGATATTATGAAAACTTTAAAACCATATTCTTTTTGTACTCGACATCATCTTTAAAAAAAATTGCATCACTTCCAAGTTATTTTTACTTCATTCTATTTCATGCATAGTTTTTTAACGAGTACCTTTTGTTTTTATTGTATAACTTAAGTTGTTGTAAGAATTTTGTACTCTTATTTATTGCTTTTTCAAAGACTGAATTCTAGAGAATAAGTGTGTATATTTCTTTTGACGTTGACTGTATATTGAAAAACTAGCATCATCAACATCAATGCACTGTAAGTAGCAGAGAATGACAATAAGTACTCCCAAACATGTATCCATAAGTACTTATCTGTATTTTTGGATGTTGTGTATACCAATACATTAACAACATATAGATATAATTTCACTTGTACATGTCTGTACACAACCATCTTAAACAACATGTCTGAATCCATGTTATGTGCTATAAGCATGAAACACATTACCGACAGCAAGCAGCAGGCAGCAAAATGTCAAAATTGGAATACATTAAATAATTTATATTTTTTAGACAGCAAAACAAAATTAGTGATACCAATACAATATAAAATTTTAAATTAAAAGAGCGTAAACATAGTTTGTATTTATTTATCAGAAGACAACAGTATAAAATTAAAACATTGTATCAAACAGCATTTACGTTAATAATGAAAAAGTTTTAAACACATAATTTAATTAATTTTTATATTTTTGAGCAATATTTAAAAAAAGATATTTTATTTTGGTGGATTTGAAAAGCAGGATTTGAGTGTCTCCACTGGAAAATATTTTTTTATAACAAATAATTTTATGACAAATAAAACAGATGACAATGAAACCTAATTTTATTGCTGTTACTGCTTTAAAAATATTTAGCATTCAAAACGTTTCGCAACTTTTTGCGACTGCCAGGCTTGCCTGTGCCTACTATTCTGGGTCTACCAAGGTAAGATTTTACTAATTTCTCCTCCTCTTTAGAGACTTGGACTTTTTTATGTCATTGAAGAACTCTTCACTATTTGGGTCATCATTAAAACCAAAAAACTCATCTTCGCTTTCATTCTCTCCTAAAGAGAATAATTTACATCATTATTCACCAAAATATCAGCCACATCAATAAGTTCGCTATCGATCATTTCTTTAAATATTTTAAATTTCTCAAAAACTTCACTTTTCTGTTTAAGGAAATATACAAATACCCAAACACAAATGTCAAAAAATATTGCGCACCACCTAGCGATTTGGTTCTAAACGCACCACAAACATCCGAATGAATTTTATCGAGAATTTCGTTTGATCGTTTTTCACTTTCATAAACGGCTTTAGATGAATTTTTGCTTTCATACAAATTTTACACGGAATCTCTCATGTAAATTTAAAGTTTTGTAAACCGTTTGCCATATTTTTATTTTTTAATTCTTGTAAACTATCGTAAGTTAAATGACCGAAACGGTTATGCCAATGTATGGCTTTTTCATTTACCATACCGAAAACCTGTTCATATTTAGATTCTATTAAAAATAAATTGTTTCTTTTCATTTCTTTAAGCATTATACGCTCATTGTCTTTTATTTCTGCGCTATTCTTTTTAAATGTTACTACATACCACTTTTCACACAACCTGCCAACAGAAATAAAATTACCCTTCATTTTCGGCACATATAGAACGAACATTCTTTAAAATTTCGCTATAGTCGCCAGACTTTATTCGAATTTCTCCTATTCCATCAACTGCTATACAGTTTTTCGGCCACCAAATAAATTTTTTTGTTGTGTTGTTTCATGTTGACAAAAAACATCTTGCCTGTGGCGTATTTGAACGATAACGATATAATTTTTTTCATCCATGTATCACCGTCATAATATCAGTTTGAAGTCGAAATTTAAATAAAATTTTCACAAATGAAAAATTTCATTTATGAGTCCTCGCGACAATGACACAATCAAAGCGAGTTATATATGACAACGTCATAGTACGCCACCATGCTAAAGAAAGCTAAAATTAAGCGACATTGTCTGTTATGTGTAAACTACATTCGGAAATATAGTGACATTGTCTATTATAAGTCGACTTCATGCTGAATGATGTGAGGTTTTGTCTGCCACACCTCTCCGTTAACGAATAAAGCACTAATAATTCCTGGTAATATTGTCTGTTAGGACTCACCAATAAACGGACGTCTACAAGACAAAATCACTTTTGTCATCTATGACAATTTGGACAATTACTTTAAAAAGTCATGTATGCACCAAAGTAAATTCATCGTCAGTCATCGATGTTTTACTATTTTCAGCGTTTGACACGATGATTCATTATGACTTTCGCCACCGGGTTATTACGACGCATATGAGCAGTCGCATCACTATCTAAACACCACATTGACTCTTTAATAACATTTACCCGGTGGCGAATGTCATGATGATTCTTCGTGAAAAATGCTGACAATGTTAAATCATCAATGACATATACTGAATTTTCTTTGGAGTCATATATGATTTTTTTTTGAGCAATTGTCCAAAACATCACAGATGACACGAGTTAATTTTGTTCGGTAGGCAACCGCGTATTAGTGAGTCTTAACAGACAATATCATCACTTTTTATGTAATTCGTCGCCACTTCAGAGATTCGTAGCAAACAAAATCACTTCACGTCCTCTGTGAATTGTTCCCTAACGTGTCGTTATAACAGAGACTATTAGAGTAATTTCTTACTAACGTTTCATAAATGAATTTTTATGCTATGAGTTGTCATCTCGGAGAATCTTATGAAACAAAATCACTATCCTTCATATACAAAGTTTCAACACAAAAAGGATTTTTAAATAAACATTTACAAATTTTTATTTAAAAAATAAGGCAATCATTGATTTAGTAACTTAAAATATTCTTCAAAATATAAGAAAAATAATAAAATAAAAAAGTAAATAAAATTTGTATTTCGTACCTTATACTATTTTACGATACTTATACTATTTTACGAATCGTCGCATTCAAAAATAATGTTTTGTTAAAAGTTTATCTTAAAGTGAATTAAGGTCATCCTCGGATTTCAGGGAAAGCGGCCAGAAGCTAAGGATATGCAATGCAAATTGCGAGTCAATAAAATGTTACGTTCGCCCAAAAGTTTCGCTAATCCTCGACTTACAGAAGATGCCGGTTTTGCCAAAAAAAAAAAAAATCATCTTTTCAGCTGAAGCTCATTTTGATCTTGGCGGATATGTAAACAAGCAAAATTGTCGCATTTAGGGCACAGAAAACCCGCACGCATAAATTGAAATCCCGATACACCCAAGACGAGTCACTGTTTGGTGCGCATTTTGGTCCAGGGGCATAATTGAGCCATTTTTCTTCGAAAATGAGCAGGGAGTGGCCGTTATAGTCAATGGCGATCGTTATCGGGCCATGTTGAACGAATTTTTGTTCACAAAAATTGAAGAGGAGGATATTAGCAACATTTGGTTTCAACAGGACGGCGCTACGTGCCACACAGCCGAAGCTACACTCGATGTTTTGCGCCCTGTTTTTGAAGACCGCATTATCAGCCGCAGAGCTGATGTCGTTTGACAACTCGGAGCTGCGATTTGACACCGTTGGGTGCCGTCAAAGATAAGTGTTACGCCAACAAGCCAGAGACAATTGACGCCTTAAAGGACAATATTCGTGAAGCCATTGGTGAAATACAGCTGCACACAATCGATAATGTGCTTAAAAATTGGGCCAATCGTGTAGGCTACTGCATGGCCAGCCGAAGCAGCCATTTGAAGGAAATTATTTTCCATTATTAACGGAAGGATTGTACTTTCAAATAAAAAAAGAAATTTGAGAAATATTCAGTAGTTTTTTTATAGCATTTAAAAAAAAATTATTTGGCGAACCCTTTATATGTTGTAATTGATTATTGTTGATGCATTCTTTAGCTTTGTTTTTAGTTGTGATTTTTTTAAATAACATTTAAACTTACTTAAAATAATTTTTCAGCGCCTTTTAAAATAAATTATATTTTTTTATTAAGTTTTATGAGCAACACACCACTCTTTACTGGCAACTTTACTGAACTAAATAAAAATTAATTTAATCTAAAATTGAAACTGCACAAAGCATAACTGCCATCCCTAAATAAGAGCGGGAAGCGTTTTTTATCTGTCAAAGTTTCTCATTGCCATACAATTTGTATGGAGCATTCCGAAATAACGCGACACAACGCGGCGGCAAATATTTACAATTGGAAAATCCAATTTTGACAGAGCGTTAAATAGTGAAGTTGGTTGCAAAAGACAACAAATGTAAACAAAGAAAAAAAGAGGGAAAAGTAAACACTTGCAAAAAGTTTATATGTTGTTAGAAAAGTTAAGTAAATGTTTAAAATTAAATATGCATATTTTATATATATTTTTTTTAATATAGGCGGATTTAAAAAATAGATCAGGGTTTTTTTCAATTAAAATATTAACTCCCGTTGAATAAAATCCGTGTGATTCACGACTATTGAAGAGCTGCCGATTTCCTTGACGTCGTTTCATCATCATCCTTAAAGCCACCAGATCTTCAAGAACCTCCAAATCGTCCACGTCACTTATTTCTCCCAATAATTTTTTTGCTTCCAATTGGCTAATGTAAAAAGTTTTATTCTATTATTAAATTAATAATTTTTTTTCTGTTTTTATTTATATTTCACTTCTGTTTATTATTTTATTGATTATGCCAATACTTTCTCTAAAAATGCAATAGTAAAACATTAAATCACCCACCTTCTTTCAAAAATAAATTTGTAAAAGACAATCAATTTGTATATTTTGTTTTTTACACAATTTTTATTTCTTTTATTACGAATACTTTCACAAACTGTAAGTCACACAACAAAGATATAATGTACTTGTCAAAATAAACAGGGTTGTAAAAATTTTTAAAAACCCTGTTTTTATCATTTTGGCGCAAGTTTGCCGCTTTTATTTAGGTATAGCCGCAGAGCGTAAAAGCTAAGCGGCAAAAAACATTCCGCTTGCCGCCCTTATTTAGGAATAGCAGTAAGAAAAAAAATTAACAGTTATATTTTTTCAATCGTTTGTGCATAGCAGGCATAACAGACAATGTGGCTAAGTTTCAGTAAACTTGAAAAAAAAAAAATGAAAAAACAAACAAATGCTTAATAATCTGTTATAATTTTTTTTTTTTTTTTTTTTTTTTGTTGTTCATCAACCATTGACGCAAACTTGTAGCAGACAAATTCCAGCATATGTCAGCTTTTAATCGAATAATAACAGAAAATTTCGACAACTTTTAGCTACCTTTTATATGGTGAATTTACTATATACTAAGTGTCAGCAAAACTGTCTTTGACTGTGGCGTTGTTGAATATTTTCAGAGAACTTCGCATTGAGGCGTAGTTTATAACGAGGAATCATTGATGAAAAAATTGATATGGCAAAGTCGCTAAAAAAACGCCACCGGGTAAATCTGCTGCTGCAACTACGGTATACTGCTGGTCGCCTTCCACTTTTTTCGGTTTGGTTGTATTAGTGTAACAGTTTGCTGCATAGTGCCCATACCTACCATGCTTAAAACATTTGAAATTGTATTTGTATTTTCCGTTATTCTTTTTTACATTGTTCTCCTTTCGATTAGTGTTTCTACTCCTTGCCATGTATGAATGTGACTCTCCGTTACTTCTCTTGTAGTTTTTTGATTTTTTCTTTCAGCTTCTTCTGGGAGCTTCACTTCCAAAATTTAAAATTTTGGTAACACATCTCTTGTTTCCATCGAAACCACAAATTGCTCATAACTCTTTGGCAGACTGGACAATAAAATAATCACAATCAATACCAAATTCTGCTAGTTTATCCACTGCATTAGAGAATTCATTTAGAAAACAAGGCATATTTTCATTTTCCGTCATTCGAAAATTTAACAATTTCTTATACAGGGTTACTTTTCTCACCGAACCGCTTACACGATGTATACTTTCTAACTTATTCCTTTTTTTTTTATCGTCTTAAAAATTGCCTGGGCCCATAACCTGTTTTGAGCAGAATTATCTAGATATTAACAGTTTGGATTTTTATTCAAGACAAACTTCAAAAATTAGAAATCAAACTACAAAACATCAGAGTTGTACTCTCGGCAAAGTATTCGCATTGTAATCGATTACTATCATTTCAAAAACTTGCAAAAAAAATAGTAAAATACTTTAAAAAGCCAGATAAGCAACACATGCTAGAAACAATTTTGAAGAGCAATTGTCCAAAAGGTTAAATTCAAACTTTCGCAATATTTGAGTCCATTTTTGAATATTACACAAAGATCAATGAAACCAGTGTGTCTCCTACATTTACCCCTATTCTGACTTTCGATTCGAATCGAAATTTTCTACGTTTGGCAAATTTGGTATTCTGAGTTTCGATTCCGTTCAGTTTTCTTCGATTTTCTGTATTCTGCGTTACGATCGCAACTACTTTTTTCTAAGTTGTTAAAGTTGTGACGGAGATTTTTTAATCCTTGGTTTTTAGTTGAAAAAAAATTTTATAGCCAAATAAAACATATTATATTATTTATTTTTATTAAACACGAAATGAAAATATACGAAGTGTAACAAAAATTTAATAAAAATATTAATTTACGCTTGTCCACTTGCATGAAAAAGATAAAGAAAAACAAAAATTTTGTGGTTTCTTATTGAACCCCTTAGTGCATGCACTACTTTTTATTAATATTTGCTCATTTTTCTGTTTCTATTTCATACGTTCCTATGCTTTTGAGAACACTATTTTCTTCTTCTTTTTCTTTTGATTCGATTTTCTTTTGGAATACCAATCTTCGATGCAAACGTAACTGAATACGGAGACGTAATCAAAAGTCGGAATAGCGGTGATTATCCCTTAATAAATAAAAATGATTTGCCATTTTCAAAATAATGAAGAATCACCATTGTTTTTATATCCTCCTGCAATATCTTTTATCTGGAATAAACAATAACAAAAATTTTGCTTAAACATACAAATATTTATGGGAGAATTTTGTACCATATGAATTTTTAATGATGTTAATTTTACCAAACTTTTTTCAATTTTTATTTTTTATACAAAACAAGCAATTTAATTTTTTAAATAAAACCCGTTCAAAATGTTTTGAGAATAGTCTACATATTAATCATATTAGCATTACTAAAATGCCAAATATAAAAACTTATTAACTGTATTACAGCGATTTTAAAAGGTTTTATTTTGTAGAAATATACTTTAAGTATACTCTGTGTATACTCGATTAGAAATATATACATACCCAAGTATAAATATACTCATGCTCATAAATATTTTACACTCATAAGTGCGGGTATGACAGCCACTTCACGCAACTCCTACTTGTAATTATTTAAGTTGCGCTGTCTTTGAATATGTTATGTATAGGTATCGTTAATATATTAATTGACAAAAAAAGTACATTGAGAAAAAATGAGCAGTACAATTAGATTTCATTTCATTTTCATTTTATTTAATCAATATCGTCATTTTACATTGTTTCTTAAACTGCTATTCATATTCTAAAGTTTCTTAACGTACTAGGTACTTCTCTAAGATTAAATCTATCCTTGACCAATTACAGCCTTACTTCAATAATATATAAATTTCCACAAAAAGATTTAAAAAAAGGAACGCATTCATATTCTATAACTCAAACTAATAAAAATACTTAAAACTAATCTTAAAATTAAATAACAAATTATTGGAAAAAATCAATAAAATCAATTCCTACTTCAAGTCATCTATTGGGTAGTTGTGTACACCAGATCCTCAATACTCAAAGTGTTCACCCTCCTATAATAAAATAGAAGGTCTGCATCTCTATAGAGGAGATTATCATCTCTCAATGACAAGAGATTCACCGGCGAATAGTATCGGCTTTCGCGTATTACCTCAAGATTAGACGCCCTATCGAAGCATCCCATAAAGAATTCATTTCGTAGAAAGGAGGCGCGCTCCGAAAATCTGATCGCAGAGTCAACCAGGAAAGCATTTTTCCACTAAAATCAATCCTACGGCAAATTGTCCCACATGCACATAAAACTATGAATTGAATGAGGAGCGTAGACTTTTGTCGTGTGCATCATACATATGTATGTATGTGAAAAAAAAAACGATACTGTCGATACTGTTTTAATTCAAACACTTTTTGTTTGCTGCACATGTGGAATATATCGGGTGGCCAATTTAAAAGTTTGAATTTAAAAATGTAATAAAACAAAAACGGTTTGAAATTTTGCCAAATTTATTTTTTTGTTGTGAAGTACAATTGTTCCGGTTAGAAATTAAATATTATTTTATTCATATGATTGCTGCAGCTGGCCTCACAGTACCTCATTCGATCTGACCAATTTTCCATAACTGTTTCGAATGTATGGGGTTGTATCTCGGCAGTGGCATCAAGAATGTTGGCCTTCAGTTAAACGGTGTCAAACCGCAGCTTCTTGGCAGCCAACTGACATCACTATTTTGGCTAATTAAACGGCCATCAAACATTTGACGCAATAAACTGATTGTGGCATGAGATGTGTGGTAAGTTGCACCATCCTATTGAAACCAAACATCATTCTCATCAATACCATGGCGAGCGGTACAAATAAGTCGCTTATCATGGTGCGATAGGTATCTCCATTGACCGTAATGGTTGCGACGTCCTCAATACAAATATGGGCCAATGGTGACTCCGCTCCACAAGCCGCACCAAACAGTCACTCATAATGGGTGCATTGGCTTTTGTACGACATTTTCGTACAATTTCCGACCAATTGTCTTTGTTTTGGAAATAAATTTCCAATAAATCTTAACGTTGGTGAAGCGTAAATCGATTCATTTCGTTCAGTAGAGATAATCACCCCTATTCCGAGTTTCAATTACGTCTCCGCATTCAGTTGCGTTTCGGTCGAAAATTGGTATTCCAAAAAAAAAAAAAAACTGAATCGAAAAACTGATGTTCTCAAAAGCATAGGAACATATGAAATAGAAACAGAAAAATAAGCAAATTTTAATAAAAGCAGTGCATACACCAAGGGGTTGAATAAGAAAACACTAAATTTTTGTTTTTTCTTTGTCTTTTTCCTGCAAGTGAACAAGAGTAAATTAATATTTTTCTTAAATTTTTGTTACATTTCGTATATTTTCATTTCGTGTTTAATAAAAATAAATAATATATAACAAGTTTCATAGCCAAATAATAAATTTTTGGACTCCGTCACAACTTTAACAAGAAAAACGTAGCTACGATCGTAATGCAGAATACATACAATCGAAAAAAACTGAACGGAATCGAAACTCAGAATATCAAATTTGCCAAACGGAGAATATTTCGATTCGAATCGAAACTATGAATACTAGCCAAGGTGGAAAATCGTAAATTGAACAACGTTCAACCTAAAAACAATTTAGATTTAAAATCAATGTGGAAACAACTTTGATTTAAAATTGCTCGTACTTGTTTTAACATTGGGCAATATAAAACAAAAATTGGAATCTCAATTGGAATTTCAAAAACGTTCACAGTTCAATTAAAAATGGCATTCGTTATTTCAAAATATAAATATTTTTAAGTCAGAGATGACATTGTTCAAATCACCATAGCACAGCTGTTGGTGAACAACTCTAATTGTTAAATCAGATTAGTTTATCTGACATTCAATTTTAAATGAATTGGGGAGAGTTGTAACTTGTTTTGTGTTCAGAATAATACAAAATTTTATTTTTTCAGTTTTATGTTACAAAGTTCAAAGTATAAAGAATTTATGATTAACTACCGTTATATTTAAGAGAACAAATATAGTTTATAAAAGATTTCGAATATAAGAGCAGTAAATTATAGATACATAAAAATAAGATCATAATTTATGTATTATAAAGTAAAAAGAGAATAGGAAAGAATGCTTATATATTGAAAGCTTGAGGAGAATTTATATACATATATTGTATTATATTATAAATGAGAAATAGATAATCTAAAGTTAAAGGGTTTTCACTTATGAGGTGTCCCAACATACCGGCCCCCTTGAAAGGACTTTCAAATTGGCAGCAACGCAATCTTCCTAATTGGACGCCGAATAATTCCTCTAGAGGTGCGAACGTCAACTACACGGATGTGGTTGTCCTTTCCATGCATTACAGAGACTATTCTTCCAAGAGTCCAATGCTGCGGAGGCACGTTGTCCTCATCTACAATTACCATTGCGTTGACCTTGATGTTTTCGGAAGAATGATGCCATTTGCTTCGTGTTTGTAACTCATTAATATATTCGTGATTCCAGCGCTGCCAGAATTGCTGTTTGATGGCACTAACACGTTTCCATTTTTCCACAATATTAATTTTGTCTGCTTCTACGATTCTTTCTGGGAGAGCCTTTAGAGATGTTCCAACCAAGAAATGTGCGGGAGTCAATGATTCCAAATCATTTGGATCATTCGATGATTGAGTCAGAGGACGCGAATTCAGAATTGCTTCAATGCCGGTTAGAGCTGTTTCTAGTTCTTCGAATGTTAGACGTGCGTTAATGAAGCTCCGATTTAACAGACTTTTAGCAGATTTTACGGCAGCTTCCCAAATACCGCCAAAATGGGGCGCTCTAGGGGGAATAAAATGAAAGTTAATAAAATTGTCAGAACAGTACTTAACTACTGAATGCTGATTTTCAGATTTGAATAAAAATTCCTTCAATTCTTTCAACTGGTTACAGGCACCAACCAAATTCGTTGCGTTATCGCAAAAAATGTCTGATGGCAAGCCACGTCTGCCAATAAAACGTTTCAAGGCTGCTAGGAAACAATCAGATGTTAGACTTGAGACGACTTCTATGTGTACAGCCTTTGTGGTAAAACAAACAAAGATAGCGATGTAGGTTTTTTGCGGCGGTTTTCCCCTAATTCGAAGATAAGTGTTTACTGCCCCACAAAAGTCTACTCCACACTTTAAAAATGGTCTCGACGGAGTTATTCTTTCGGGGGGTAGGTTTCCCATGACTTGTTGCAGAAGTTTCGGTTTATACCGCACACAATGAATACAGGACCGTACAACCTTTCTTGCTATTTCTCTGGCATTAATAACCCAATATTCCAATCTTATGAAAGACACGAGAGACTTAGGACCAGCATGATAATTTGCTAAGTGAAGATGTCGAACATAATTCATAACAAAGGAAGATTTGTTCGGCAGCAATATTGGATGTTTCCGAGAATTATCGAGATTGGCAAGTTCGAGGCGACCACCAACTTTGATCAGTTCAAATCCATTTGTTGATTCCAAAAAGGGATTAAGATTTTTTATATGACTCTTTATAAATTGATTCTTCTTTAAAAATGCTATTTCTTCTGAAAAGTATACTTGTTGTAAATTCCATATTATACAATAAAATGCGTTATGTATTTCATCAGCTGATAGTGTTCCAAATAATTTAGGATTTTTGATTCTTGAAGCCAATTTGCCAAAGCGTTGCATCCACGCTACTATACGAATGCTCTGCATATGTGAGCTGTATTTTGAAAGTGCTTGAAGAAGGTAATTGTTTCCTGTAGATAGTACAAAAGCTGATTTTCTTCTCTCACGCATGTCTTCTTCTGAGTCAAAAGATAATGTTTTAAGTTGAGGCCAGTTATTTGAAATGTCCTTTAAAAAAGAAGGGCCATTAAACCAATTAGACGCCTCCAGTTCAGCGACCGAGCATCCTCTTGAAATCAAATCTGCTGGATTTTCCTTCGTTGGCACATGTCGCCACTCTGCATTAATTGTTAAATCTTGGGCCTTGGACACGCGGTTGCCTACGAATGCGGATAATGTGGCTGAATGACACTTGAGCCAATGAAGCACTATTTGAGAATCTGTCCAAAGAAATACCATATAATCGAAATTAGTAAACAGACCTCTAACCTTTGCGTAAAGTTCAGCAAGAAGTAACGCGCCACAGAGTTCTAGCTTTGGAAGAGACTTTTTCTTAATGGGTGCAACTCTTGATTTCGCTGTTAGTAACTGCACATAAACGTTGCCCACATTGTCTTCAACACGAGTGTACAAGCATGCTCCATATGCACGTATTGAAGAATCACAGAAACCATGAATCTGCAAGTTTTGTGGAGAAGAAAATTTTAGACAATATCTGGGAATTGAAATTTTTTGAAGTAGCGATAAATTCTGCAGAACTGTTTGCCAAGCTGAGTATAAGTTTTGGGGCACTGATTCATCCCATGAAAGTTTAAGAAGCCATAACTCTTGTAGTATTATCTTAGCTCTGATAATTATTGGTGCGATAAGTCCCAACGGGTCAAATAAGGAAGAAGCGATTGAAAGTATTACCCGTTTTGATATATTTGAACTGTTTGGTCTTGATTCGAACGAAAATACGAGTTCATCTAAATTTTGAATCCATTTTATACCTAAAGCGCTTGTTGTTGAACCTTCATCAATATTGATATGTTTTGTTGTGTCATGTATGACATCCGGATGATTTGAGTGCCATTTGTCCAGTTCGAAACCTCCTTTTCTCAAAATTTCGGTTACTTCATTTTTAATTTTTAAAAGTTGCTGCACTGTATTGGCTCCGCAAAGCATGTCATCTACATAAAATGAAGATTTTATGATCATAGATCCTGTTGGAAAAATATCTGCGTATTCATCAGCTAGGTAATTTAAACTTCGTACTGCGAGATATGGGGCAGATGCTGTGCCATAAGTCACTGTATTAAGAGCGTAGGTACATATCTCTTCATTAGGAGATTTTCTCCATAAAATATACTGGAAACATCGATCTTTGTGGTCAACAAGTACCTGACGGTACATTTTTCTGATATCTGCAGTCAAGGCGAATTTGAACAGTCTAAATCGAGTGAGTAGTATAAAGAGTTCGGGTTGTATGGTTGGACCAACCATTAATAAATTATTGAGAGATACACCAGAAGTCGTTTCACATGAAGCGTCGAAAACAACCCGAAGCTTTGTAGAAGTGCTAGATGGTCGAAGCACACAATGGTGGGGAATAAAATAGTGGGGTTTGTTCAAGTTGGATTGTTTTACTAAAGTCATATGTCCAAGCTTCTCATATTCATCTAAAAATTCTACGTATTGAGACTGATTTGATCGTAAAAGTCTGCGTTCCTGACACAAGAATCTTTTTAAAGCTATTTCATATGATGATCCTAGCTCCTTAGGATTACCTTTAAATGGTAAACGAACCACTATTCTACCAGCGGTATCGCGTCTGACTGTATCAATGAACAAAAGTTCACAATTTTCTTGCTCCCTAGTCCTCATCGATACAGTTTCGGAAAGATCTTCCAGTTTCCACAACCGTTGTAAGTTTTCGTCTATGAACTCTCTGTCGTCATTATGAATGTAGAAGAATTTGATGATGAGCAACGTTTCTCATAACGTCCGGAGACGACCCAACCGAATAAGGTTTTTTGAAGAATTGGAAGATTCGATGCGAGTCTTATTTGTCCAACAGAAAGAATATCAAAAAAGCTTTCAGTACCTAACAACAAATCTATACGATGTGACTTGTAGAAATTTTCATCTGCTAATTGAATGTTTGAAGGTATTTTCCAGGTAGAAACATCTAGCTCTTTATCTGGGTGATATGCAATATGTGATGTAATACAGAATGGGAGCGATAGTTCAAAATTAGTGAATCGGGACTTTATGGTAGTTGATGTACTATGTCTGATCTGGGACGATGTATGTCCAATACTGTAGATTTCCTGATTATGTTTTTTGCGAGGTAAACGAAGAGTTTGTGAGAAATGTTCTGTAATAAAATTGGCCTGAGAACACGAATCAAGCAAAGCACGACCAATTTTATACTCTCCAAAGGCGTTACGAACCATAATTAAAGCTGTTGCGAGAATAATCTCTTCACCTACAGAGTTGTTTACGTGAGTATGCACAGAAGCTCCCTTTGGGCAAAATTCCGTTGCGTTAGACGACAGCATTGTTTGTTGAGATATAGTTTTAGTTTCACTGGAAGCATTTATTGGACTGCGATGCAATAAGGTGTGATGCCTTTTGGAACATATTTTACATCTATGACGCGAAGAACAATTAGACCAAGTGTGCCCTTTAGCAAGGCAATTTATGCACAGATTAAGCCCTTTTACTTTTTCAAATCGCTCACAGACTTTCATGTTTTTAAACTCAGCACACTGTAATATATTGTGTTCCTTACTTTCGCAAAGATGACAATTCGAATTAGAACAAGTAAATGAATAGCTATGACGTTGACCTTTTTTCGTTGTTTTATCTCCACTATTTCCCTCATTGCTGTGAGCATTTGAACTATGAAGAGACTCTAAATATTGGCAATGCCTTTCTAGAAGTTCTGCACAAGATGACCATGTTGGCAGTTTTTTAAAATCTAATGATTCATTCCACTTCTTTTTAGTTTGTCCATCTACCTTATCAATAACCAAATAGATAAGCATTGCTTGTGCAACATCTTTTTCCGAACCTAACGACAATAGAGAATCATATAATGCTGAAGCCCCATCAACAATACTACGCAAATGGCTAGGGCTTGACTTCGACATAGGTGGCAATTGAAAAAGTGATGCAATATTTTCAAGAAAAATTAGTGTGCTATTATCATACCTTGATTTTAGTCTCTCTAACGCCTTTGGATAATTTTCATTTGTCACCTGGAACGCCTTTACCGTCTCCAGAGCTTGTCCATGCAAACAATTTAACAAATGGTTGAACTTCTCGATGTTTGAAAGTGATGTTTCCGAATCAATGATTTGATTGAAAGAAGCAAAAAAATTTTTAAATTCAGAATATTGTCCTCCAAATGATGGCAACTTCAGCTTTGGTAGCTTGGAACTTGAACCTGGTGTGATGTAAGAAACATCCGCTGTTGTAGAATTGTGATCGGTCGAAGCAGAGCATTGATTTTGAAGTAAGACTTTCGTTGCAACATACATCTCTTCAAGTTGAGAACCTCCAGTATAATTGACGTCAATTTGCTCGATTTTAAGCTGAATATTTAATGCCATCCTAAAATATTCTTCCAATATTTCAAGCCGACATTTTACCTCTGATGACGTCATTGGTTTAGCTCCACCTTTCGCACATTCCTGAATTCTCGTTATTCTTTTGATAAACTGTGTTTGCTGTTGTTGTAGTTCTTTAAGCGACATGTTAAAACCAATGTATAAAATTTATTTCTTTTTGAACACGAGAGCTATGATGCACAGCAGCAGAATAACAAGCGGTGATATCGTTGAATATTGATGTTGTCTTTGACCTTGAGTGTTCTTTTCCAATAGAAATTTTAGCGTAGAACGATGTGTTAGAATTTGTTGGTTCACGAAACAACAAATTATCTAATACGACAACAAACTCTGGAAGTTTCCAGAAATTGAAATATTTTGCCAAAAGAATAAATAAGCCAATATGAAATTAATTATTTGAAAAAATAAAATTACAACTCGAGCCCCACGTTGGGCGCCAATGTTAAATCAGATTAGTTTATCTGACATTCAATTTTAAATGAATTGGGGAGAGTTGTAACTTGTTTTGTGTTCAGAATAATACAAAATTTTATTTTTTCAGTTTTATGTTACAAAGTTCAAAGTATAAAGAATTTATGATTAACTACCGTTATATTTAAGAGAACAAATATAGTTTATAAAAGATTTCGAATATAAGAGCAGTAAATTATAGATACATAAAAATAAGATCATAATTTATGTATTATAAAGTAAAAAGAGAATAGGAAAGAATGCTTATATATTGAAAGCTTGAGGAGAATTTATATACATATATTGTATTATATTATAAATGAGAAATAGATAATCTAAAGTTAAAGGGTTTTCACTTATGAGGTGTCCCAACACTAATTTATATATTTTATTTTCATAATTTTCATATGTACATTTATTATTTTCTATTTCTTTCAATTATTCATATTTTTATTATTTTAAATTCCGTTGCTGGTGTAAAACGGAGTATATCACAGCTTACGCATATGCTAATGTCGTTGTAATTATATTTAAATTTACTTACATTGTTCTTAAGCAAAAGAAGTAATAAAAATATTGGTTTTTTGTTTACCATACATACTTGCTTAGCAGATATATACATACTTTTATATGTATGTACGTACACGTATTTATTAAGCAATATGCGTAAGCTAGAGATATTCGTAAGTACTGTTAATTATGTTTTGTCTCATTTTGATAATTTCTTATTTTTTTTTGGAAATCACTTGCTAATCTGCCTTGCTGCGTTAAAAAACATAAAATTAATTTATTGATATAAATTAGCATTGCAACAAAAGGGTTGAATACGCACCCTACATTTGTGTATAAAAATAATTATTTGAAATTAATAACAAATAAACTTTGTGAAATTAAAAGTTAAAATTAAATATTTTAAAAGTTAAGAATTTATTTTAACTTGAAGTTAAAATCCCCTACAACAGCTTTACTTTAAAGGTTTAGAATCTTTGAATTGAGCACTTTCAGTGCTAGATTACCTTTATCACCGTAGTAGTACAGTTCCAAATCTTTTACTTACTTTACATACACATACATGCATAATTCCCGTGACATCCCAAGAGGGACAAGGGGGACTTCTCTCAATCAATGAGCTGCACCCGATTGTATTTTTAGACTTTTTTAAAGGGACCTACAATTTAACGTCGGCTCCGAACGGCATATGAATTAGAGAAGTTTTTCATAGCGTAAATCCTCATAACCAGTCGCTAGCAGTGCTATGAGGTGGCACCGTGGACCTCTTTGTTGGTAGGCGGGTGTCTTACCTACCATACCACAGCGGCAATATACAATATATATATATATATATATATATATATATATATATATATATATATATATATATATATATAATTTAATAATAAATATGTATGCAAAATACAAACGTTTCATCAAACGACATTTCTATATGTATGTGAGAGATGAAAGTCTTTTGCTAGAAGAGGCTTTGAAAAAATAAAAAAAATTGTACATAAATATATAGTTTATCTATATAATATTTCCAGGCTAAAATACTGTCTGTTATTAGGGCTATTCCAGTTAAAGCTTATATTATGGCAAATGGAGGAAGGGGCAACAGTCTATGTTTGCAGGCAGGGGGTACTTAGAGGTCTGGGGGGGGCGGAAAGATAAAAGGCTGTAGGATTGCTCTTAGGGGGCTTATGGACCATTATGTGGTCCGATTATGCTGCGTACAGGGTCACTGTGGTATAAGTGGTAACAAAGTTGCTAGCAAACTAGCAAAACCGCGTTTGGAGAACAGGTCTTTCCGTGTAGAACGATTGATGAGATCACCATCTCTTCAGAAAGACAAGTGAATAGGTCTCGTTAAAATCTGAAAGTTCATAGAGAACTCAGTAACTCTTGAATTTGGACAGGAGTGTGATTTTTATAATAACTGGGTAGTGTCTTTTACAGTATCTTTCCTGTGGGAAAACGGTACTCCGGACTTCAGCGGGATGTGTGAGTTAGAGATGAACTTGAGATAGTTGAGCATATGACCACCGCTGCTAGAGACTCTTGTGTCGTAAAAATATATTCAAATGTATATACTTACCTTGTAATATCTGCAATAGTAGTATTAAATTAATGTCTTTTATTAAAGATGTTAATTTTTTTACTGGACTTGCTGAACTATTTTTTTGTTCACTAAAATACAAAGATAATTTACTATAAGGTGCGGCCAATTCTAAAACATACAAAAACAACAGGCAATTTGCTGCTCTCTTTTGCTGGTGTAGATGGTCAAAGCACATGACTGACGTGATGGCGGATTAAAAAAATAAATTAATTAAAAATTTTAATATAAATTTGCAAATGAAAATTTTTTTTAAAAAATACATGAACTAAGACAAATATCTAGCAAGGATATGGATCAGTAGAATAATTTTTTAAATCATATTTGTGTTTTTATGTTAATCTATTAAACATATGTACCAGTAAATAAATAATTTTTTAAAACATATTAATAATTGTTCACAATACATTTTAACCCTTTCATGCATTTGTTGTTTGTATACATCACTATTTGAGACCATATCTCGTGACTAACATATTCTATTTTTAAACAAAGTAATTGAAAATGATATTATATGGCTTTAGATTCGTTTTACTCCTAATTTCGCTAAAATAAAAAATTTTTGTGTTTCGTATTATAATTTTCGTTCTGTCAAGTCTGCTGTTTTTTTAAATTTATTTTATTTCTGATAATATTATCGAAGAGGACTGAGGCGCCTAAAGAATTAGAAAATCATGGTTTAGAGCTAAAGAAAATAGGCTTTGTAATAACTGAGAATTCTAGAAGAAATGTGGAATTTAAAAAAAAAGTTCACCTAAAATAAAATGGGTAAAATTATAGAATAATCCTATACTATAGAATAATCAAGATGCTGTCGAATTATAAACCCAATTTTTCAAAATACACTAAATGTAATCAGAAGATATATAAATCAATTATTTTCTTCCGATAAAAAATTTTCCTTTTTACTCTGTATATGGGCCATGTTGTATGTGTACAACATTTTTTAAAAACTACGCTTCTAGTGAAAATCGAACATTGATTCGTTTTTTATCTTTTTTTGACCCTGATCTAATTGGAAACAAGGCTTTAAGAAAGTATAGCTGCCATAACAAAGTTTAATGCATGAGAGGGTCAAATAAATTTATTAGTAAACAAACAAATAAATCGTAAGCAAATTTCGGCAGCATCAATCTCCATATAACAATAACCAGCTGATTGGCTACCCGCACCTATTAAGTTAATTCGCCTTGCTAAAATACATAACTTTTATCTGACAGCTTCGATTTGTATTTATTTTGACTTATGGTTTGTGTAACTTTATTCTACAATGTTCAACACTATTTTAAGGCCGCACAACTTTAAATTTAATACCACAAAGTTAAATCAAAGACGAGTAACCTCAAATCAACAATGAATTTTAAATTAAATCATAGACCAATGTTAAATATAAAACTATAAAATATATTCAACAACGATCAATTTAATTTCAAAAGTGTTTTTACATTGAATGAAAAATGTACTTTTTTAATTTAAAAACGTACGCCCTTAAATTTATATTCTAGCATTTTGAAATCGACATTAAAACGTTTTGAACTTATGGTTGATATTAAAATAATTTAGAAATCCAACATTATTATGTTTAATTCAATGTTGAACATTTTCGAATTAACAAAAAAATTTTTCTTTTAAAAACGAATACGTTGATTTTCTATGGTCTTACATACATTCAAAGTTGTTCAACGTTGAATTACCGTTAAATAAATCCAAATTGATAAATGTTTAATTCAACAACGATCCACTTCGATTTTCAAATGTGATTTTTCTCGCTGCGTATTGTCAGGTTCGAAATAACCGCTGGTTTAAATTTAATCCGATAGATGGACCACTCATTATTACCCCCAGAACTTAATTTTATAGCAACACTCATGATGCAATAAAGAGGTTGACTCATTATAATATTGAATACAACACTGTATCAACGCTTTACGCTACTGTCACAAAAATGCAATGCTGTGGTAAACAAAAATAATGATCTGTCAAAAAAATTTAATGTAATGTCATCACATTCAAATTACAATAATCGTCAAACGAAAAGAAAAAAAACAACTTTTTGACTTTAGAGTACAGGCAGTTTCATGATACAATAAAGAGGTGGACTCATTTTAATTTAAATACAACACTGTGTCAACGCTTTACTCTGCTGTCACAAAAATGCAACGCTGTGGTAAACACAAATAATGATCTGTCAAAAAAATGTAATGTAATGTCATCACATTCAAATTGCAATAATCGTCAAACGAAAAGAAAAAAAAACAACTTTTTGACTTTAGAGTACAGGCAGTTTCATGATACAATAAAGAGGTGGACTCATTTTAATTTAAATACAACACTGTGTCAACGTCAAATGAAAATTAAAAAACAACTTTTTTACATTAGAGTACAGACAGTTTTGTATCAGCTTTTATTGTTTTGATAAAATGAGACCACTTTCTAATTACATCATGAACAGTTTTGTATCAGCTGTTATTGTTTTGGCAAAATAAGACCATCTTATAATTGCATCATGGCAACACTGTTATTAAATTAGCGATTGCTGTTAACCAACATAACGGATGAAATGTTGTATACAAGGCGAATTTAACAAGGTGGTCTCATTTGGAAAACGAATACAATACTGTAGACAGACTTTAACGTTGCGTCAAAATAACGCAACACTGTAGTAAACAAATTAACAGTGTGTCAGATAAATTTGTTGTAAAAAAAGTAATGGCGAATCGTTTTGACATATAGTCACTTATCAGCTGTTGCTTACGTAGCAAGCCAAGGTCACCTGATTTGAATTCGCCTTGGTTTTATATTTTTCCCTCTCTGTCTTTCATTCACCGGCATTTAAATCACGTTGTAAAATTTTAATTGCTAATGTATTGCAAAATGAATTTAATAAGGTGTGTACAAGATAAAAATGCTCATCAGCTGATCGTTTCTTGAACTGTCAAAAGTTGTAGCAACGCCATTTTTGCACAGGGCTGACATACAAAACGTAGACATTTTGCGTCAAGTCAGTTTGAATTTTCCGTTGTGTTTGAAATTTTAAAGCAAAAATTAATAAAAATAAAAAAACACGATTTTATTCGAAGAATTACTTAGAATTGTTTTTGTCAAAAATTACAATGTTGTAGTTGTAGACTACTTGCACACACCTCGCTAAATTCATTTTGGTTATATAGTAAACAAAGAGCATTTTTTTTTGCACTTATGAAGCTTTAATAGGCCGCCGAAGACCATAACAATAAAGAAATTCATTCGTTAATCGTCGGTTGAAGAAGACAGAAGGAAAAACTAAAATAAGTAAGTACATAAAACAATAATGCTTATTTATATGATACGAAAATAAATAAAATCTATAATGTTAGCAAATAGAAATTATTATTTTCAATTTTGGAATAATCAATTTATTAAAAATAATACTCAACGCGTCATATTAAAATTATTTTATAGCCTGACCTATAGACACACACAAACAAAAATGAGTGTTTCAGCATCGAATTATCTGAACTATCATCAGCGGCTATTAGCTACTGCTTTAGTATTCTTTGTTTATTTACACTCTGATAAGTGTGGCACTGTTCTTGCTCTAAATAGAAACTATTACTTGGGACGTCATTGGAATGGTTTCCTTGGCGAGCCAAGTAAATTCCCTTCCTTACAAGCCGAATATGAGCCTGTGGATTTATGGTTTGAACAACGTTTAGATCACTTTGATAATAAGAACTCTGCAACTTGGAAGCAACGTTATTTTGTCAATGACTTATACTATCGAAACGATACAAATGCTCCAATTTTTATTATGATTGGTGGAGAAGCTGAAGCAGCTAAAAAATGGATGCATGAAGGTGCTTGGATACATTATGCTGAACATTTTGGAGCATTATGCTTTCAATTGGAACATCGTTTCTATGGAAAATCACGGCCTACAAGGTAATTTGAAAGTTAAAACCATTTTTCAATAGATCTAACAATATTAGAAAAATGTACCGAAAATGTCTTACTACCGTGTAAACTTACAATTTTTGCAACTCTCAACAGTAATGAGAAAAGTGACAAAAAGGTTTTATTTAACAATTAACATTGATGGATTCGTAACCGATATATGTGAGAAATATTTTTTTTTTTTTTGGTTACTAAATAAAAATATTTTAAATAGTTTTTTTTGTATCTCTACTAAGATGCATATCGTATTTGATATTAATGAGTGCATGGATGCATTTCTATGGGATAAGCAAATTTAAATATCTTCGACATACATATGTATAAAAAAAATTAGGCAGTTTTGTAAAAAAAAAATTTATGAATTCAACAAATACAACATTATTTGTATACCTTTGGACAAAAACAAAAATTCATATTATTAAAATTAGGTAGACTAGACAATAGAAAACTGTTTAGAGGTATGTATTTATTCCTAAGATTTATTATCTAATTTTACGAACATCTTAGGCCTCTTAGCACCAGTCTCAATGCAGAGAACGCTCGTTTGACGCTTACTTGAGTTGCTGGAACGGAGTGTACAATGCCTGCGAGTTGCGTAAGAAACGGTAGTGTAAATTTTTTCCCCCAGTATTGTAGAATGTTGGAATCGACATCAACTCTTCTCTCTCGATAGGTATCGAGAATATATAACATTTAAAATTTTAGATGTAAAACTCTTTGATGTATTTATCAAAACCTACTATAATCCTACTTAAATTAGAGTTATAATTGATTATTGTAGGTAATATTGTAAAATATGAAATGTTTACCACTATCTAAAAGAAATGGCTGCAGTCGAATTAGTTACCGATAACCAACAAATTAATTACTTCCATAATGGTTATTGATAACCTAAACATTTTTTTTGGTTACAATAATATTTATTTATAACCAAAAAAAAGTATTTCTCATGTACTCGTATATTGGTTACGGCGACCACAATAATATATATTTCAAAATAATGGTTAAAAATTCCCTAAAACAAGTTTTACGTAACCTTTTCTTTAAAAAATAAAAAAAAAACAATTATTTTCGATCTCTGATTTCATCGCTTTGTAGGATGGTGGTGGGCAATAAAAAAAAGAGTTACACACAACCAAAATGTTCAAAACAATAAAAATATTTTTGTAGAACTATAAATAAATAAACTTTTGTTTCATCTGAACACAAAATATTCCACCATTTGATTATTTGCGAATCCGCATGTTGCTTGGAGAATTCCAATCTTTATTATGTTTACTTCAGAAAGATATGAAACTTTTCGGGCACTTTTCACCTTCAATTTGTTTTTAATTAACAAATTTCTAAAGCCCAAATACTTCCGGACCTTGTATCTATTACGCATCTTGTTGCTAATGCAGTGGCATGCGCCGAGGACCGGAAGAGGCTGTCAAATGTGACTCCAAGGGCTTTAGGGTAATTCGTAATCGAAGTTCTCGTGCCATCGACAATTATATTAAGATCAAGCGTGACTTCTTTCGTCCATGTGCTAAATAACGTGGCCGAGGATTTGGACGGTTGAACTCTCAAATTTCTCCTAGTGAAGAAATGTATTAAGTCCCTCAGTTATTGCCCGGCACCAAGATAGTGCAGTCGTTGGTATATAAAATCAATTCCACTTCCGCTGATGGTGACGGGAGTTTCGATTCGATTCTGCGAGTTTTGGACGTTTTATTTCGAATTCCACGAACGTCTGTCTTCCACGCAAATAGTTCACTAGCCATCCTTCTTATTGTTAGGTAGTATCGATTTTCGTATGTCCTCAAAGAGAATGACATGTTTCACCGTGTCGAATGCCTCAGACAGCTCTAGGGCCACCATCATGGTTGTCAGATCTTTTTACGCTTTTTCGCCAAATTCAAATTAAAAATCGCCAAATCCACTTTTTTTTAAATTTAGAAAACATAATTTATATTTTTTTAAATAATAAAAAAAATTGTTTAAATAAATAAAAAATAATTTGTTCCTTCGTATACGTAAGAGCTAATAATTTAGCTGAAAACTATACGATTTTTGGATTTAAAAAGAAGAGAAGTTTCAATGATGTTCTATTTCATAGCCTTCAAGAATATGTATGAATTTTTCATTAATTTCTTTTCCATATTTTTAAAGTTTAAAGGTTTTCCGTACGACTTATGAACCTATTTCTTGTCAGTTGCCGAAAATTGAATTACAGAAGTAAACTGGAACCTAAAAACCTATTATTTTCAGTTCCATAAACATTAAAATATACTATGTTCTTGAATTTCACACAAAAAAATGCCAAAATAATAATTTAAAAAGGACGAAAAAAATCTTTTTGTCGCAAATATTCAATCGCCAAAAAAAAAATCGCCATGTCGCCAAACCGAAAATTAGGTCGCCAAATAACTTTTAAAATCGCCACGTTTGGCGAAAAATCGCCAGATCTGACAATCCTGGCCACCTTTATCTTTCTTTCGGATGGTTTTGCCTGGTTCACACCCTAACTTATTAGCTTGACTATGGCGGTAAGCGTGGTGGTAATGCTGTGTTATCTGCGAAATCCATGCTGATGGGATGCCATTTGTAGATGACTACTACTAGGGAGAAGTAATGCTTCAAGGGTCTTGGCAACTGAAGATAGTAGTGTTATTGGGCGATATCATTCTTTCAAGCTTGCTTCCTTTCCTGGTTTAAGCACCGGAATTATTCTGCCCATTCTCCAGACATCTGGTAACACAAGGGTGTCCAGTGTTAAATTTAGTATTCTGGTAAGGTATTCAAATCCAGGTATTTTCAGATTTTTCAGCATCATCATAGAGATTCCATCCGTGTCAGTTGCTTTAGATGGTTTAGCATTTTTAATGACCTTTGCAACTTCACTAGTTATGTAACTCTGCGAATTTTCGTTGGTAAGAAGACTGTGCAGTTTCCTCACTATCCGTCTTTGCATCTTGTCAGTTTCTGGTTGCTTGAGGAATTATCTTATGAAATCACCGGCGCAACCTGCGTAATCTGTCTGCGGTATTCCATTGAATGTAATCGAGACCCTTTCATCCCATCTCGGTGGATTGGATAAGTTATTTGACCACTACCACTGAGCTGAGATTCTAAGTATCAGAAAGTTTACCAATTTATTACGCTTATGTTCGTTTACCATTCTTGAGATATCCCTGTCGAGTTCTCTGACCCTGGGTCTCCTGATCTCATGGCGCTTAAAATTATCTCAAATAAATATTTATTTATGTACATATATACATATAATGTATACTCGTATATGGTATAACATACTATCACACATACATTTTTTTACATTTTTCATAGTGATTTATCAACTTCCAATCTACAATATTTAACATCAAAACAGGCTTTAGCAGACTTAGCTTCATTTATATTAGCCATGAAACAAGACTACAATTTAGCACCGACTCAAAAATGGATTGCATTCGGTGGTTCTTATCCAGGCTCCCTAGCAGCATGGGCAAGAGAAAAATATCCTGATTTAATATATGGAGCTATTAGTTCTAGTGGACCTTTACTGGCTAAAGTAGATTTTATCGGTATATAAACAGTTTCCAACCATAAAACCACATTATTTTCATTGAATATGTTCTTGTTTCAGAATATTTCGATGTAGTTCGGGAATCATTGAAAACCTACAAACCGGATTGTATTATTGCTGTTGGCAAAGGATTTTCACAAATTGATATTTTAATGAAGCATATGATTGGCCAACGTAATTTGGATGAAAAATTTAAGTAAGTGTCGCCAGAGACACACAACAAATAAATATCAATGCTTTTTCTATTAATTATTTTCAGGACTTGTACGCCCATTAAGGATTCCATTGAAAATAGTTTGGATATACAAAGCTTCTTTGAAAACGTTGCTAGCAACTTTGCTGGTGTAGTTCAATACAATAAAGATAATACAAAGATCGCTAAGGTTACCATAGATGAAGTGTGTGATATTATGCTTAATACAACAATTGGACCACCCGTTACACGTTTGGCTGCTGTAAATACAATGCTCTTAAAGCAATCTGACGAAGAGTGTCTAGACTATAAATACGATCAAATGATTATAGAAATGAAAAATATGTCTTGGTCATCTGATGTAGCCAAAGGTATGCGTCAATGGACTTGGCAAACATGTAATGAATTTGGCTTCTATCAAACCGCCGAAAACAGTTCCGATACTTTTGGCAATCGTTTTAATGTGGACTTCTTTATTAAACAATGTATGGATATTTATGGAGAAAAGTATGTATTAGAATGATCAAAGAGTGGCTCAAACTACCTGAATGAATTAATTTATTATCTTAATACTGCTATATGCATATACAGTTATGTATACTAATACCACATAAAGGAAAAAGTGAAGTTTGACCGCCCTTGCCCTCAAAATTTTCATTTAGTATGTAATTTTATTTGATATACTATATATGCCTTTCAAATATTTTCATTTAGTATGGATGCCAAATATTTGAACTCAGTGGTATCAGAAACTAATAAATATTATGGTGGTCTAAAACCATCGACTACAAATGTATTGTTCGTTCATGGTTCCATTGATCCCTGGCATGCATTGGGATTGACTAGCTCTAATAATCCAAAGACTCCAACAATTTATATAGAGGGTAAGTTTACAAATTTGTTTATTCTTTAGATTTTCAAATAAGTATGTATGTATGCAGGTATGTAAATTGTTTAGTTTAATAAAGTCGGCATCAAAGTACAAGGATTAAGGTAGTGTGTTGCTTGTACAACAACTAATATTTTATACGATAATACAAGTCGTACAACATGTCAAGTTTTTGTGTAGAAGAGAGCGAATAGTATCGTGTAAACACAATATGTACTGAGAGCGTACGACATAGAGACAAAAAACGGATGAAAATTTGGCAGTCGCACGGCTGCCTTTATTTTTTATAATTTGTAAAAACCATCACACTTCATTAGAACAGGATGTATTTTTATATAAAAAAATAAAAAAAACAAAGAAAAAAAATTGTTTTTTTCGCTCTCACTATTGGTCTGCTTTCATTTTACTTTGTTAACTTACATACTTGCAAAAACTTGCAACGAGAGTAAAAAATAGTTCCTGCAAAATTTGTTCTCAATTTTTTTAATTTGTAATTTTTTTTAGAAAACTTGATTTGTAAACATAAGCACAAAACAGCTGTTTGAATAATTCTTGCAAGTATAAATTTTACCAGCAAGAATTTGCTAGATTTTTTTGTGTCTGTATTCTGACGTTCCCTCGTTGCAAATATTTTGAGTTAATGAACTCTATTACAGTAACAATTGTTATAAATTCGCAACAATTTTTAATTACTGACCAAACCTAAAATCTGTGGTAAAATTTTTATTCTCATTTTTAAAATACGAATGGAATTTTATATTTTTTCTCTGATTTTACGTACGCAAAGTATTATCGTGTAAACTACCCTTAGACAACATATGTGCCAAGGCGAATGCAAACCAGGTGACCTTGGCTTGCCGATTCGCCATTACTTTTTTTACAATAAATATATCTAACACACAGTTAATTTGTTTACTATTTGCTTACTACAGATTTGCATTATTTTGACGCAAAGTTAAAATCTGTGTATTCTTTTTCACAATAAGACCACTTGTTATGCAACAGGATTAGGTATAAAATAAAAAACGTTTGACGTTTATAGTAAAATACACCTCAGCCTATTTGTACATTGTATTTAGTTTTTTTTACATTTGTACATAGTGAAATTATATAAGATGAAGTCGCTTGTACAACTATTTTTTTTACAAAAACAACAGGCTACACCTTTTATGTATGTTAATGTTTGTAAGTTAGAAATAGTATTTTATTTTGTTAAAAATTTTAATTTTCAATTATTTCGTTTTCTGCACGTTTTTCAATTATAAACATAAAATATTTAGACATATTATAAATATATTATTTTTAAATTCGTGTTGTTTGCAATAGGCACAGTTTAACGATAACCCTTGGATTGTTCTATTTAATAAGAGTCTGCCGTGCAAGAAAAACTTGACAGTTTATGAACACAATATAAAAAAAAAACAATCAGCTGAACAGACAACTTCACATTATGTATAAAATTTCACCATGATACGTTCCAAACGACAACATACAAAAAGTCATGTAAAAACAGGATTAGGTAAAAATTAAATAAAGCTATTGGCAATTAAAAAACGTGCATACAATACAAAAACAGTCAGCCGAACCGGCAACATCATTTTCTAAAATGTACATTGGTTGGCTTCAAATAAAATGGCTTAGTGATCAAACAGAATACGTCCGCAACTTCAAGCAAAAAAGCTGTAAAAAAAGATGGCCAATAATAATATCGACAGCCACAACTTCAAATGCTGTCAATTGCCATTTTGGTTTTGTGTTTGTTTTGCTTTTTGTTTTTATTTTCTAGCTTCAAGCCAAAAACATATGTTTTTTGTTGACAAAATGCATAAAATTCGGTGAAAGTGCGACAACACCACATGCAAATTGTGAGAGTACAATAGAAAGATTAAGAAAAAACGCTGTCAAAATAAAATAGATTCAATCTTACGCTGCTTTTGCCGACGATTTTTTATGACATTTTGTATGGAAAAAATCGTCAAGCCACAATGTTTCATCTCTTATTTCTAAAAGGGAGGGTTTACACGGTAATACTAGTTATACAACATGTCAAATTTTTGTATAGAAGAGAACTTCATTAAATCAGGGATTTATTTTGATGTAAAAAAATAAACTAAACAAAGAAGTCAAATTTTTTCGATCGCACTGGTGGTATCTTTTAAAACAGCTGCTTTCATTTTACATTGTTTTAGTTTTTTGCGTATCGTGTAAGCGTAAACAAATCCGTCATAGGAGTTTTACTCTCATTTTTAAAATACAGATAGAATCTTATATTTGCTCCTTGATTTTACGTACGTAAAGTATTCTCGTGTAAACCAAGTCATTTTTTAAATTTTAGTTTTTAAAGTAACACAAGTAGTTAGGCTTGCCAGATATCCATGATTTCGCTTGATTTACAATAATTTTAACAGCTTGTCATGAATTTAGAAAAATATGGTTTGACAAGGTTTTTTAAAACACCTTTAGGTTTTCTTAAACCAGTTTTGTAAAATGCTATTAAATATTTTAGTGAATTAATAACGTCTATTTGTGACTATATTAATAAAAAAATTATTATTTAGCTACTAATTCTACTAGCTACTAATTCTCTAACATCTTTTTTAGGAACAGCGCACTGTGCAAACATGTATGAACCGATAAAATCTGATCCACCGCAATTGATTGCAGCTCGTCATAAAATTATTAAATTTTTAGCGAAACTATTAGAAAATTACGCAGTTGCTTAAACTAATATAAATACATATGTACTTATGTAGGAAACGTAAAATAAAAAAATTTTTCTTTAAGTGTATTTTTTCAATGAATAAAAATTGATAAACTACTTGTTCATATTAAAAAAAAAAAAAACTGAAAAAAATTCAATATCATATTACTTTTAAATCTGCCGTAGAAGACATACGTCATCGTTTGGCAATTGTCCGTAGTAAATTTTTTGTTGCGTTGAAAAGTTTGCATAAATTATAACCAAAAGCTTTTGTGTTTTGCAATAACATACAATAGTAAAGCTTAAAACAACAAATTGTGAATTTGGTGTGCGAATAAAAAATCTGAGGAATAACATCTAAAGCAAAGTGATCTCATCACTTTATAAGTAAGGCGTTGATGAGTATTACAAATAAATATAATACATTTTAATTTGTTAATATTGCATTTAGAATTGTAAAATGTTGGCTGCAAGATGTGTACGTTTATCAACCGTTAGGCTGTCACAATCTATCACATGTGCCTGGTCGGGAAAAGTTCCACTCAGAATGCAGTTGACCACAATATGGTCTATCAGACCACAGGCTGTCGCTTATTCAAATAATACCAGACCAGGTAAATTTATTAAATTTAATCATGTTTTAATATGTATAAACAGCATATTTATCGAAAAATAACAAATTTTAGTTATTTATTCACCCTCATGTTCATTTTTGTCATCGCACCCCATGCAAACTTATCATTTCTCAACATCTACAATCGGATATTCCATTCCTAAACCCTTAACAAATACTATGCCAGCAGAATGTCCTCCTGCTAAGTCAGTAGAGAAACCCATTAAACCGCAAGCCATAACTGCAGAAAAAACATCTTCATCACAATCACCACCATCTACTACAATAACTTCACCTTCAACATCTGACCCTAAATCAACTGATAAATTTTCTTCAGGTACTACAGGTACTACCGGTTCGGTTGGAAAACCAGATGTAAAACTACCCAGTAGAGAACAAGTCGAGAGTTTCATTTTTAAAGCTCTTGTCTATTTGTGGGATTTTACTTACTATGTATTATGTTTGTGCCAGAAACTATTTGAAACTTATGTAGTTAAAAATTCCTCCGTACAACAGTATTGGAAATTATTACAAAATCGTATGAACCAGGCTCGAAAGGAGATGAAATCCAAGTAATTGATATATTTAATTATTTATTATTAATTTTTTTTGGCAATTTTGCGTTTTTTTAATTATTTATTAAATTTTGTATTTGCTTATAACTTTTAAGCCTTCTCCTTTGGCTTGCTTTATAATAAAATGTACAAAAATATTATTGAAAACAAATATTTCAGTTTTTCTATTCATAGACCAACTGCTTTTGATGCCGCTGGGAACTTTTTTGAGTTCTAGTCTTAAAAGTTTTAAAATTAACAAATATCTCACGTAATAAAAGAGTATGCAGCAGTTTTTTTTAATGGGTTTCAAAACCCAACCCAAAAAAAATGTGATTTAACCATTAAATTTTCATCTGGAAAAATTTAAAATTCATCCAAATTCATAAAATTTTTGGCGGATCACCACAGATGGCAGGGCATTGTGGTGGTGGAATATAATACGAATTTTTAATGATACTTCTTTTCGGTATATTCTAGTTTTTTCCATATGTCATTGCCATATGTCATAACCACTTTTCGGCGCCATATTTAGACAGAAATCGATTATACTTTTTTATATTTTTGCATTTTTTGTAAAGGGTTTTTGTAAAAAGGATCTTTATACTTTTATATATTTTACTAGAGTAACCCTTCCCGCGTTGCTAGGAGCCTTTTACCTATAAAATCTATTCCTCGTAAGAAAAATTTAAAGGAATGCAATTAAATTATGATTTGTATTGACTATCAAGTCATACAGACCAAGTTCAGAAACTGTTATTCTAACCGTTCTCCAGATATGCAAAAAATCAATATTTACTTTGTACGGGAGGTACCACACCCACTTATTCAATTTCGCCCATATTTCCACTGATGATATTATTTAGATCAAATTTAGAACCTTCTACATTATTACCATTCCAACGATCAATATTTACCTTGTACTCCCACTTATCACACTGATACCACTCATGTCAACAAAAACAATCAGTGAAAAAACACCTATTCAATGGATGTGTTGGTTTGTAAATCGGGTTAGTGGTTCTCGAGTTTTAAAATGACGAACATAGGACAATTTATTTTTGTATATATAGATATATACATAGATTACCTGATTTAGTTTGATAAATTAGTCTAAGTAATTTATAAGGTAATCAATCATTACCGATACTAAAAGCAATCACCCTCATTTCGATTCTCGAGTAGAATTAGTTTTCCGACATTTTTGTAATAGATTTAAGAAAAATTTCGGTTGTAACGGAGAATTTCTCAATTTTTTTTAGTCAAAAATATATTATTTGGCTAACTTTTTTTATTATATTATTTATTTTTATTAAATACAAAATGGAAATATACAATCGTGCATAATTATTAAAAAGTATAAATTTAGGCTTGTCCGTTTGTTTAAAAGCGACAAACAAAATTTGAGAGTCTTCTTATTGAACCCCTTTGGGTATGCAGTAGACTTGGAATTTTTATTACGATTTGCTTATTTTTCTGTTTCTTTTGATTCATTTTCTTTTTCTTGGAATACCTATTTTTTATCGAAACGTAACTGCATGCGGAGACGTAATCGAAACGCAGATTAGGGGTGAAAAATTTTTAAAATGAAGACAATAAGATTTTATGTTTTATATATAAAATGTAAACTAAATTAAATTATTTTTTAACGATTTAGTTTACGATTTGACTAAAAAGTATTTTAGCTATGTGCAAGATTATTTAAATAAATGGCGTCTTTATTTAAACGGTATAGTGCAATGATATTAAAAAGACATTTATGCTAATTCTGCCAACTCCGGTACCATTCAATATTTTTCCATTTATTTTAAATATTATTATAAATATAACGTAAATCGTCATCTGGAAACAGGCAGTAGAACTAACAGCTGTTAGCTGCTTGATTTATTTCCAATAACAAAACCGATAACAAGACATTCTGACACCTAAAACCGATACTTATTCAAGTTCGAAAACATAACCGATAATCTTGGTTTTATGATACCAAATTAATTTTTGTGTCGTTTTCTAAACCAATTCCGACATTATTGGATTCTATGACACCCCTGAAAATCTTAAATATTAAAAGTTCTGTTTTCTTTATACACAATCATGTTCTTACGAAGAATTCTTTAGAATGTATCTGCACCATGGGTGTCCTTGTTTTGAAATATTTTTTATAAACCTTCGGGCAGATTTTTGTACCTTTGTATTAGAAAAGTAAGTATGTAGAATTTGGACCGAATACGATAAGGTTTTATGGACCCAGAAACGGATTCAAATATTCAACAAGTGAATATTGGCAAAACATCAATTTTTATACATATGTCACATTTTTATCGCGTCTATTCATTATTTTCTTCATAAAATACTAAAAGAAAAAAGTTTTGTTTTCTTCTTCCTTACATTATTCAATATTATATAAGGAAGAGTGTGGTAAAATGGGACATGGGGCGAAGTAGGACGTCCCAACTTTTTTTAAATATAGCATTAAAACAAAATTCAAAAAAATATTCGTGGGAATTTTTGATTGCGCAAGATTAATATATCGGCTTTACGATATTTTCTGTGTATTTTTTGAAGTTGCAATTACGGTAAAACTTTAAAATCATATGCGGTTCAAAATTATTGTTTTAGAACACTTCTCTTTGTGAAAACTATTCCTAGAACTTGTATATTCCTTCACGATATCGCTGCTGATAACGGGACATTTTTGCAAACATTGTCGCTATAACGCCAAATACCCTTGTTGTAAAAACCATAATTTAATTGAACTTTTATTTTATTATGCAAGTATTGATCTAAGTGAAGTTAGTTATTAATAGTGTAACTAAATAATTTGTCATTCAAGTGTTCTAAAGTTATATAACAATTAAGATTAAGATGTCAAAAATATCATCGAAATTGACTACGGAAGAAGCACCAAGCAGTCAAATCGTTAAAACACGTAAAGCCAACGAAAAATTAAACACAATTGATTTAGTTGGGAGTCTTCTCATCATATTACTGGCGCAAAACTTCCGACAAATCGTCAGGTCTTACAGGTTCTATTTTACAATATTCGCTTTCTAAAGCTTTTAGTAAAGCAAAGCGCAAAATTGACGATTGATTCCGTTCAAATATTTTGGCATAAAGCACGTATACCAATTCGAAATGAGGATAAGTGTGTTGACAAATTATTAAAATTATATGAAAAGTGATAAATTATTAAAAAAAACCGTTCCTGAAAAAGATTAGATGCCCAAAAGCAAGTCGCTGCAACATTTCTTCCAAATCTGGACGAGTTATTTGAAATTGCCACCGTCGATGCGCTAGACTGAATTCGGATTGAAAAAGAATACCTGTTTCTAGAAATGCAAAAACAAAAAGGACATCCTCGTTGCATAGCTGCTGTCGATATGGCTTTATAGAATCGAGAAAAAAAGCATAGGGTCGAAAATATTAAGCTGCACGTAAAAGGAAGCACCAAGAGGAAAACTGGAGCCAATCAGGTAAATTTAATATATTGTTACGTTTTTACTTTTTTAAAAAAAGTGTATTTATGAGTTCGTAGATTGCAATTAAAATAAATTTTGTGTTTGGTTTTAATTATTATCCTTTAATAACACAGTTCTGTGTTCTACTGCTTGTAACCTTTTCACAAGCAATAACAATTCCAATTCGTAACTACTCCGTCTAGTAGTAGCTGAGTAAACAACACATCGGAAGCTCTCGAACCTCTCGATATTTCAGGTAGATTCCATTTCTTTCTTTTATTTTTTTTTTAGTTCTTATGTAGCCGTGCGAATGTAAACATCTACTTCTTTCAGCTCTTAGTATTTGTTGTTTATTGTCTGTTACTTGTTTTCTTTGCTGTTAATTTTTGTTGTTGCCGCTCTATTTTTATTTACTTTATTTCCGCTAATGTTTGTTGTTGTCGATTTGGTTGTTTGTGCAACTTTTTTTTATTTATTTTAGCGATGTAACAAGCGACAGTTGTTCCCAAACTTGATTTTTGTAACAATATGAATAAATTTAAGTTTTAAATATTCAGTTTTCGATTTTCTATATATGTTTGTCAACTTATGGTGTGGATTAATGAAGATAGATTTATTGAGTTACTAATTCACAACACGACTATCGAGAAAGAGAACTTATGCTCAGCTGAAGCATTAGTACACCGTGTAAAAGAACTTGTCATTAACCGTTCAACTATTCATTGTTTGCGCCAAGAAAATTATATACAAAAATCTAAAGAAATATCACCTGATTTTACGGATAACTTAAAGATTTGCCAAATCATGACCAAGTCTTAACAAAGAATTATTTAGAAGTGGTAATGAAGATCCAACTGTTTTATTACAAATAAGTACAGCTGAACGTGTAAATGGTATAGTTTTGTTATGAGCAACTGCCTAAATCTCAAAATCGAAAATTCTGTGAAGAATTACTTCAGTTGGTCTTAATCTTTCTTGGTGCAGAGCGTTATAATTTTCGAACGCCTGGTGCAACTAGCCATGCACGATGGATGTCAAAAGCAATATATTCCTTAAAAATATTTCTGTTACGCGACCAATTCTCACTTACTAAAAGTGAATCAAATGTATTATGAGATATTTGCATTTTACTAGTGAAACTTTAGATTAACTTAGATCACCGCTTCAAGATTTGATTTTAATTCAAGATGCTATAAAGTATTCGGCAACTAACTCAGAAATCACAGTAGTAATCCTTAATAAAATGAGTAATCATTTATGGAGGAAACAGTAGCTCTATCCTTTTTCGATTCAAATATATTAAGTTATTTCGTTTCAGAATAAACTAAGCGTTTCTCCGTCGGTTTACTTTATCTATGGAATTTCTAGAGTTTGAGCCTTCAACTTAGGAAACATCATTTGAATTTTAGCAAATGATGAATAGGAAAAGCAATTGTTGCATCAGGTTGTTGACGCTTACCAACAGAAATATCTTTCGTATAAAATATCTGATCTAATATCAAATCCATAATTTTAAGAAATAAAGATCCAAAAAACAATTCTCTTTTCCAATTTTATTGTTATGTTAACTCAAATCAATAAAAAATAGTATTATAAAAAAATATTGGTACGAAAATAAAAATACAACACTGCATTGTGGGATATTGATATATTTTGTGTCACCCTGTCCATTTGGCAGTACTGCCACATCGACCATCTTTACAGTACATTTGAATTAATGGATATGAAAATATAAGATGGTCGATATTTCCTGAACCTTCCAAACTGTAGGCAATTAGGTGTATAAAGGTCTGCGTTACCTACACGGCATTTAGTTATCGTTTAGCTGTCGTAAGATAAGGACGTGTTAAAACGGAAATAAAAGTGTTGTATAAACGAATATTAAATGTTGTTTTAAGACAAACAGTATAAAAGTTATTGTGTAGTAGAATAAGAACTGTAAAACAACCAAATAAAGCGGTGTTTATTTTATTTTAACGCAATTTAAACGAACTCAAACGTTTTAAAAAGGTTAAAACGTAACAATATATTCTTTTTAATCTATTAATTTGTATAGAGATATATTAAAGGCGTTGCCGGCCACCGAGTTTTATTGGTTTTATAACTGCCTCAAATTTCGTGAAATTCGACAATATTTTTTGTTGTTTAGTACAATTACTTTATCTTGTTATTTGTAATGCTATTTTGTACTACTTGGGCTGCTAAAACTCTGTTCATTACGAGAAAAACGTCCAGAATATAAAGACTAACAAGATAATGATATTCACCCTTATTCCATTTAGCGTCGTCGTCATCATCATCAATTTAATATCAATCTCAAATTTTATCGACATCGTCATCAATTCAATACATAACTAGTATGCCATAAGAGCAGTGTAACGATGTCGATGGTTTATCGATTTTTAAAGCACATCTCTAACAATTTAGACAGCTGGTTTTTTTAATTTCTGTTTTTGTAAAGTTTTTTTTTGAAGGGTAGCGAAATATTCCCAAAAATATACAAAATAAAAAGGTCCTACAATTTAATATAAACTATGAAATTTGTCTAGCTTTTGTTCAGTCCCTCCAACTCTTTTTCCTTCATTAATAATTTAATTTTTTTAATTTTCATTACGGATTCATGCTGCTCTTTTTTTTCTTTCATTTTCCTCCAATAATAACTGATATTTTTTCTTTTCTATTTCTACTAAATCTTTTTGATATGAACTTAAGTCTTTTAGGGTTCTTTTCATTGATGACATTGAATTATTCATTTCTTTTAACATATGCGCCTGTTCATCACTATGCTTTTGGAGCAGTTCGTAGTGATCATTTAAAGATCCTGGTTTCTTCGAGGTAGATTTTTCCTTTCTTCTTAAAGGGATGCAATTTTCGGCGCTCTGTATAAAAGTTGAAGCTGACAGTATTTCACTTTCATTTTGTGGAACCAATACGTTGCTTTCCACAACTTCTACGAGTATTTCCACGTCCTCATGTTCAATAAATTCCACTCCCTGAACAGGTCCTTTTGGGTTCAGCTGCTTCTGAAATTGAAGCAGGTTAGCCACTGCTTCTTCCAGCGGGCTAAGTATCAGTTGTTTATAAATTCCGCCCCCAGTCTGCTTAATTTGCCACTAATTTTTTCTTCACTTTGAATTTTAAATCCCGCCAAACCTTTAATTTTATTATTCAATAATCTTTTTATAACTATTTATCTTACCTTTTGCCAACCATCACCTGCTCTTTTCGATGGACCAAGAGCATTTAATATCGTTGCAATTCTCTCCCACTGCTCTTTGAAGTCACTGGGAAGGCTGCCTTTTGGAAACCCTTGGCAAGCGGTGGACTTTTTCCATCTCCTTCACTAATTTATTAAACTGTATACTGTTTGTAACTTATTTTCTTTTTCCATTTTTTTTTTAACTTAAAATTGTACTATTGCAAAAAAAAAAAAAAAATTCAAAAATATTAAAACTGTTTCGACACAAGCCAGACCGACGATAAAATCAGAGCCAATTTAAATCGATGCCGCCGTTAACGTTGCGTACGGCATACGAAAAATGCATCGACGCTTATCGATAAAATTTGATATTGATGATGGACATACCGATTTACAACAATCGACGCAAAACGACATCGTTTCGTATTGATGACGCAAAATGGAATAAGGGTGATGGTTTTTAATTTATTTTATAATTAAAAAATAAAAAATTATATTATAATATATATTATATATAATTTATGTATAAAATATTCAAAAAAAAAAAAATATTTTTATAAAATAATGTTAATGTTATCAATTTATTTTTGAGAAAAATATATATGTACAACGTACGTACTTCTATTGAAAAAAATAATTTTTTACCTCAGTTTTAGAGATGTTTTCAACTAAGAAAAAAATACAGTTTTTTTTAAATTAATAATTTTAACTTAAATGAAATTCGTTAATTTTTTATTTTTCTTTTTAATATTTTAACACTAAAAATTAAAAATAAAAACATAAGTTCTTAATACACACTTCAAAAAGAAACTGATAGTAATGGGAGGAGGAGAAATTAAATATCACTTATATTAAGATAAATATTTATAAAATATATAGCCAAAGTATGAAAATATAAAACAAAGAGAGAACACATTAATATGTAATTGCGAAAATCTTTACATTAAGAAATTATAGAGAGAATACATGCTTTTTATAAATATTAATATGTCAAGCCATTAAAATTAAAATCACTAGCTGATATTCAAGATAAAATGCAATTATTTTTTATGGAACTACCGGGTGTTTTTTATAGAGGTATACAATTTAAAGTTGGCAACTCTTTTTAACTGGTGGACATTTAGTCAGCTGTCAAGTGATTTATGTTTGGTTTTGTATTGCATTTCAACATGAATAGACTGATGCCTGAATAACGCATCCCAAAATAAGATTGCCTTCAATGCCGACTTTCATAAACGAATTTTGTTTAACGATGAAGCTTACTTTTGTTTGAATGGATACATTAATAAACAAAACTGCCGTATTTGGAGTGATGATAATCCTCAAGTGTATGTTAAGACATTGTTACATCTAGAAAAACTGACTGTTTGGTGTGCTTTATGTACTAGTGGAATCATTGGTGTACTTTCTTTAAAAACGATGTTGGTAAGAACTTTACAGTCAATGGTGACCGTTATAGAGCCATGATTACTGACGTTTCGTTCACCAATTGAACAACCATCTGCACATCATGGTTGTTCAATTGGTGTGTGGTTCCAACAAGACGGCGCAACATGTCACGCAGCTCGTCCCACAATTGATTTATTGAAGAAAACGTTTGGTAACCGCATAGTTTCACATTTCGGACCCGTAAATTGGTCTCTTAGATTGTGTGATTTAATGCCGCTAGAGAGAGGAGATATGTGAAGTCGCTTGTCTACGCCAATAAACCCGTAACGATTGACCACTTGGATAACAACATTCGCCACGTTATTGCAGATATACGGCTACAAATGTTGGGAAAAGTCATCGAAAATTTGACTTCCAGATTAGGCTACGTCCGAGCCAGCCATGGCGGTTACATGCCAGAAGACATCTTTAAACTATACAGGCATATCACAGAATTCAATTCCGATCGAAAGTGGAATTAATTCCGCAAATAACGTCTATAGAAAACGTAAAACGAAAATTTTCTTCGGAATGAAACCACTTTTAAAATTACAAGTGGTTTCATTTTTTTTTCTTAATTTTTGTGTTTTGAATCAAAGGGACGTAACTTTTATAAGAAAAATGACAAAAAGGTTTTATCTAACAATTAACATTGACGAATTCCAATAATGGTTATAATTAACCATATAAGATATATTTATTTTTGGTTATCGTAACCAATATACATATGTAAGTGAGAAATAATTTTATTTGGTTGTAAATAACAATTATAGTAACTAAACACTTTTTTTGGTTACTAAATAAAAAAAAAATTAAATAATTAAATAATTTTTTTTTTATTAAATTAAAATTTTTTTTATTAAATTAAATAATTTTTTTTTTTTTTTTTTTTTGTATCACTACCGAGATACATAACGTATTTGATATTGAGTGCATGAATGCATTTCTATGGGATTTGTAGCAAGCAATTTAATTTCTCGACATATAAAAGAAATTAGGCAGTTTTGTATATATCTATTAATTCAGCAAATACAATATTATTTGTATTTCTTTTATAGAAACCCACTACTTAAATTATAGTTATAATTATTGTAGGTGAAACATGGGAAATGTTTGATAACCCAAACATTTTTTTGATTACAATAATAGTTATATAATAATAGTTATATAATAATAGTTATATAATAGTTATATATATATATATATATATATATATATATATATATATATATATATTTCTCATGAATATATATATTTCTCATGAATATATATATTTCCCATGAATATATATATTTCTCATGAATATATATATTTCTCATGAATATATATATTTCTCATGAATATATATATTTCTCATGAATATATATATTTCTCATGAATATATATATTTCTCATGAATATATATATTTCTCATGAATATATATATTTCTCATGAATATATATATTTCTCATGAATATATATATTTCTCATGAATATTGGTTACGGCGACCAAAATGATATGTCTTAAAATAATGGTTAAAAACTCTCTAAAATAAATAAAATTAAATTTTACGTAACCTTTTCTTAAAAAGAAGAAATAAAAATAACAATTATTTTCGGTCACTGGTTTTTATTTTTATTTACAAACCAAAAATTTCTGAAGTCTACTTCTCTGGGGAAACAAAGATAACACATATGAAGAAAAATTAGTATAAATATAACACATTTTATTTAATTTCTCCGAAAAATTTACTTTTAATTTTATTTTTGAAAAAAAAAAAATCGTTAGGAATTTGTAGAACAAAAAACTAAATCGATCGGGATTGCAAATACGGAATCAAAATTATTTCGATCGGTGACGTACTCGATAATGCCAGAAGATTATCTTTCGAATAGATTAAATTTCATATCAATTTATTTCATTTCACAGTTCTACGCATCCATAAAAAACACCCTTTATTTCAAAAACCTATTCATATCAGCAGAATATTTTTATATTTTTTCACAGCTTTTATTTTATTGTTTTTTAAAATTGTAATAAGATAAAAAATATGTATATTAATAGTTTTTCTTTTTTAATTAAATTAAAATGATGCAGCTTAAAAATATTGTGTTTTTGTTTATTCGTTTGCTTTGTTTTTCTTCGATATTTTTCTTTTGACATAAATGAATGTAATTGTCTACAGTTATGTTTCGGTTCTCTTGTATTCTTTAATATAAATCTCTGTTAATTAATCGAATGCATTGTATTATGGTGTTACAAACAAAAACCAATTTTTGTTTTAAGCTACAACGGAATGATGACTGCATGCTATGTGTGTGTTAATGAAAAAAGAATAAACTATTCCTAAACGATAATAATCTAATTTGTTTTTAAATCTAGAACAAACCACAATCTTTAAGATTATTTTTAATTATGACATCAGTGACGGCATCAAAAACGAATTGTACGTTACTTGTATCGGTGGCACAGGTAAAATGTGTATAGATTTCTTTCTGATCTTTACGCTTATTTAGGCTTTCGAATTTCATACGTATATAACAGGCAGCATCTTCAAATGTATTGGGACCTTTAAAATAAAGAATTTATAAATATTTCAAGTTATTTTTAAATATTTCAAGTTATTTTATTTCACGCATTGAACTTACCTGTGTACTCAGGAAAACATATTGTAAGTGGAGATCTTTTGATTTTCTCTTCAAACAAATCTTTTTTATTTAAAAATAGAATAATTGAGGTTTCTACAAACCATTTGGAATTACAAATGGAGTCAAAAAGTTTAAGGGACTCGATCATGCGATTCATTTCTTCATCTTCAGCAAGTACTAAATCATAGCCTAGAAGTATATTCAAAAATATATGTATATAATTACTATTTACTACTCTACCATTAATGCTGTTCTTTTCTTTTAAATATGTCACTCATTGACTTCAATAGCGTCATAACTCAAAAAACATGATTTTTAATTTAAGTACGTAAAAATATGCGCAATACTTTCATCTACATTGCGTACCAATTTCAGATCACAGGACAAAGTGTTCCTATATCAATAATAAATAATAGGCAACTGAAAATTTAAAACAGCAATCCTTAAAATTTTTGCTTTTGAGTTATGACAAAAAATGAGCGATATGTTTATAATCAGACAGAACGTTGGAAAAAATTATTAGTTTCCAATCAAATTCGAATTTTTGCTTTCTGCATATACTGTGAGCGTCAAATGAAAGTAAGCACCTGATCTTATTTGAAAAACTTGTTTATTATGTTATATTTATAAGCACGGAGATAAATAAAAAGCAATATATTGAAATTGATTGTCAAATCAAAGTAAACTCTATTGTGCTCAAATGTAAGGAGTGCGCACGAAAAAAATTGTACACACTTCTAGGCTTATATCTTTTACTGTGGTTGAAAAAAAAAACGCTGTTAATTTGCTTTTGTTAATCATCGGTCTCAGTAAACATGTGTAAATTTACATATTAATTATAAAATTATTATTATTTTTTTAAATGGCCATCGAACAACAACCTCGTAAGAAAATAGTTGAAATCTTCAATAAAAACCGCTTCGTACACAAAGGACAAGAATTTTATATTGCAAATTCAAGGAGAAGTGTTGGAGAAATATCCCGTGAGCAAAAAAAAAAAAAAAAAAAACAAAGTACCCTAAAAAAAAATTTAGTATGGCAATTTGCACATGTAAAAGCAGATCCTCTTTTATTACTAATGGCTCTATTAACACTAATATTTATGTTAATGAGTGTCTAAAACAAGGGTTTTTACTATTTTTAACCTTAGAACCGTAACCTTAGTCGATTCGACTAACATCGCCTTTATATCATCTTGTTCTCTTTTATATTCACCGTCGCCAGTGTTCTCTTTTTGTCAGCATTCATACTTCTTCAGGAAGTATTGTGCTTTTTAATTATAAAGCACGTGTTAGTCGATTCGACTAATGGTTAGTGTTTATGTAACTCTCAATCATATATTTTGTTATATTTTTAATGAATATGTATTTTTTTGAGAAGGAATATGAGTTTAAAAAGATTAAAATGATGATTTTAAGCAAATAAAAGCAAGATTTGCGGTTTTTGTATTTACAGTGGCTCAATTTAATAACCGGACAGTTATAAATGATATGTATTTTATATTTTTTTATGTATTTTATTTGTTTACATGGGACTGATTAGAAATATGTTTACAATGGATGGAAAAAATTTCTATACAAAAAGCAACAACAAAAAAATCATAATTAGATCCCAAATCATTATACTTCCAGCACCGTGATTTATTGTATGGCGAAGATTGTACGATTTTAATTCTTTATTCGGCTTTCACCACACATGTAACTGCCCATCTGAGCAGGAAACATTATATTATGTTGCAGGTATACATTATCTAATGATGCAGACATACATTGTGTTTTTTTTCGCTCATATGGACAGTCATATATTTGGAGAAAACTGCATGAAGAACACGCTGCTGGAAGTGTAATGGTTTAAAGCTGTATGTCTACATCGATGCCCTGGTCAGCTAGTTTTTATTGATAGAATAATGGACCAGTATAAGTATATAAACATTTTAGTGGAAAATTTGGCGGCCAGTGTACAAAAGTTGTGGATTTCGGACAATTTTAAATTTTATCAAGATAGCGACTCGAGGCACAAAGCACATAATACGCTAATGTGATTATTGTATATCTATCCCCATGTTATGGAAATGCGCCACAGTCTCCTGATATCGACGTCATAGAGAATTTGGGCATATCTCGAAAATAAATTAAAACATTGGTCGATATCTACCATCGCTGAGTTAAAAATCACTCTTAAGGAGGAACGGGAACGAATAGACCCTTCCTATTGCAAAAAGTTAGAGGAAACTGTTTCAAAGAGACTAGATGCGATTCTCAAGAATAAATGACTAGCCAGAAAATACCAAATTAAAAACAACGCTGACTTAAACTTAGAAATTTGAAGTGTCCGATTATTAATTCGATCTTTTTTCTCTCTAATTATGATTTTTTTGTTGTTGCTTTTTGTATAGATATTTTTTCCATCCATTGTAAACATATTTCTAATCGTCCCATGTAAATAAATAAAATACATAAAAAAAATTATTGTTTAGTGGATTTTTTTTTTGGTAAAATATATATATATCATTTAACTGTCCGGTTATTAAATTGGGCCACTGTATTAAAAGTATATAATGACTAAGTAAATTTCCACGAAATGTGATAAGAGCGTATTAAAAACACACGTAAGAAGCGTGCAACAAATGCTAATAAAAAATTAATATAATATTTTTTATTATTTACTTATAATTTAGTTTATTTTATTTAACACGAACTGAATTTGTGGATTTCAATAATAATTTTTTGTTAATTAAAGTAGTTAATCTCAGTGTCTCCTACAATGTTTCCAATAAACATTCAAAAAACTATTTATTCTTAAATAAAAAGATAAATATCCAGTTTAATTTCTATTCAAAACAAAGTTAAAAACTACTTTCAACAATACAATTGATAGTTTGTGCATAGGCACGGTAAAAATGGGTTGTAAATATATGTTAAGGGGGTATTACACGATATGTATTTGTCATCTGACTTCACAATTTTATTTCACTTATGTTATGTCAAAATTATCTGTCTGTGTGTCAAAATTTTACTTATTTTACTTGCTTTCGAACGTATACATATGTTTAATAAAATCAAAGCTGACAACAAAATATTTTGTTATAAATTTTTCGAAGTTGTGCTTAGAAAAAAATATTTTGTGTAAGGGATAATCCAAAAATTAAAATAATTAGAACTTTTAGTATTATTTCAATAATAACTGCAATTAAATTGAAAAAGAAAAAAAGATAAGGAAAAAAAGTAATACATATATGGAGTAAAAAATGGTTACTTCGAAGGGAGGCTGAAGTAGGTTTTGCTTCTATGACAATAAAAGAGTTACAATTAGAAAATCCGGAAGCACTCCAAAATTTTTCAAGGATTTTCTATACGCCGTCAACAAAAATTTTGTTTGAAGAAGACGCTACCAATGGCCGCCGTAGTTTAGAAAAATAACAAAGAAAGTTAAATTTTTTTAACAAACATATATTTAAAAAGATAATCTAATATATTATTTATTTATTAAGAAAATATTTTATAAAGTGAATAAAATATATGTGAAATAAATTATTAAAATCAACTAAAAAAACAATTTTTCTTAATTTAAAACAATCATTTTTGTAACTATCAGCGCTGCCAAACATTTAAACACACTCTAATTGAAATTTTGTCAAATGTAATGTCAGATGAGTTTTACAGAAACATTGTTTTTGTGCTTTTACACGACATGGTTACATTTCGCAGTGGAAAATTTGACATATCATGTGACAAATACATGTCGTGTAATACCCCCTTTAGTCTTTTCGACTAATGGTTAGTGTTTTCGTATTAAAAAAAAGGTTATAGGATTAAATAAGCATAGGGTGTCCTCATTTGTCTGGCGAGTTATTGATTGAAGTAATTTTACCACTAAGTTCAGTTATCATAAACAAAAATCTATGTCCAAAATTTTTCGTGCGCACTCCTTATATATTTAATATTTTGTTTGCCGTCCTTTGCACTTTAACACGGATTCTAATCTCCTAGGCATCGAATCAACAAGTTTTTGGGTTAATTCTGGAGAAATGATATTTCACTCATCCTCTAATTTTCTTGTCGAGGTAGTCGAGTTTTTGAGGTAAAGCAACCACTTCCTTACAATTTCGGAGATATGCTTGGGATCATTGTCCTGTTCAAATACTCAGTTACGTTGTAAACTTCATTTTTTTACACTAGGGGCAACATTATATTTCAAAATGTTGATGTAGTATACTTTTTTCATCGTTAATTCAATAAACACAAGATCGCCAGCTCCTAATGCCGGCATGCATCCCCAGACCGTCACTGAACCTCCACCATGCTTTACAAATATGATAACGTATTTATCACTAAGCTCTTCGTTCTTACTCCGCCATATCTTTGGCGGTTGTTTGGCATCAAATACTTCGTATTTACTTTCATACGTGTGGAGTTTATTTCTCCAAAAGGATAGAGGCTGATTTTTATATTTTTTTTGCGAAGTTTATACGCTTGCTTTGGTTGTCCTTCGACACATAAGGCTTTCTTCGTGATACTCTACCATGTAATCCGTGTTCGTGTAGGGATTTTCTTACAGTGCTAGCACTTACTAGATTATCGGAAATTTACGAGATGTTCTCAGCTATTTTGACTGCACTCGATGTTAGATTTGCTATTCTCTCACTACAACTCTCACCTCCGAGTCTATAAGACGCTTTGGCCGTCTTCTACGCGCAAATTCTCAACTGTTTTGTATTTAACTTACTTCTCTATAATCTTTTTTATGATGCAATTGTTTCTTCCTACAATTTTGCATTTTTCACAAAAGGAATTCCCTTACTTGTGCAATTTATATATACATATGCTTTTTTTCATGTTTCGCTCTCTATATTTTAATAAAGCAATTAACGGTAAAATTGAAATATACAAAAATGTTGACAGATTCCCTCCACTTTTTTTACAATTTTTTTATGCTTTTTAATTGTACCGTTATCAATATGTGTTAATAGTTCTTTGTCAATGGAAAAATTTATAAGTGCATTAATCTTTGAACGTGGAAGTGCAAGGTTTAAAAAATAAATTAATAGTTCTTTTAGGTATCCAATCAGAGAAATAATAATAAGAGGTAAAATATAATAATTTTAATAAATTATACTAATTTTTATTAAAGTAAGTTTTTCGAATTTTACCATATTATCCAGTGAAATATGAAAAAAAAAAATTGCAAAATAAAGTGGAGGGAATCTGTCAACATTTTTGTATACTTCAATTTTACTGTTAGTTGCTTTATTAGAACAAAGGCATATGCACATATAGTTATTTCGCTCACTGTATTTCAGGCTTTAATCGATGCTTTCCCAAATCAAATTTTAGCTATTTCCTTCGACAACTGATCCGTTATTGGAAATTATGACAGGGTACATACCCGTTTTATTTATTTATAAACAAATTACTTAAGAGTTGCCATCTTTTGAAATATGCGAACTAATTTTTCTTGAAAACGATACAACTGTTTGTTTTGATTTGACACAAAAAAATCTGGATATTTTTATAAAAAGCAAATAATTTCCTAAGTAGCTAAGTTTTAGTTCCTAGTTAAAAAAAAAATAATAATTAACATTTATTAACAATCAATTTCATATATTGTTTTTTATTTATCTCTGTTCATATAAATATAATAATACTGTTTTCAAATAAAATGAGGTGTTTACTAAAATTTGACACTCACGGTACATATTTTTCTTGTCATTCAAATAAATAAAATAAAAACTGTTTTACCCGAATTCTTCTAATTTAAGAAATAAAAAATAATAAAAAAAATTCTGAGCTGAGACACTGCATACGACTTTGAACTAAGCTTTCTATGAAAATAGAATCAATATCTAAAACATTTGTTTCGATTTCATTAGTTTACAAAAGGTTGTTACCGTTGTAACTGTAAATTGAAAAAGGCAATATAAGCGTCGTCATATGCCAACGCTAGGAGAAATTACATTATCTTTGCTTATTTACCTGATAATGCTACACAAAATATAATTGCAGTCACACACTCAAAACAATGAATCCATTTTTTACGTTCTGATCGTTGTCCGCCAACATCGAACATTCTAAAAAAGAGAGAAAAACAAAATTAATAATTTTACTAAATGTCCTTATGTTTAAGTCATAAGTCATTCTACTCACTTAAAGTATAAGCCTTTGCATTTAAAATGTGTTTCAACGATGCCAGTCGTTTTTACACGCGTGCGCAACACATCTTGCTGTGTTGGTATATAATTTGGCTGTGATATACGATCCAATGAATTTAAATAATATGCAGCTGAATCGTTTAATTGATATTCGCGAGAACGTGAAAATGACTGTTGAACACCCGCGTCAGACCATAGTTTTTTCATTAATAGCACAAGTTCAGGTAGTAGTATACCTTCTTCTGCGGCTGAAGCATATGTGAAAAATTGTCGTGCTATTTCCGTTTTTGAGGGGTCAGCAAAATCTATTTTCAAATGACCCATTGCACGTATAATTGCCATTAATGATTGTATTGTATTGCTATAGACAACACGACGGTATTCCTCGCATTCCTCCTGTGAATAACCGCTTTCGTGAATAATTTTCATTTGTTTAACTATCGTCGATTTGCCGGATTCTCCAGCACCTAAAAAAATATATACATATATAAATACAAGTATAGAAAACAAACTTATGCAATAGAAATTAATTTCACTTTACAAGAAAGAAGTTGAAAAACTAACTTTTTATTGTAACTAAAAAAAAAGCCAAGATCGAATTTTGTTCAGTATTTTTCAAAATATTGAACAATTATTTTATATAGTATTCCAGTTCATTTCATATAATACTTGGATTTTAAAGAACATTCTTATTTTTTGTTATTACTTTTAAGAGAACACTTTTAACTTAATTAAGAAGAGAAATTTTTTTTTATTAATTTTAATACTACATTTGTCAAAACACAGTACATAGCGCTAACAAAGAACTTACAAAAGACAATTCTTGGCATGACAATGTTAAATTAACGAAAAAAGGAAGAAAAAAAATATACACAATAATATAAAAACGGAAATACCATGTCGAACAAACATAAACAAGTAATTAAAAATAATATTTTTTACACTTCAGACAAAATTTAATTGATTTATTACAAGCGAAAATGTAGGAGAAATTTCCAATGTTACTTAAATTTATGTACAGAGAATATGTAATTTTTAATTTCATACTTTTTTTGTCAAAAAAAAAGTAAAAAAAAAAAAAAAACTCAACTATTCCACGAAAACAGTACGGAATGCATAAGTCTCTCTCTCTCTCTATCTATATTGTTAAGGCTTTATAATAATAGCTCATTAGTATCTATATATTGGGGATCATATAAAAGGTATCTTTAGTTTCTAGTCACCAGATCGTCTTGATGCTTATATATCGGTCAACACTTATTAGATAATGTCAAACGAGCACGTGTTGAATAGTGACATTAAGAATACTGTAAGCGAACAACAGGACCAGGAGTAGTTTGGTCGATTTGGTTTCAAAGATTTAGTGTGAGCTGATACAATATGGCGAAACGATTAATTTTTAATTTCTAACGCTCACAAATCGCCCGTGTGAATGAATCTATTAATTGGCGAACGAAAAAAACGTTCTGTTTCATCAATGCCAATTCACTCATCTTCGATAACCCACTAATAAAAAACTGTACTTGGTTAGGAAAGTTTGATGCACCCACCGTGTAGGTCTAACATTACGATATTGCTATTCATTTCGCTGTCAGCTAAACTTTCTTGATAATTAGAAATTGGTCACCGAAAATCTCTCGGCCAAGGTTGTAGCTAAGAAACTCTACAGCGATAACAATGGTGATTTCAATGATCATAATTCGTCTTCGCTATGCCATTCATGCCGCACAAGTCCAGAAGGCCAATATGTGGAACTATTTGCCATATACAACCACCTTACTCAGATATCGCGTATAAATGGGTACTAAAATAACATCCCTCGACCTTTTCCTAACTATACGCTCTGAAAAGTATGTAGTTGAGGTCCTCGCATCTCTCGAAAATGCGGAACATTGTATCATTTCTGCTTCTTTCCCATTCTCAACTCTTCACAACACTTCATATATAGCTACGAAGCGCTTGGTTTATGGCAAAGCACGTTGGACTGAGCTTAATGACATCTACGGGCATTTCAATTGGAAACTTTGTTTCCTTGATTCTAACGTGAATGACATGGCCGAAATGGTTGTCAATATAATAAAGCTATGGATGGATAATTTTATCCCATCCAGAAAGCTTCCGATTAAATCAAAATATAAATCCTAGTTTAATAAGTCGTGCAAATTTGTAATCAGATCCAGAGAGGAAGCATTCAGAAAACAGATAAGATGAGATCTTCGTGTGCCGTAGTACTTAAGCGCGAAAAGACTCTATACGAACAGCGCCTACGTGCTAAAGTTCTTACTTTTCCGCGGGGATGTAAGAGCTTTTGGTGATTCATTAGAAGGCTTGGGAACAGCGCTAGTTCGGTTTCAGTCCTTATAAGGAACGACAAAGCATTCACTAACCCGGTTGAAAAGGGAAACCTTCTGGATGAAATGTTTGCAGGTAATTCGAACTTGCCGGAGAGCGTTCAACCACTGCACGAACTTGAAAGAGTCTATAACGGAATGTCTCAAGAAAAAATAAATAAATAAACTTGATTTTAATTAATTTTTTGTAAAGAAAATTTTAGTTCAAAAATTGATAAGCAAAACAGATGGTTTTTTATGACTCAACAGTTTTAGTTAAGATCATAACCGCTTATACTATTCATACTAAATTTGTTATATCATTTAATTTAATTTTGCTTAAGTTTATTAAGAAGAATGGCTAATATTAATCATTTAAATTGGATTCAATATATCGCTGGTCTCGTGTAGAAAAAAGACCCTAACTCACATTTTTTTCGAAATTGAGTTTTTTTTTGTTATTCGAAAACATTTCCCACAAATACACCTCGTCCCGCCATCTTCTGTAAATTTTTAATTATTTGAGTTATGGCCTCTACATGAGACCAACAATATGTACATTAGCGTGCACCTTATTTTATAACTTACGAAATTGTACTGTAACTCCCCCTAGAAATGTTTTTCCCATCAAAAAAAAAAAAATTTTGCAAAAAATTTGGCTGATCACATATCGGGTGGGCATGGCTCATTCGCGCTTAAGTTGCGATAATATGACAATATATATTCAATATTCACATGTGTTTATTTCGTGTTAAACTAATGTAATATGCTTTACTTTTCCAAAATAATTCATATAGGAATCTGAATTCATCAAATTGATCAGAGGAGGCGCAAAGGGGGGGACTATTTATTTACCCGTCGCAACAAAAGGTACTTTTATAACTGTTTAAAGAATTCTCGAAATATTATGTTATTCGTTTACTCGCAGATACTGTCGCAACCTTTTTATTATTTATTTTACGGTATACATAGAAAGAAATATATTGACCGTCAAACCACAAAGGTACTAACTCGAAGTCCAGCACAAAAAAAAATGTAAATATTAACAATTTCTGGCAACTCCGAACTGCGAAGATATTTTTCTTAACTATAAGAATAACAGTTTTTTATTCTTCAACATTAATTAAAAGTGTGTTAGAAACTGATGTTAACAGTCGGAATATATTGTGAAAAATAAAGTTAAAAGTGAATATTACTTTCGAAGTTGTATTAAAGCTAAAGTTTGAAGAACAAATTTGAATTATCTCCGTTGTTTGTGGCTGACTAGCAAAAAAAAGTGTAAATTAAAGCAAAATGAATACAAGAGGACGCGAGCCAGAACTAAAATTGTTAAAAATAATAAATAAGGTATTGTTTAAATTAAAAAAAAAGTTCTTCATTAATCCTGGTGAATCCCTGATGTCTACCCCAGCAGAATCTGTTATAGCATGTAAAAAACATACTAGGCGATATGAAAGATATAGTTGAGTTTGCTTTCAGTACCCTAAAAGAAAGGCAACCCCGGGACGATTACAAAAAACTTCTCCAGGAGACTTTAGCTTTCCTTAGAGAGTCGGTTCCAAAGTTTACTTTCCGAATGCCAGGAACCTTTTACCATGCGCGTTTGATGTCTAAGCCATTTATACATTAAAAATATCTAAGTGATTCTGAAAAGGATAACGTTTGAGACATATGTATTTTTATAGTGAAAATATATTTAAAAGCTTGGATAAAAGCGCCAATTGCTGCTGAAGCCCCTAATCAAGATTTAAATTTATAAAAAAAATTTGTTTTTTTCTGGTGGATGAAAATATAAGTAAAAAATTATTGCAGAAATTTTGCAACCATTTGTGGTACTTATCACCAGAAGCTGTAGGTTTGGCCTTTTTCGATAAACAAATATCTAATAAATGAAGAAAATTTATGGTGGACTATTTACAAAAGCCTAGTTCATGTGTAAAAATATTGAGAAGTTTGTTACAGAAAAGACTTTAAATTTCTTCAAAAGATGTTCTATTTCAACGGAATTTTTAAAGAAAGATCCAGAAGAATGGCATACCGACAGTGGTTACAATGTAGGCTTGGATATTGCAAGTAACCTAAAAGTTGTTAATTACACTGCAGAACGGACGGTAAAGCTGATGTAGAAAAGCAAATAATAATGCGAACAGTTGCAGATTATAGAAAGAAATACCCTCATTCGACCAAATCTATCCTAAACAATTAATACGGTAAATGTACGAATAAATAAGTATAAAACAAAAATTTAATTAATTGTAAACGAATTTATAAGTATTTTTTCCAAACTTATTTTTGAAAACGTATCAAAAAAATATTTTTCTGTATTTGATACGTATGTATGTATATTTAAAACAAATGTTATTAACAAAAATTGGATTCATTTATTAATAAAAACCTTTTATTTGTGTATATTAAATCGAACCTTATAATTTTTTGTAAATATTAGCAACATTTGGTTTCAACAGGACGGCGCTACGTGCCACACAGCCGAAGCTACACTCGATGTTTTGCGCCCTATTTTTGAAGATCGCATTATCAGCCGCAGAGCTGATGTCGTTTGGCTACCTCGGAGCTGCGATTTGACACCGTTGGACTATTATTTGTGGGGTGCCGTCAATGATAAGTGTTACGCCAACAATCCAGAGACAATATTCGTGAAGCCATTGGTGAAATACAGCTGCACACAATCGATAATGTGCTTGAAAATTGGACCGATCGCGTAGGCTACTGCATGGCCAGCCAAGGCAGCTATTTAAATGAAATTATTTTCCATTATTAACCGGAAGGTTTTTACTTTCAAATAAAAAAGAAATTTGAGAAAATATTCATTAGTTTTTTTAATAATGGAAAATAATATATATATATATATATATATATATATATATATATATATATATATATGGAAAATAATATATATATATATTATATTATATATTATTATTTTGCGGACCCTATTATAAATTTTTTGTTTTTGAAAGAGCTATAAAAAAAAAAACTAATGAATATTTTCTCAAATTTCTTTTTTTATTTGAAAGTACAAACCTTCCGGTTAATAATGGACGGAATATAAAAACAAACATATTAAGTTGTTCTTTTGCATTCCAACCATTCGGCCCACACGTCATAAAAATTGCTAAACAATTGTTAGAAACAATCAAATGGCGCATTCGTCCTTTTCTCCGAACACTGCTCCTTCTGACTATTGGCTGTTTTTACGAATATAATATCTTTTGACATGTCACCGAATCACTTCTTTTGAAGTTTCTCTGAGATGGCATTCGGAAAATGGCTAAGTATTTTGATAAATTTTGTTCATTTTTTTGAGCTAAAGAACATTATTTTTTTGACCGAATTAATTTGTACTTCCAAAATGTTTTTTTACTTAAAGGTTTTTGTAGTTTATTTACAACAAAAATAACTCCACCCGGTTTTTGTTTTCATATAATACCCAATAAAACCCGGGTGGGTTTAGTTGGGTTACACAGTGGGTTCCAATCCAGTCCAGCACTGGCATTTAATTTCGTTCCAGGCTGCATTAGGGCAAATTCGTGCTAAGCTCTGAATTTTAAAATTGGACCAGTTACTGCTCAAATACGCTGTCGTCGGTTCAAGAACCACTTGTACAAGCTTGCCTTAAGATCAGCTTTTTCTGAGCTTGTGAAGCGTTTCCTTGTGTGCTTTTTCATATCGTGCCGTAACCGCCAAAAAAGCTTAACAAACATAATTTTCGATTTTAGTTTTTTTTTTTTTTTTTTTTTTAATCAATGACAACATCTGCATCATTTTTTAAATTGACAAAGTACCGCTACAAATTTGTAGCAAAATCTATTTTAGCTTAAGTTCACACTGTTTTGTTTACAGTTTTGTGGATAGCAGCTTGTTGGTTAACCTAAAATTCTCTTTAAAAATTTAGTGAACAGTAAAAAAAGAAACATTTATAAAGTAGTGATGTTAGCCACCACATTATTGTTGTTAAACCTAAAAAATTTTTGTGATTTATGGACAGAAATTAGAAAGAAATACCAAAAAGTAATACCAAAGGAACTTTGCGTGGGACTTATGACTTATAGGCAGTATGCCAAGGAAATGCGAAGATGTTATTAAGAAAAATAGTTATCCTACCAAGTACTTAGTTCTAAATGAAATGAATACAGTTAAAGCTTCGTTATCTGTCCATATCAGTTAAAATTGCATAAGCGGGTACAACACCAACGCGAGAGGCGTAACTAAATATAAAAATAAATGAACATCAGTTTTATTTTAAGACATATTAGCAATTCATTCATTTGCAAAAGTTAACGAAGGTGTAGGTTAGAAAAACAATTTATTGTAGAAAAAACGTGAATTTTTAGTTAAGTATTCTAAAATATGCGAAACATTGTGATGTATATTGAGTGAAAAACCTTTGCAATTCGTATAAAATTATGAGCACAGGAGCAATGTGTTTATTCTCATTTCAATGTTAAGTAATGGGAAAATGAAATCTATTGTTTCTTGAGTTATGACACTGTTGCAATAAATGTGCGATATGTACTTTGTATATGAAAAATAAATAAAATAGTAGAAAAATCATGAATGAAACCTTAATTGCTTTTACAAAAAAAAAAAAAATATATATATATATATATATATATATATATATATATATATACATATATATATATATACACATATATTAATATATACATATACATACGAGTATGTATATTGCATGAATGTAAAAACATACACAAATAAATTTGTTATGACGGTATGAGTAAAAAGATAAAAATAATTTATTTAGAAAAAGAAGAGTAACGAGAGTTCAAACAGAAAAAAGTATCAATGAATGTTTCTTTTTTTTTTTGTTTTAAGTATTCTTTTGGGTGGAGAGATCATGATCATAAATGACGAATCATTAGAACAATCATATGTATGGGAAGAGAAGACTTGTTTTAATTAAAAGAATTTTTTTAGTTGTACACATTACTTATATACTAAATATAGGGGCAAGTTGTTTATTTTAATATAAATACATACATATTTGCTAATAATATGTATGTACATACATATGTATATACTCGTATATTTTTTTGCATTGCTTTTTGTTATATTTTGCTTAAGTAATCAAATTGCTTGTTTCCGAATTTCTACATTCTTTTATGGAATTGCTTTTATCGTTTGCAAAAAACCGAAACACACGTACAATTTTATTTTTTGACAGAAATATATCAGGCTTTGCATATTAATTATGAGATTTCCATACAAAAAATGCAGTTTAAAATAGAAACGTACAGAATAAAAATGTTAATATTTTACGCTTAATTTAAAGTACTTTTACTATATATGTATATTAACGTACACTGCGGTTCATCAGGATAGAACCACGCTGTTTACGAATAAAAAAGACCATAAATTGCGAACACAGAAACAATAAATTTTTCAGATAAATTGCAGATACTTTAAATGAAAATTTAAACTCAAAAATCATATTAAGCTCATTGTATTGGCACTCTTCCCTTCATGTTTTCAGTCAAGCACATGATTTTTACTCTTCTTTTCGGTTCAACAGGATAGAACCACATTCAGTATTTATTAAGATCAGTCGTCCGTCATGATATACTTTAATAAAAGCTAAATAAAATTATAAGTTAGTGAGAACAGTGTACCTAATTAAGCCGGGTAGAAAAAGGAGATAAAGCTTTCGGAAATGGTAAAAATTGATGTTACCACTCCGAAGAATTAAAAATTATCGGAAAATCGCTTAAAAAAAAGTCCGATAAAGCTATGTGGTAATGAATTCTTTTTAAAAAAATCGTGAAACCGGTTATATAAATTTTTGCTTCAAATTCAGCACGCTCAATCACTAAAATTAAGCAGTTAACTGGAGTAAGGCAAGTAAATCAACAGTTCGAAGCGCTATTTTAATCAGTGGACTTCTACAGCTTTGTAAATTAAAGAAAAAGCCTCAAAAACGCCTTTAATTTGTCAAAGATTGATTTGTTATAGACCATGCTGATATAAAAGGATCTTTTGTTATTAAACGGAGTATCGCCCTTCTTCAAGGGTCTACCACCTCTGTGATATAGTTATCAACGAGCCTGAGGAACGGAAATGGTTTATAATACGCGAAATAACACTGTAATGAATTCCACATTTGTTGCAATCGATGTCATTATAATTATTTATCATTTTTTCTTTTAATTGCACAAAGTATTTACTGTTATCCTTTTTTTTAGAATATTGCGAAATATGACCGACGTATGACTTTGAAAGATTCGGAACGATTATAAAGAAATTCATATTTTCTCTAATTATTCCAATAATGTTGAAAATATTGTTTTTGCTATTTAACGATTCTTGCTTTTGGTAATTTACAGAGGCGTTGGGAATATTCGCATTCGTTTTCGCATACATCAGCTAACTTCAATTTTTGCGAATATTAAAAGCAAATACCTAATCAGATCTAGCTAATAATTTTTACAAATAACATGTATTTGATCAAGACGATATACCAATTGTAAGGCGAGTTTGGTAAACAATTAATTTCACGTTTTGAAACGGTCCAAGATCATGGCGGTTTATTTAAACTAGACTATTTTTTGTGGTAATATGTGAATTCTAGCACTAGAAGACAACATTGTAGCTGCATGGTGGGGTCCCTGCCAAAAATCTTGTTGGACCTCCTACGGCGTAGCCATGGGCAACTTTTACATGAACAAGTAAGCGGCAAGCATTCGCTGATCGCCACACTATGGCAATTTTTCTTTCTTTTTAATTTTCAAACGGTAAAAAATCAACCGTTATTTGCGTGTCATGAAAATGAACTAACAAATAGTATTTTCTTATAACTTTAAAGTATGTTGCAAGTATTCGTTCTCGCATTTGCAAACTTTTGAATTTACTATATTAGGTTATAAGTAGGCTTTATTTAAAAAAGTTGATGTATTTATATAAGGAGAAAACATAAAAATTCACGGCAGGAGACGACGCCAGAGGATGTACATAAGCTTATAGGAGTGATATTGGAAATCCATGGAGTTGAATAGCGTAGGTCCTCCAATGAAAGTCTCCGCTGCTCTTTGAATGCTGCCTTTACTAAAAAATCGTAGTACAGCTGCCAACTGCAACGTTAGTGTAATTTACGTTTTTTTTAGATTATAAAGTTTTCTTTAACCCATAATTTTGAATAAGTCTAAGCACAAAACAATTAACTAATGGGTCGATTATGGGTGGCAACTACACTTTAGTTGCGTTTCCAGTTGCCAAAAATGGCAATTGATAGATCTTTAGATCTATTAATTTCAGTTACTTTATAGGCAGTGACAAATTTCTACTTGCCATCCATAATCTACCCATAGAATACATTTTAAATGAAAAATAAACCGACATATCATCTGGTAGGTCTACTGGATTCTAAGCATCTCATAGTTTTTTTTCTTTTTAAATTTTATTTATTTTTTTTGCCCTTCTTTAAATAAAACTACAATAGCGGCCACTAAAACGCCCTTGTCGGTTTATTTATTACTTTTTAATTATTAATTTTTACACTTTTTTTGCTTTTAACAAAATAGTTGCCTTTTTAAAAGCAAATTATATTAATCGATTAGTATCTGATTATGCAAAAAATGTTCTTATACGATGTTAATGATAATAAGTCGAAAAATAAATTATAAAATACATACATTTTATCACCATTATTTTTATATTTACTTGGTACTCGGTACACCGAAGTTATCGTGCAGTAATTCCAAAAAATTATTATTTGGGAAATTGAAGTTAAAATGTTATCAATTTGTATACAAAAAATGGACCGAAAAAAGTGTTCAATTTTTTTTGTCAGTCATAGTGTTAATAATCCTTAATTGAATAGTGTAGAAGTAAAGGGTCCGCTAAATATTTTTTTTTTTTTTTTAAAATGCCATAAAAAAAGCTACTGAATATTTTCTCAAATTTCTTTTATTAGAAAGTACAATCCTTCCGGTTAATAATGGAAAATAATTTCATTCAAATGGCTGCCTCGGCTGGCCATGCAGTAGCCTACACTGTCGGTCCAATTCTTAAGCACATTATCGATTGTGTGCAGCTGTATTTGGCTGTATTGGCTTCACGAATATTGTCCTTTAAAGCGTCAATTGTCTCTGGCTTGTTGGTGTGTAGCTTCGGCTGTGTGGCACGTAGCGCCGTCCTGTTAAAACCAAATGTTGCTAATATGCTCCTCTTCAATTTTTGTGAACAAAAATTCGTTCAACAAGGCCCGATCGCAATTGACTGTAACGGCCACTCCTTGCTCATTTTCGAAGAAAAATGGCCCAATTATGCCTCTGGACCAAAATCCGCACCAAACAGTGACTCGTCTTGGGTTATCGGCTTTTCAATGTATGCGTGCGGGTTTTCTGTGCCACAAATGCGACAATTTTGCTTGTTTACATACCCGCCAAGATCAAAATGAGCTTCATCTGCAACATTACCATGATTTTCAAAGTAATGTCGCAATATTTCCCAGCGCTGTTCAAGCGTATACACAACCACAAAAAACCTTAGATGGCGGACCCTTTATACCAAGTCATGGAAATTTTTTTTTTAAGAATTAGACATTTCTACCTTCAAGAGACAGACAACTTTTTTTTCGTATAAGCCACTTTTTGTGAATTTTTTTTAATATATTCATACATATATACATCAAAATAAGCCGATAAAAATGTTAGACTTTTTTCTCCTAAACTATTTTTATTGGTAGTGAAAAAAATAGTGCATTATCGCCACTAATATTCAGTAGTAGTAAAAATTGAGTGCATTAAATTAAACGAATTTAGTGGTACTGGAAATTGAGTATACTAAATGAAGCGATTTTAGTGGTAGTGGAAAATTAGTGCACTTATTACACTGGTGTACAAAAATCAAAAAATTTTCTCGCCTTTAAGTAAAACTATATGAAATATAATAATTTTGACGCGCTGAATTCAAATCCGTTTTCAGTTTTTTCCACCTGGCTCAAATTTTTTTTATAGGAGTGGAAAATTTTTCGCCCAAAATATGGTAGTTATGTCAATATATTTCATATATAACTTGAAAACGACTTGATCGATTTTTATGCAAGTATCACCAAACGTTTAGGAACAAAATTTCCTATAAATTACCTAGACAACATTTTTTTGTAGTTTCAATAGTTTCGAAGCTATTCACAACTCAGTCGCAAAAACAATTTTTTTTTCACGCAAAATTAGTGAAATTTTTATTTTCAGTCATAAAAAAATTTCAGAAAGAAAATTTTAGATGTTAAGCACTTAAATTAAAGAAAAATGTTTTCTTGCAAAATTAGCAGATTTTTTTTTTTTTTTTATTTCCAAAAAGTTATAAAAAAATTTTTAGAATATAAATTTTACATTTTAAGTATTTTAATGAAAGCCAGGTGTGGGGGGTCGGAAGTAAAATAAAGGCAGGTGCCTAACTTTGACAAAAGTAAAGGGTTCATTTTTTTATGGCTATGGTAGGTAAAAATATTCTAAGAATAAGATTTTTAATTATTGTGGTAAAAAACCCAGTACAAAATGCACTTTTATGAAAGATAACACAATTTTTTTCATCATACAACAATTGTTTGCGAAACCAAAAAGACAAATCCTACCCGATATTTGATAATAAATAAATATCCATCGGTTCCATTAGCGCATGCAACAAACATGAAAGAAAAGTATGCAAATATGAAGTTATTAATCAATGAAATTAAATATCCATAGTACACATGGAACATTTGTGCCGATTTGAAAGTTGCAGCTATGCTTACTGGACTACAACTAGGATATACCGTTTTGTTGTTTCTTTGCGAATGGTATAAGATAAGATAAGCACTACGAAGTAAAAAAATTGGCCACAAAGAACGAGCTAAATTCTTGTAAGAAATATGGTATCTGAAGAACCTTTAGTTCAAAAGTATATATATATATATATATATATATATATATATATATATATATATATATATATATATATATATATATATATATATATATATATACTTTTGAACTAAAGGAATCCTTATTCAGTGCTTTATATATATATATATATATATATATATATATATATATACTAAAGGAATCCTTATTCAGTGCTTTCACAAAGTTTTTCATTAGACCCAGCAGAAGGCTTTCAATACCTTAAAACTAAATTCCCTCGAATCAGCGACGAAAAACTACACAAATAATAGAACTTGTGAAGGACGCAACTTTTAATATGATATTGAATATAATACAAAAAAGAGAATGGATGGCTTCTGTAAATGTGTGTAACAACTTTTTGGGAAATAAAAAAAGCTAAAAACTACAAGCAAATCGTTCAAGAACTCCTTTCTGCCTATAAAGCTCTCATATGAAAAGTGTCGCTTAAAATTCATTTTTTTGGACTCGCACTTAGATTTCTTTCTTTCTGAAGATCTTGGTGCAGTATCTGATGAGCATGGTGAAAGATTTCACCAAAACATATTGCATATAGAAAGGCGATTCAATGGAAAATGGTCAGAAAGAAAGCTGGCAAATTTTTGTTGGTCGATCCGACGAGAAACTCCAACCGAAAATATAAAAAGAAAAAAACCGGATTCAAGATAACTTTTTTATGAAAAACGTATATATGGTATATGCGTATGCATTGTTTCCTACCAGATATTTCCTTTCATTATGTTTGCGTGTTGCCTAATAATGTATTACAAATTTGTTGTCAAAGTTAGATACTTCCCTTTATAGGTTACATATCTGGATTTAATGTAAATGCCTTAATGAAAAATCATTTTAATAATTTTTGTATAACTTTTTGGAAATAAAAGAAAAAAAATTCTCTAATTTTGCAAGAAAACATTTTTTCGCTAATTTTGGTCAAAGTTCGGTAGCTGCATATAATTTTGAATAAAATCAGCAATAGCCAACCGATTTTCATGATTTAAAGCTTATTTTATATTCGACATTTTAAGCTTTGATATGAGTGCTTAATTATTGAAAAAGAAAAATTGTTCTAATTTTGCGCAAAAATTTTTTTTCGCGACTAAATTCTGAATAACTCCGAAACTGTTGAAACTACAAAAAAATGTTGTGTTGATTTATAGGAAATTTTGTTCCTAAACGTTTGCATTAAAACCGATCAAGTCTTTTTCAAGTTATGATGAAATGTATTGACATAGCTACCATATTTTTGACGAAAAAATTGCCACGCCCATAAAAAAATTTGAGCCCGATGGAAAAAAATGAAAATGAATTTGAATTCAGCGCATCAAAATCATTATATTCCATAAAGTTTTATTTAAAGGCGTTTTTTGCTGTAGTTTAGTGCTAAGTCGTTTAATGGTAATGGAAACGAAAATGCATTATAAATTCAATGCAATAAACCCAACTCTGGTTGACGTAACGTTATATACGATATACTTCAATAAACAAAATTCGTACATTTAGTATGAAAATGAAAAAACATTGTACGAAAAGCACATGGAAAAAATCGTTATTGTAAAATTGAACGAAAAAATTGAATTGAAAAAACGCAGTGGTAGTCCGCTTCGACTTACAAAGCACCTTTAATCTGCCTAAGGGATTTTCATCCATATTTTACTATAAAAGAGAGCCGTCAGTAATTAACATGACAGCAACGGTAGTTACTTACTACGACGTTTGGAAAGAAGCATATAGTGATCGATCTGGAAACAGGGTTGGCAAAAACCAGATTTCTTAAACCTAACCCGGTTTTATTAGGTTTTTTGATGGATTTTGTTGGATTTTATATCTATTTCCACATTTCGTTCAAATCGACAAAATACACTAGTCAGAAAAAGTTTGCGTACAAAACTTTTTATTTTATCCAGGACTCTGTATTTCTAAGAATTCGCGACAAAGTTTAAACTTTTTGGTCTTGTAATATGTCTTAGATCTCTGTAATGCATTGTAACCAAAATTTCTATTTGAAAAGAAAGTAGTTTCATTGCTAGGCATTATAATTAAAACAGTTCATTTATTTACTCATAAAAAGTCTGTGTACACATAAAATATTAAACTACTAGAGTACCACCTCCTGCGTTGTTGGGAGCTTGCCTGTTCTTGCCTTTTGACTGATGTAAATAGATAACAAAGTTATAACTGTTACCGTTCTCCAGACATGCAAAATTTCATATTTTCTTAAAACTGATAGTTTGAATTGACCGGCAAGCTATTTAGAAACTTTAACTCTAAACATTCTCAAGATATACAAATATCAATATCGACTTTGTAGGAAGTACCATGCCCACTTATCCAATTTTAATATTTATTAAAACTATGCAACAAGATTTAATAAAAAAATTATTTTTATATTCATAAGCGCTGTTGTTGTGTCATTTTTTGTATTATCTTGGACATAATGGTTTTGCACGCAGACTTTTTTTGACTAGTGTATTTTGTTTGTTGATATAATTACGTTGATTTAGTATTGGTAATGCAATTTTGCACTCTTGGTGGGATTAAGGCGGCATTGTATATTGTGAGTTACTAAAACTCAGTGATCGGAGTAGATCGCAATTACTTCATTTAAACCTTACATTATGAGAAAAACGGTCGTAATATATAGACAGATATGATTAAGTTATTTTTCTGCATGAAAACGCTCGGCCTCACGTCGATAAAGTTGCCAAACGATCAAATACCGCACCCGATGTATTTTCCGAACATTGCTCCTTCCGACTATTGGCTGTTTCGACGGTATGTCACCGAACCAAAAGACGAAAAATTTTTCTGAGAAAGGACTCGAAAATTTGCCCAGAGGTGGGAAAAATGTAAGCAGTGTTTAGATAAGTTTTTATTTTGATAAATTTACTAATTCATTACACTTTTTGAGCTAAAACAGATTGAATTATTTTGTACTCCCAATATGTAAATTTTACTTATATTTGTTGTAAATAATCTCTGAAAATCTTTAAATAAAAAACCCACCCGAGTTTTTTCCAAAACCAAACCTGTGTGGAAATCATATCTTTAGTTCTATTATTAAAATTTTAGAAAATTTATTGCAAGATTTTAACAATATTAAGCATATCATTTTTTGGAGCGACTCCTGTGTTCCACAAAATAGAAATAAAATATTGTCGTCTGCTATACTTAACATTTTATATAAAAAAGACAATTACTCAAAAAATGTTCAGAGCCGAGCCATTCACAAATTCAATAAATAGACGGTGTCCATAGTGCGATAGATCGATTTCTAAAATTAAAAGAACTTCATTGACCCTTAGATTTAATTACAAAATTAAAAAAACTATCACTCTAAAAAGTTTAAATTAAATATTATAGGAATGCTTCCTGCAGATTTCAAAACTTATTCGTTCCATTCACTAAAATTAAAGTTATTAAATATAACAAATTTAATTAACTTTTTTAACCTACAAAACATTTGTTAGTGAAGATACATGTCAATCATCAAGTTTAAAAATGCAGGGTGTCCGCCGGGGAAGTAACTACTTTGTTCTGCTGCCATTTTGGTAAACATTAGTCTTGACAGTTCATATTTGGCAGTCGTGAAGTAGAGACGCGGCAATTTATTATGGAAAAATATTCAGTAAACCAACGTGGAAAAATATTCAGTAAACCAACAAGGATTTTGCAGTCATGGTTGATATGAAACTGACCAAACCTTAGGAATGCTCATTAAACGTGATAGAAAATTAGTGGACAATTTTCGACTTGGGAATACCGAAGAAGCAGATTAGTAATCAGAATGATTTATAAGCTGTACTGATCAAAGAGTAGATAGAGCACGACTCCCCTCGAAATTAACCAAAAAAATGGTTAAATCGATGGAAAAAGCTCTTAAAGATGTAATTAAAGAAAAAGGTCACACTAAATATTAAACCATGTTCCATATACGTTTTTTCTAAGATTGACTTAAATTTTTCATATATTTTAAGTTTTCTTAAAATTACTTCTACAAATATTTAAGAACATTAAGACATAATTTTATTTAAATAAAGAAGTATTTAAAAAAAAAATCGTGCGTTTATATCTTTTTGATATCATCCTTAGTTTTGATACTCGCTGCAAACGTTCAAAGTTATATTTTCAATGCATACGAAATAAGCTGTGAGCCACTGCACGTCAACATAACTTTGTGGCGACGATATGTATGTACATTGTACAAACATAAAAGAATTTTGTATGAGTTTAAGATTAACTCTTTTTCTTCCTTTATGGCATCTAAAATTTATTTGCAGATTCAAAATCATTTAATTGATTCGACTTAGAATTTTTTTGTTACAGTAATAATAAAATATTAAACATTAAGTTTCCAATATATGTTTTTCAAATACAACAGCCACATAAACTATTTCTATACCCTGTTAAAAAAGTTCAACAAATGAAGCAACTGCTACTATAAACACAGTTGCCCTAGACATAATACTTACGGTACTCTTACAATTACAATTGAAATTAAATTTTCTTTTATACGATAAACAAACTAATAGTGAAAGTCATTGTACATACGTTGAAGTTACAAAAAGAAATTAAAGTAGAAAAAAAGGAAAGTACATAAAGGCAAATTTTCCAAATCATAAAAGAAAAACTATATAAAATATCTAAAAGTTTAATAAAACATTTTAGAATTTGACTTTTATACAAAAATACGCATTTAGTTGTGTGTGTGGTATATAAAGTAATAATTTTGATTAAAAAAAAAACAAAAATTTTTTAATAAACTTGTAAAGACGAAGATGTAAAAATAAACAAAGTTTTATTGTGTTTGATATACAGTATTGTGTAAAACCTAGGCAACTTTTACTGTCAAATCAATTAAAGACTTTGTTATTACTAATAAATAGATTTATTCAAAATCAAACATTTAATTCTTACTATTGTCTATAACTAAATCATAACTATATATATGTATGTAATAATATTATTTTAATTCCATTCTCTATCAAGTAATAAAACAACAAAAACAAAATTAGCTCCTTGAGTAACTGTTCAAAACATAAGCAACTTTCAGTACTTTGTGTAATAACCTTTTTTACCTCCGTACACCGTTTTGGTATACATTCTGTAATATTTGTTAGAATTGTTGATACTCGTAGTATTGATTGCCATTCTAATTTTAAGCTCTCCATGAGCTTTTGCTAATTTTTAAGACGCCAATTAACAAATTTAGATTCGTGGTAAAAAAAACTTCAGTACTAAAATTTAAGCATTCGCCACAGTTCAGTGGCGAATTAAAAATCAGTTTTCTTTAGTGATGAATTTAATTTAGCTTGTTAAAAACAGATGAAATATGCCACGTTCGGAGACCAAAGGGCAAGTAAGTACATTCGCTTTATTGTAAAGAATCAATAAAGCACGGAGGTGTGAACGTGATAGTCTGGACCTGTTTTGGCCCCGAGTTGAGTTGGCCCCTTTGTTAAAATACAAATAAAAATTAACCGTTTTATTTATAGGAACATTTTATCTAACGACATGCATCCATATGCTGAACGGAAAATGCCACTAGGTGGGTGTTTCAGCACGGCAATTACCCAAAACACTTGTCAAAATTTACCAAGAATGGTTGTCAGCTAAATGGATTCAAGTCATGGATTGGCAATCTTAATCACCAGATTTTTTGCACAACACTGTATGTATATAATTATCACAATATTTAAAGTTTACTATTTGTTTTTCGGTTACATAATTGGTTTAAACAAATATTTGACTTATATTTTGTTATCGCTTCCTCATACGTAATATTTGAAACTAATCTTAAGTTAGGTTTCATATTTGAAACTAATCTTAAGTTAGGTTTTAATTATATATTTATTTTGTTGTGCGTGATACCACACAGTTGGAATTTTTGAAGTAACTATAGCCTATAGTTCATTCCAGACATACAGAAAGATACTGTTAAAATTTTTAAGAAAATCGGTTCAGCAGATTGGCTATCTGTAGACTTCAAACAAACATACAAGCACACATTCATTTTAGCTGCTGGAATTGTTATGTCATTTATGTTTAATGTCATTTATTTTTAGAATTAAAAAATTTTAATTTTTTTTCAATAAGCCGACGAATGTTTTAATATTGACCAAAAGGTAGCGATATTTAAAAAAATAAACTGTTATCATAATCGGTTCATGTTCAGGTCTAAAGAGGTTAATTTCTGTAATTTTTAATGCTCAGAAACTAGGAACGATGGAGCAGTTAATATAAATTTAATATATTTTTGCTATCTTAAATGTTTTTAGAGAACTATAAGAATCTTTGTAAATAATCTCTTTTATCTTATAATAAATGTCAATTCAGATAGATAGATTGAAAATATAATAATAATACATACTACTTTGCTCAAAATGTTTTCGGAATAACCACCGTATAGCGGTCCCATCGTTCCGATTTAAGTTTTTCTTTTTTGTTAAGTTGGTACATCTGTTGTTGATATTCCCGCTAAATTTTAGTGTCATAACTTGATATTAAAAAATCTACGTAGCCAAGAGAACATCTAATAAGAGATAATATAGGCGTAAAACTAAATAATCAGAAAAATTTGTATTTTACACTGCAAATTTTACATACAAAAGTTGCTCGATTAATTGACATATATTGTTCGAGTTGTTTGTTATTTTCATTATTCGATCAAATAATGAACAAAAAAATTTTAGATTAATCGAACGACAATTAATCGTGTGGATACTCTAATAGTTAAATTTTTAACATTTTTCTACTGTACTTTTTTTCGTTAAGAACTATTTGTTTTTTAACGAACTATTAGTAATTCCAAATGACCTACATGTATGATATGACAGATTTCAATATACAATAATCGCTTAATTCAATATATGACTGGCAACAAATCGAAAATAACTTTACAATAAAATCTTAAGTAGATGTATTTTTTCCAGTTTAATATATTCAATTTGCAATAACTATTTATGTTTCTATTTTTTGAATATCTCCTAAACAAATGAGACTTTGATCGTTTTTGATCTTAGGATTACCCGTGTAAGTATCTTTTTAATTTTGTTATACGTTTTTTCTAATACACTTTCTCAATTTTTTCAGAAACACTTTTGTATACAAAAAGTGATTTATCTCAAAAGTATCATTTTCGACTTAGGCTGTTATTGCTTGGGACCACAGATTTTAGTTTAAAAAATAGGAAAAAAATAAATTTAAAACACAGATGATAAGAGTTAATATATAAAAAACGTATTCTTGACACAATTACAATAAAGCTTATGTATATAGAAATATACATATAAACATACATATCGCTCCTTTACTTCAATAGTGTCATAGCTCAAAAAACATGACTTTTTATTTCAACATCCCAATATAGGGGCAGTATTATGATCTATATTGTGTACAAAATTCTTTGTGATTCGTACCAAATTTAGAGCACAGGATTAAAATGTTTATTCCTTTATCAATGCTAAATAATAAGAAATTAACAATTCAAAACAGCTCTCCTGAAAAATTTTGTTTTTGAGCTATGACACTATTGAAGTAAATGAGCGATATGTTTGTACATATGTTTTTTGTGCATTTAATATAGCTTTATATCTATAAATTTGTTGCAGTGAAATAAAAGACATGAAAACTATTTCAGAGAATGATAAAATTGCGTATAAAGTTATAAATGGACAAAAACAAAAAATTGTCTTAACAATATTAATTATATCTATATTTTACTTATAGTGCACTTGCGATTCCTAAACACCGCTTAATATGAACAAGTTTTGAATTTAACTATTATACATATTTGAAAAGAACGCCGTAAGCATATGTACATATTTGCTTATGTATTTTTTGGCCATCAATTTAGTACCCTATACGCATTTTAGCAATAAGGCAAGCTTATGGACATATTCATAATAGATTAGAAGTAAAAATGACCTCATCCAGCAAAGAAAATAGTACTGAATTTTGAAGATAATTACACATTCGCTGCAAATTTAGCTCCATGCGACTAAATCTTGTCATTGGAGCAACGCCTATTTTAAAGCCCCAACTGCAGGACTAAGTGCATAGAGTTAAAAAAAATATTTATCCGAAACGTCGTATATAAATGCAAATGATTTTAAGATGCAAATAATAATATCACTAAAAAATTTTTAGTTTTGTTATAAATACAGAACACAATTTTGTTCTTCAATTTGTGGTATTCTTAATAGATAATCATTTATGAACCTGAACACAGCCGGCTGAAATTAGTTGATGTTGTAGTAAGTGACCTGTAAAAGTTCATAATCAGTGATATTTTAAAAATTCTATGTAACCCTTATTCTTTATTTCAATCAATGAATTAACAATAAGTTTAAAAAATATGTTCATATATATGTATTTACAGAGGTGGACATTGGGTTAGCACATTAATTTAGCAAAAATTAAAAAAAAATATTTTCAGCAAGAAAAAACAAACAAAACTACTTATTTATTTTATTTAAAACTGAGTACTTGGTAGGGTAAAATTTTTTCCTAATGACATCTTCACATCTCCTTGGCATACTGCCTGTAAGTGCCACGCAAGGTTCCTTTGGTATTGCTTAGCATTTCTTTCTGATTACTGTCCATAAATCACTAAAATTTTTACTTTTAAGAACAATAATGTGTTGCTCTACATCATTCCATGTGTTCATTACAGGACCAGGACTGAGATTTGGTGATTAAATTGACCAATTAAATATGTCGACTCTATTTTGCTTTATTCGACACTCCACTGTACGTGAAATGTCCTTTTTACGAGTTGTTTTTCTAGGCCTAGCGCACTGTATAATACTTTTATATGTCCAATGGGCTTGAATATGAACTAATACGGTGTACACCATCTTTTTTAGCAGTTTAATAGGGAAGCATATCACAAACGATGATTCCTTTTGATCTTATTTGATAAATAACTTCACGTTATGCCTTTGTGCACCATCTACGAGTACCTTGACCCATTTATATTTATTGTTTTACGGTTTTTATTAAATTGAATTTTGAAATTAAACACTCACAAAATTTACCAATTTAAGATTTAAAACAAAAAGTTAATGAAGAATATCAAAATTTGTAAAATGTGATAAATTGCTAAATTGTTCAGTGCAGATTACATACTTTTTCAATAAATTATTTAAAAAATTTTTTAAAAAATTTGCCTTAATATATATTTTACTAATTCTAATAAGTAACAATTTTAGCGAAAACTGAAAGTGTACAATGTTTACTATAATATAGTTTATATTTTACCCAAAACTTACAAACTAAAAAGTTAATTTTTATGGTTGAAAATCGCTTTTCCGTACCTTCGTATACTTAAGAGCTAACAATTTAGCTGAAAACTATTCGATTTTTGGATTTAAAAAGAAGAGAAGTATATACCTTTCCAATGATGTTCTATTTCATAGCTTTGAGGAATATGTGGGAATTTTTCAAGCAAACACTCATTTTTTCCATATTTTTCAAGTTTAAAGGTTTTTCGTACCACTTATGAACCTATTTCCTTGTCAGTTGCCGAAAATTAAATTACATAAGTAAACTGGAACCTAAAAACCTATTATTTTCAGATCCATATAGACAACTACAAATTACATTAAAATACACAATGTTCATGAATTTCACAAAAAGAAAAATGCCAAAATAATAATTTAATTTTTTCGTACTTTTTGTCAAAAATAGCCAACTATTTTAAAAATCGCCAGATCTGACAACACTGATTACAACTAGGGTTGCTAAAGAAAAAAATCCCATTAAAATTTTTCCAGAAATGTGTCAAAATCAACTGTATCGCTAACCTATATTATCACATAGTCTTTCAATTTAAATATCATACAGTATTTATTGATATTGCCTTTATAATTCCTGAAAAATTGTTTTTGTTTTATTTTTCTATAAAGACTTGAGAAATTGTAATAAATTAACAATGCTAAAAAAAAATTACGCTTTGTTTACATTATTGCAAATGACAACCATAATTACAACAAAAAAAAAAACATGTGTGTATTTATATTCAGTAGCGTGTTAGCCGTCAGCGAAGAAGGCGTGTAGTGCATGTTGTAGTGTTTTTTTAATTTCAAAGAGATTTTGAAGAGAGCTAAAATTTTGATTTCTGCACCGAGAAGTGTTAGCTACATAAATTTATGCAAATTAATACTTTGTATGAATACCTATTTTTTTACAGCATTTTAACTTCAGTGTATTTATCATTTTAAGTGTTCGCTCTTTGTGCGCACCCCTGATGTAAATACTTTACTCAATTTTGATACCTAGAAAAAAATATATGCTTTCAATGCTATATATATGAAATGTGCTAACCCAATGTTCACCACTGTACATATGCCGACAGCACAAAAATTCTTAAAGAAACCAGCCACAAAGGCACATTGTATTTTACCAAATAGCGTAAATTAAGGCTGGACGAATACGAGAGTATTTAACCCTCTAACCGGTAAACATGCCTTTATTCGGGGTATATTGTTTATGTTATTATGCTGATTTTTTAGAAGTTCCATTCTAACGGTAAATATGTGCAAAGATACACAATTTACTTATTATGACAATTAACAACATGCATTTGTCTCTTGATTTTAATATTTATTATATATGAAGTGTGTAAAACAATTATTTGTGATTTAAGTGAAACTAAAAAAATAAATTTATAAAAGAAAAATGTATTTTTATAAGTATCTTTATTTTGCATTTAGTGTTTTGTTTATTTTTTGTAAACGTTAGCTTTTTATTGGTAAAAACTGGACTCTGCTTAAAGGCGGACCTGCCGGCTTTCAGTTCGTTTTGCATATAATTTTTTCTCTTTTGATAGACCTTTTTCGTATAAAAATTTAACAGTTTCAATGTAATTGCCTCTTAAAATGTTCCTACGAGTTTGTTGGCTGCATTTTTGACGTTGAACGTTCTTATGTGCAGTGGCAGAACACAAACACCAACAATCGTTACAAACAGGTCGTTTTGATCGGAAATACAGGACGATATCATATTAGATTAAAAATGGACTTTACCTTAATTTATCATATAATTGATATGTCATTATTGAATTCATATCTCCTTTTTAAACGCTTTCATGGAATTGATTACAACCATATCTCTTTCTTTTGAAATTACCAGACTTCCGTAGTGGCAGATTTACTTTGCTTTTATGCAATTACTTCCGTCAAAAAACCTGTAGGAAGACCTCAAAACCATAGCTTACAGGCAACGAAAGTAAAAAGATCTTATAATTCACCAAATGATATCCGCTTTTTTAAAGTTGGACATATGCCTGATGTTCTCGTCCGGAGTGGTAAAAGAGTGTGAAAAATGCAGCGGGGTGTAAATCGGAATCACAAATGTTTTGCACTAAGTGTAAACTAAGTTTCTGCTTATCAAATAAGGTAAGTTTTTAATGTTTTCCAACTTTTTTATTTTAAAACATTGTTTCTCACCACAACTACCAGCCCAGTGCAATTTTTTGTGCTCGAAATAAAAATGGCCGGTTAGAGGGTTAACATTATAAAACTTTTAACACACTTCAGAACGGGTTGGTTCATAAACACAAAGTAATCTTCGTAGGAGTACGGATCAGTTAAAAAAGATTCAAATAAAAATATCAAAATGTGGGAAAATATTTTAAGCTAAAGTAAATAAAACCATTGAAGTGAAAATAAGAATTTTGTTTTAGTTTTATTAAAACTACTTACAAAATAATTAATGAGAAAAAATAAAAGATAAATAGTTTCGGAAGCAATTTAAAAAGAGAAAATAAATTTATTACCTGCTGTCCGATATTTACCTGTTGGTTACTTGAAAATAACAAAAAAAAAAAAACCGACTCTAAGCGATCTATGTATGTACAACATGTATGCATATGTATGTATAAAAAATTTTCCATTAAATTTTATCCAACGACCAATTACGAAAATCGAAAATGTAATTTTTGTATTATTTAATTTCTAGCTCTTGTTTTTCTGTATTATTTTGCAATGAGTCACTGATTCATTGAAAGAAAGAATTCATTTAATTGCTTCAAGTATTCCAAAGACATCTAAATCTTATTGCAGTATCAAATATTTTGTTTGATACACTATTGGACCAAATATGGAAAATCCTCTTCTTTTCTATGTACTGCATGTCTTTTACACGTTTTAGATACGTTGGTAGATACGTTCCAGAAATATCCGTGTAAAAAAGACAGGAAGTATATAGAAAAGAAGGAGATTGGTTCCATATCCTTCAACCTTTTACTTAAAACCAAATGATTAAAAAAATAACATTTATGAGAGTTTTTATAAAAAGCAAATTACATTTGTATGTGCATTTAATGCATAGTTTATTTTATAAAAAAAAGCAATTTAAACTTCATAATTCAAACTTCAGAACCTGAAACTGAAAACTCGTACAAAACAACAATAAAATAAATGAACAAAAAGTATATAATCTAATTGTTAAAGCAAATTGAAACATAAAAAATGTATAAACGAAATTTTATAAACCGTTAAGGTGAATAGTTTTAAAATTACGGTTAATAAAAATAAGTTTTTGTGAAATTTCAATCAATTAGCTTGTTCAAACCATGCTAAATCAAATAATACGAAGTTTTCTAGACCGTGTTATTTCAAAGCCGTGTAAAAACAGTATTTATTGTATATCGGGTATGTTCCGTAAGCCGAAATCGATTGAAATTGAAATCGAATGAAATTTAAAATTGATATAATTTTGAATATGCCAAGATTTCGATGCTTTTTTTAAAAATATGCTTAACTACACTGGTCTACAGCAAAAAATACCTTTATATACAACTAAACGGAATTTAATGATTTTTATGCGTTGAATTCAAATTCGTTTTCATTTTTTTTCCATCGGGCTCATTTTTTTAATGGGCGTGGCATATTTTTCGCCCAAAATATGGCAGTTATGTCAATATATTTCATCATAACTTGAACGCGTCTTGACCTATTTTGATGCAAGTACAACCAAACGTTTAGAAACAAAATTTCCTATAAATCACCTGAACATCATATTCAAATGTTAAGCGCCTAAAGTAAACCTTAAAATGTTGAGAATAAAATAAACTTTAAATCATGATTATCAGTTGGCTATTGCTGATTTTATTCAAAATTAAATGCAGCTACCTAACTTTGACCAAAATTTTTTTCTTTTAAAATTAGTGGTGATTTTTGTTTCTTCGATTTCCAAAAAGTTATAAAAAAAGCTTTAGCAAAAAAACAAGTATAATACATTATTAGGCAACGTTTGGTTGTACTTGAATCAAAATCGGTCAAATCGTTTTCAAGTTATATTTAAATATATTAACATAACTGCTATATTTTGGGCGAAAAATTTGCCACGCCCATAAAAAAATTTGAGCCCGATGAAAAAAAACTGAAAATGAATTTGAATTCTGCGCATCAAAATCATTATATTTCATATAGTTTTATTTAGAAGCGAGAATTTTTTGTTTTTTGTAGACCAGTGTTACCTTTAAATAACTTCTTTGATGAAAAAAACTTTAATTTTTTTTCGCAATTAAGTTTTATTTGTCTTTAAAAATGTAGTCGATTTAAATTTCACTTGTTTTCGATTTACAGAACTTACCCATATAAGTTTTTATGTTTATTATATTAAAATGTTAACCAAAACAAATTCAATTAATTTTGAGTTTGGCTCTTTTTTCTCTGATGAAATATAACAAAGGAATTTTGCACTTTATTTTGTCCAATAGCGTATATCTTTACGAATTACGTACTATAAAAATATAAGCTGCAGTAGTGTAGACAACTAAGACTACCTACAAATACAAAAAATACTTTCAAGATAAAAATAATATTTGTATTGGCAAAATCATATGTACGTTTCCTTAATATCGCACAGAGTGCATATAAAGTATCTTTTGTATATTTCAAAAAAGTAAAGATGGGAAGATATAGTATAAAAATAAATTAATCACTCATTTTAAATTGTATTTAATCTTCTCACGTTCCGTTTTGCAGAAGAAACAAAAATATTAAATGCATGAAACATCTAAGATTCCAGGTTATAACACATCAAAATTTTCTTAAATTTTTAGAGATCTTTCCCATTTTACATAAAATAAGGGTTTTTAAGGGTAAAATTATATTACCGGGTGTAATTATATTTTTTGACAAATATGATATTTGCTGCCCAAATATTCAGAATGATTTGCAAAAAACATATTTAGCTTAGCGATTACATAAAAAGCAATATTAACTTAATTGGACAAAAATCTCACTCCCAGAGATTGGATCGTTACTGAATCATCTTAAAAACAAACAAAATGTTAACATTATATTTATAATAAATAGCAGATATTTAATCCATTTTATTTTTTTCTTTTTCATAATCAAGATTTTGGTAAAAAGATCAATAATAAAATCTCTTGAAAAAATGAAGATCATTTTTTATGTAGAGTCTATGGTTGACGCCCACTAAATCCGATAATACAAAAAAAAAAAAAAACTAATGGTAAACAATGTGTGTGAAGTTAAATACGAAAGTTAAATATGTTTTTCTTAACATAACAAAAACTTGTGTAAGTTAACAGAATATGTGTGAAGATAAATACGAATATGAAATTTTTCTGTTAAGTTAACAGAGACTTCTATTTTAGCATTACTTCCACAATTGTGGATTATAAAATATAAATTTGAATAAAAATAACTAAACAAAGGTAAAGAATTACATAAATTTTAAACAATATTTCTTAATTCTCATTAGGTCAATTTTTGGTTTACTATAATAGCATTGAATTAAATTAGCTGGACGGTGGGGAGGTGGGGGGAAAAAAGTTAGCTACGGTCTATATATCTCTGATCTGGTACTTTGCAGCCCAAAAAGGAAAACTGGCCCTGAAGCCTTGATACCTTGGCTATAAAGCCCACCAGGTCCGATTCCCCCACAATTGCATCTTAGGTCCGATTTTTCATGAACGACATATATATACGGTAAAAATGAAAAATAAAAGTTAGCTACGGTCTATATATCTCCGATCTGGTACTTTGCAGCCCAAAAAGGAAAACTGGCCCTGAAGCCTTGATACCTTGGCTATAAAGCCCACCAGGTCCGATTCCCCCACAATTGCATCTTAGGTCCGATTTTTCATGAACGACATATATATACGGTAAAAATGAAAAATAAAAGTTAGCTACGGTCTATATATCTCCGATCTGGTACTTTGCAGCCCAAAAAGGAAAACTGGCCCTGAAGCCTTGATACCTTGGCTATAAAGCCCACCAGGTCCGATTCCCCCACAATTGCATCTTAGGTCCGATTTTTCATGAACGACATATATATACGGTAAAAATGAAAAATAAAAGTTAGCTACGGTCTATATATCTCCGATCTGGTACTTTGCAGCCCAAAAAGGAAAACTGGCCCTGAAGCCTTGATACCTTGGCTATAAATCCCACCAGGTCCGATTCCCCCACAATTGCATCTTAGGTCCGATTTTTCATGAACGACATATATATACGGTAAAAATGATAAATAAAAGTTAGCTACGGTCTATATATCTCCGATCTGGTACTTTGCAGCCCAAAAAGGAAAACTGGCCCTGAAGCCTTGATACCTTGGCTATAAAGCCCACCAGGTCCGATTCCCCCACAATTGCATCTTAGGTCCGATTTTTCATGAACGACATATATATACGGTAAAAATGAAAAATAAAAGTTAGCTACGGTCTATATATCTCCGATCTGGTACTTTGCAGCCCAAAAAGGAAAACTGGCCCTGAAGCCTTGATACCTTGGCTATAAAGCCCACCAGGTCCGATTCCCCCACAATTGCATCTTAGGTCCGATTTTTCATGAACGACATATATATACGGTAAAAATGAAAAATAAAAGTTAGCTACGGTCTATATATCTCCGATCTGGTACTTTGCAGCCCAAAAAGGAAAACTGGCCCTGAAGCCTTGATACCTTGGCTATAAAGGCCACCAGGTCCAATTCCCCCACAATTGCATCTTAGGTCCGATTTTTCATGAACGACATATATATACGGTAAAAATGAAAAATAAAAGTTAGCTACGGTCTATATATCTCCGATCTGGTACTTTGCAGCCCAAAAAGGAAAACTGGCCCTGAAGCCTTGATACCTTGGCTATAAAGCCCACCAGGTCCGATTCCCCCACAATTGCATCTTAGGTCCGATTTTTCATGAACGACATATATATACGGTAAAAATGAAAAATAAAAGTTAGCTACGGTCTATATATCTCCGATCTGGTACTTTGCAGCCCAAAAAGGAAAACTGGCCCTGAAGCCTTGATACCTTGGCTATAAAGCCCACCAGGTCCGATTCCCCCACAATTGCATCTTAGGTCCGATTTTTCATGAACGACATATATATACGGTAAAAATGAAAAATAAAAGTTAGCTACGGTCTATATATCTCCGATCTGGTACTTTGCAGCCCAAAAAGGAAAACTGGCCCTGAAGCCTTGACACCTTGGCTATAAAGCCCACCAGGTCCGATTCCCCCACAATTGCATCTTAGGTCCGATTTTTCATGAACGACATATATATACGGTAAAAATGAAAAATAAAAGTTAGCTACGGTCTATATATCTCCGATCTGGTACTTTGCAGCCCAAAAAGGAAAACTGGCCCTGAAGCCTTGATACCTTGGCTATAAAGCCCACCAGGTCCGATTCCCCCACAATTGCATCTTAGGCCCGATTTTTCATATTTTTTGGGGGACGATTGTTTTTAATGTAATTACCAGCTAAAAGAAATAAAATTCATTTGTTATTGTTACTGTATCTCTCTAATTATATTTTTTTAATTTTTACAATCCTTTACCTTGTTTTGGTTATTTTTATACCAAATTATGTTTTATAATCCACAATTGTGGAACTAATGTTAACATAACAGTCTTTGTGATCTTAACAGAAAAATTTCATATTCGTATTTATCTTCACACATATTCTGTTAACTTACACAAGTTTTTGTTATGTTAAGAAAAACGTATTTAACTTTCATATTTAACTTCACACACATTGGTAAACAATTTACTCAATTTGTATTAAATATTCGAGATAAAGGAAAACCTATGAATAAGCATTTAGCACATACGTACATACTTGTGTATGCATACTACTCGCATTTGATAAATAACTGTTGGATGAATCAGTTTTAAGTGGCAAGTTATTATAAAAATTATTAAAAGTTTTCAAATAACAACAATTGTAAATTGTTTACGATACACAAAAAGTTATGTATGTATATAATTATGTAACAACTATATACAATAAAAGAGTAAATATTTTCGAAAATAATTTTGTTATTCCCCTCTATTCTTTTAACTCTGTTCAAATAAGTAATGTTTTTTTTTTATTTAAAAAACATTATTTACATTATTTATTCAAAAAATTTTTTTATGTTTACCTTAATTTAATATAAAATAAAAATAAATAATAAGTTCTTATCTGTTTTAAAGTCTGAATGTATTGTATATTATAACATTTATGTACTTTTTAACATAGATAGTGTTATGAGCAGTTTTAAAAATTAATGATTTATATTCCATATAGTACTAAAGTAAATGGGGCGACATTTTTTAAATCAAAAATGAATAAAATTAGTCTATGCATGATATTTTTTGAAACAATATTTATCAATAATTTATTTGTTATGCAGTTAAAATGTAGTTGGAAACGATATATGTTCATATTATAAAGATTTCGGTAAAAAAAAAAACAAAGGCAGGTTTTTAATAGTAGTTTTAGTGTTATAGTTCTCATTCTTAAACGGTTATTTCGGTTTATCTAAGCTTTTAATGATTAAAGCTAAATAATAGCATATGCCTTGTTTATTGATATTGAAGATTTTAGTTTGGTTTTTAAATCCTACGAATAATTTCACGAAATCATAAAAGCCTTGTATGTATGATGTAAGTGCATAAGTAAGCATTTGTACTTGCTATGTTTTTTGGTAATCAATTTTCAATAATGTTGGCTGTAAAATGATTTTAAGTGTGCGGAAACGTCGCACGATCGGTGACGCGAAATAGTATTTGGAATCAACAAACAAGGTCATGGCTACAGACTTTTTGCAAACGGTGAATGACACCTTGAAAAGGGTAACACTACAAACTAATAGCAAAGGAAATCTTATTATTTTTACAGTCACGCATTACATTAAGGATGGCAACGTAGTCTATTCACAAAGATTTGTCATATAATGTTTCAACTGTTACCTATTTCTTGTGATACATTTAAGTACAATGAAAGGGTACTGTGTATGGAGATTGGAAGGTTATTATTCGACTGGTTTTAACCGTTTTTTTTGGTTTTGTCGAATACGGTTTATTCAAAATCTTAATTTTTCGAATACCGAATAAACCGGTTAATGTAACACGAATAACCGGTTAATTTAAACAAGTATAATTTTTATACGTTTGTATATTTTTCTTGAAAATATGCCCATCGTTTAACTATTTGTCTAAATTTAATTATTTTTGCATATATGACAACCTTGAACGTGAAAACCACGGTAGATCGAAAAAGATATGAACACTTGAGCAAAAATAACCTCTTCTCATATTCTGTAAATAAATATTGATTTTTATATATGGAGAATGATCAATTTGACTCATTGAAAGCCCACAAGCGCCGAATCTTAACGGCATATATATTAGTTAGTGAAGTTATTCACAGCGTAAATAAACATAACCAGTCGCTAGTAGTGTTGTGAGGTAATATCGCTGTGGAAAATTGTCAGATGGTGTGGGCTGGGATTGAATCGACGACTTCTTGGTTGGAAGGTGGGTTCTTATTTAACATACCACAGTGGCACACACTATTAATACGTTAATCGCCATGTCAGTCATATGTGTCTGACGCTAAGAAGTTCTACATGAGCCATGTCAGACATATATGTCTGACGTACGCGTCCGTTGCAAACGATACATTTGCATTATGTTTCTAAAGCTTGACCTATTTTGTTGTATCTTGTTTGGATGCGTCAGACATATAAGACTGACACGGCTTGTGGAGAAAAAAGTTTTAATATAGGACCATGTCAGTCATATATGTGTGACATAAAAAACAGCGTTTCTGGAAATTTTGGCAAAAAAAATTTTTTTTTCTGTGATACAGTTTCCTTGATACATTTTTAACTTAATTATCTAATAAAGTTACCATGGCCCATGTGAAAATTTCTGATATTATCGTGGCGATTAACGTCTTAAATACGTGGTGCTGCTCGAAAGCTAAGCAAATGTTCTTGTCGAGGCAATTAACAATTACCAAAACATTTAACATTTAATTTTTGTTATCTTAGGCACTTAAATTATAACTATAATAACAAACCTTTAATTCCATTCTCTACCAAGTAATACAACAAAAACGAAATTAGCTCCTTGAGTAGCTGTTCGAAACTTAAGCATTTTTCAGTACTTTGTGTAATAACCTTTGTTTTTATGGTCTCCGCACACCGTTTTGGCATAGTTTTTATGAGATTTGTTAGAATTATTGTTAGTATTGATTCCCGCTTTAATTTTAAGCTCTCCATAAGCTCTCTTCAAGAGTTAGGAACAATTTTATTTAAATATAAGAACCGCTTAACCGGTTATTTGAATTATTAATAACCGAAAACCGGTTTTTAAGTGTTACTTCTCGAACTGTTCGTAAACCGGTTCTTGAACAAAGTCGAATAATCGATCTCCCTAGTACTGTGTTTATCTCTAAAAATGTTGCCTTTAAAAAATTTCCATATTTCGTAATTTGTAACTACGCTTTATGGCAAAGAACAAAAGAAATGCAACATATTTTATATAAAAGAAAGAAAAAAACGCTATTAATCCCTCGTTACTATTTGTCCGTGGCCACCATATTCTTCTCAAGCACCTATTAACAAAACTCTGCAGTTTTGAGGTTACTAAGTTAGTAACAAACAAAGTTGCGCTCCCTTATTGAGTTCGTCTTTACACATGCATTCAAATTCCGATTTTTCTGTTTTTTTTTATCTTCATAAATTACTTAAGCGGGCGTACGCATATTTTGCTTTGCGAAACCGGTGCTGCAGAACAGCTGGATCCCATTCTTGATCAATGTACACTACACAAATGAAGTATTCAAACTTGTCCACTATTTGACCATTTCCGATTATTAATGGAGTGTCATTGACAGCATGAAATGCATGATTTTCTTCCTTTTTTATATTTTTATTAAAATACATTTTTGCTGACTCCTTCAAATTATCAAGTTGAGACTGCATGTCATGATGTATGACATATATATCATCGGCATAAGACAAATCACTCCATTTTCCGTATAATTTCTCAATGTATTCCCTTTCGAGTAGTGAAAGTGCAAATCCTCGTTATACTTCACTGAAAAAGAAGAATAAATCGCTAAACCGACCGGCATGCGCAACTCTAGCGGCTCTACCGTCGTATCTCTGCCTGATTATATATGTATGTTATTTGCTCGGAGTTTCGTTGGATTCTAGTGCCTTGCATATATATTTTCTTTCTAGAGCGTTGAAAGCTTCTCAAATCTATAAATGTTGAGTATAGAATGGCGTTGAATTAAACAGAGCTTTAGAACAGACTTATTATTAATTTGGGGCAAAAAAGACTTCATGTAATATGTATGTACGGCAAAAGAGAATACATTTACATGCATACATATTAGTATTCTTTAGTCCTAGTTAATATTTTGTGGTTTGCAATTCCAACCATATTATTATGTATGTTATTTAAGTTTATTAATTCTACAGTAAAACCTTAATAAATCTAAATGAACTTGTTAAATACAGATGGAATATTCCACGTTCGAAGACCAAAGAAAAACGGCAACATTAGCATTATTGTAGTCACATTAAAGCATGGAGACGGAAATGTAATAGTATGGACCTGCTTTTCAGCGAGTTAAATTGGCCCGTATGTTGATATACCAACAAAAATGGACCGTCTTGTTTATAAAAACATTTTAGCTAAATACATGCTTCTATATGCCGAATGGAAAATGTCATTGGATGACCTTGTCTCGGCAACGAGACAAAACTCTTGTCAAAATTGGCCAAAGAATGGTTGTCAGGTAATTGGAATCAAGTCATGGATTAGTCAGCTCTATCAAAAGACTCGAATCCTATTAAGAACCTTTTCTGAATTTTGAAGCGCAGAGTTGGATCACGTTAACAATACTGTATTTTCTAACTGAAGGTTTAGAAAAAAAAAGAAAGGTCGAAAAATTCTCAACAGGTGGTGCTATAGGCAGTCATTACTTTATATCTGATCCTGTTAAAGAAATTTGAATAATATTTGGCACGTCGATTCTGTGCAAGATGAACAGTGGGTGGATTGATGAACAGTGGAGTGGTGGTCATTATACGTATAAAAAATTATTTCTTGAAGTTAGAGACAGTAACTTCCCCTAAAATGTGTTGTTTTGCGTAAAAATACGTTATACAAAAAGTTATTATTGTCGGATAAATGGAAGGCGTGGCGCATCGCCTCTGAAGTTGACCCCTCTTTTGAAATAAAATAGTATACAAACTAATAAAAATATAATTTCTCTGTATTTTTTTAAATTAATTTTCAGTTATTTATGTACGTACTATATACATTTAAACACATGTACGAGTATGTGAAAAAATTTAATTTTTTCACATCATATTTTTAAACTATAACAAACATTTTTAGGCGCAGTTACACTTATTGAAAAATAAGGACCACCATAATGAACAGTTAAAGTAGATGTTTAAAATTTGGTCTAAATAGCTTTGTATTTAGTACAAATCATCAGTCAAAAAGTAGGCGATATAGATTATGTGGGTACCATGCCATTCCACACAAAATAAATATTAATTGTTGTAAATGTTTCTTGAGCATGGTTACAGTGAAAGTTTTTGCGTTCAGTCTAAATGACTTTACAGTTAATACGAACCATCAGTTTAAATATGGAATACTATCTTGATCAAAAATTTCCCGGAATAACCCCAGTGTGGCGGTCCCATCGTTCCCATTTGTGTTCTTTTTTGTTAAGTTGCTGCATCTGTATTTGATATACCCGTTAAACCTTAACGTCATAGCTTGACATTTACAAAAGATACGTAGCCTAGAGTACATCTATCTCCTACGTGTGTTGGCGATTTTTTACAATTATATATAACGGCTGCTGAAATGCGTTCCACGTAATAGTTTTTTAACTCGATAGAACAGAAAGACGCCACAGGCATTTATCGTCAAAAATCCTCAAGCAAAAAACGACGTGTTTTTTTGCCTCGCATCATTTGGTGTTCGCCATTCATTGCGTGTCGTACGTATAAACCCACGTCTCATCTTCAGAATGTGGGATCGGATTCAAGTCATGTCTTTTGTGACCTCAACATGGTCAAAATTGTAGAAATCGCCAATACACATAGAGATAGATGTACTCTTAGCTTTTGCAAATGTCAAGCCTATGACGCTAAGATTTAGCGGGAATATCAACAACAGATGCACCCACTTAAACCGGGTTATTCCGGAAACTTTTTGATCAAAGTAGTATGTAGAAAACGGTAACAGTTAAAACTTCGTTATCTATCTACGTCAGCCAAAAAGAGAGGGAGATTTGAAAAGTGGGTACAGGTAGGGATGCAACATCTTTAATAAAAACATCGATGTTTTCTAAGCATCGATGTATCATTTTCATTCCTAGGCACATCACGTAGGCTCCCAGCAACGCGGGAAGGGTTATTCTAGTTATCAATAAATATAATACATTATTCAATATGTGTTTTAAGCATTTTTAATACAAGAACAATGTTTACAAATCTTTATTCGGTAATTCGAAAATTTTATAATCCGGATTATGGTCTGCAATCCAGATTATTAAAGTTTTACTGTATTTAAAAATTCTCTCAGAAACTACTTCCTTGCTGCTTTTAATTTTTAAAAATTGCCTAAAGGAACTTGCAAATATAACCCAATTTTATTAATATATGTATGTCAAAAATAATAATGTAATATATTTAGTTGCTGGTCACTTTAAATTGTTCATAATGAAAACGAAAAAAAAAACTTTATTATACAATTGTTCATTGCTATTTTTATGTATGAAGCTGTAACACTTTTCGGTTTTATAAAAAGCAAATAGGGGAGATCGTGTATAACGGAGTCTGCTCATATTACATTTGTTTTATGTATGTATGTATGTATGTATGTGTTTGTATTTTAGGTGAATATACTTTTAGTATATCGTATTATAAAGAGTATTAGATACACAACAATTCACTTTAATTTAATCTATTTGATACTCTCATAAGCTTAGCAAAATGTCATTTTTATACGATTATGATGTTTTTTTATTCGTACTCATAAATAATATAGGATGTCAAAAATTGAGGTATCATTTTAGTTTTAATAAAAAAAAAAAAAACACTTTTTTTTTCAGATATTAAAATATTTTTATTTCAGTTTATTACAAATAGGTTCGGGTTAAAAATGAAAAATTATGCCGGTAATGGCTCGACAACCAATCTTTTACCAATATTATCAATCACGGTTTTCAATAAAATGGTCTATGGTTGATATTTGCTCGATAATGTTGGTTCAATGTTAGTTGGTGTCAAATCTCACGACTCAAACTTTCCTAATTACATCTTGAAATCTTTCGCCGTTTTCAAAAAATTTGATAATAGTAAAAACATGTAGATCCTTCGTGTAATATTCCATATTAACTAACCGGAATGTATTTAGAATCTGAAAAAAAAAAAAAAATAATTTTGAATAAAAATTACAAGTAGAAAAAAGTCACTAACATTAAAATGGTACCTCAACTTTGGACATCCTTTACAATTGCTAGCTGTTACTTTTTTTAACATCAATCATGTGACTAAGTAGGGGCATCTAACTCGCTACGTTCATTAGTACAATATTCATTTCATTGCATGTTTAAAGGAAATATTTGATTTGCTTTTTATTTGTATATTAAGTGGATTCATAAACAACCGTTAAATTTAATATTTTTGCATTTCTGACTAAACATTTTCAAAAAAAAAAAAAAAAAAAAAAAATATAACAATAACCAACATCGTTTAAATGCACTTGAAAAAATCAAATTCACTCTAGCCAGGTTTACATACATACTATGTTCATAAGACGTTTTCTCTCTCATTCATAACTCAACACCCAATTATGAGCCTAATCATGGTGAAATTAAATAAGGTGAAGTTGTCTGTACAACAACTAATTTTTGTACAAAAACAACAGGCAATATTTTTTGTACATTATATGGTAGATATCAAAAAATTTTCATATAAAAAATACAAAGAAAAATTGCATACAGTTTATACTTGTAAATTAGAAATATTTTATTTTGTTGAAAATTTTAATTTTCAAATATTTAGTTTTTTGGACGTTTTTCAATTATGAACATTAAATATTTAGACATATTTATAAATATATTATTTTTGACGCGTTTTGAAGCATGTTTTTTTCCTTGGATCTGTAAAACAAAGTGTTTTGACAGCATGTGAAACATGGTGAACAAGCTATCAGGCGGACAAAAAACCTCACCTTATGTAATTTCACCATGAGCCTAATTAAATAATTCCTAAACAAAATTTTGAGCGTAAATGGTCTAAATTGTGAGTAATTCAATTTCAAATACCCTGTAAATAAATTTCATCTCAAGCATAAAAAGAAACATAAATAGAAGTAAACAATCCATAAAACAAAGAAATCAGTGACTACAGTGATGTCAAACAATAAACAAAAACACACAATACAATAACAAGACACAATACAACAACAAATTACACAAAAGAATAAAAATGCATATACGAGTTTGTGTGTTGGTGTTTATGCTCAAATATTACTATGACGTAATAACGCAGAAACGAAATATTTTTACAAATTGACTGCGCTATCCGTATTCAAACAAGACAATGCCCATTTACAAAAATCAATATTTACTTTGCATGAGAGATACCATGCTCACTTATGCGATTCCGGCCTCTTTTTGCCTGATGATTTGAATTGATTACGAACATATTTGGGTCAAATTTAGTGGCACTTACCGTAACCGTCTTGAAAAGGCGTGGCACCACCTGTTTTTTTAAGACAATCAGTGAAAGTCCTTACTTATGGCTGTATCGTATAGTGGAGAGCTCTGGAGAATGCCAGTCGGAGGAGGCTTCTGGATAAAGTGCATAAGTGTGTTGCTCTGGGGATATCTGGCGCCATTATCCAGGACCTAACCTCTTTGGAGATTGCGGTGAAGAGGAAAACTGCTTGGAGCTTTTTAAAGATTGCAGAAAGAGGCCTTGGACTATGGGCATTCTGCCCACTACAGGATCAAGGAATGCGACTTCAGCTGGGGTCTTTCGTCAGTATTTCTTAACCGAGAGTCTTGGCAACGTTTTGATAGACTGTTGAACGTCTATGCTATCTTCACAGATGGCTCTAAGACCGATCTGCGCAGGGGTGCGGAGGTTCTTCTTGAAGACAGTTATATCAAACTATGCTACGGACTTCCGGACGAGTACAGTGTCTTCCAGGCTGATGTCTTTGCTGTCCTTAGGGCAGACGAGCTAATTCGTGACTTAGTCGCTTGTAGGAATTGTGTTGTCATCAGCAGTATGCGGCAAAACATATGCACGAGCTCGTACTTACTACCATATATAACATAGAAAAAAATGCTCATTCGAATTTTAATTTGTTTTATAAATTTATAGCAGTAATGTGTAAGAGTAAAAATGTAGTTGTGTTAGTGAGAACATGGAAATTACTCTCTCAGAGAGAATAAAAATGATGTTTTAAAAAAATTAAAAAAAAAATCAATACGCATCATGTACATTCGTCGCTGTTTCAGTGAAAACCGAAAACAAGATCGTAAGAAACTTTTCAAATTATTGTCCTGTGCCTAAAAAAAATGCGTACATTCTCCACGCATCTGCATTCGTCGTTATCTTATTGACGACTGAAAGCAAGAGCGTAAGAATATCTATTGATTGAACGTGAATAAATGTTCTATGAAAAGCTCATGACTGATTTATAAGGGTAATATACTCACATAGAAAAAAAGCTCATTCGAATTTGAATTTGTTTTATTAATTTATAACGATAATATACTCCTTTTACTAAAAAAAAAAAAAAAAAAAACAGAAACAGAAACAAAGAAAAATAAATTTGTAACAGTATAAATGTACGTTATATTACTAAGCCACTATTTTGCACGCGTCAAAACAATAGCACAACACAGTTAGATAGAGGAATAATTAGAGAAAATTTGACGGTGTTTATAATCGTGCCAAATCTTTTTATATAAGTTAGCAATATTTAAATTTTGTCATAAAACGCATTTTTTACTTTTAAAGCCTCATTAGCCGACCGTGAAATCGTAAATGTATCGTAAATGTAAACGTTTTGCCACTTATAGAACATTTAACAACGCGTCATATGTTTTTGTCAATGTGTGTATATAAATAATAAAAAAGAAGGAAAAGAAACAGCTGTTTAAATCAGTGATAGGATCGAATTGTGTACGCTTTGAAAAAAACACCAAATAGGTTTAAATAGTATTTTTTATCTAAGTATATAAAAATAATATAATCATATATGTACATATTTACAAATATTAAATACAACAAATTATATACCAAATTATTGCCAAAAAAAAAAGCTCATATGGAGTATAAAGTTACTTATTAATTAAATAATAATTATTTTATAAAAAGTCAACATAAAAGTTTTTCTTTCTTCCTGGTTCACGATAGGCCACTGTGACCAAAATTTTTGCACACCAAATTCAAGTCATTGGAAATATCTTTTACTTGACATCCTTATTTTTTTGTTTATCAAAATTTCAAGATACTACTCAGTTAAATGTTGAAACTAAGTGGCCTACACCTTTCTTTTTAATTTTATCTAAGAATTACCTAAAGTATACCAAGCCCATATTCGTACACCCGACAAAAATAAGAAAATTTACAAAATATTCAACGCATAAGCAAATTTTTGAAAATTTCTTGTCTATTTATTGTTTTTATGACAAAATACAAGTAATATGTAGGTATCATTTAAATCGACCGCTAGATGTCTGAGTATTCACATAATGTATAACAAAAACCGTATTTGTACAGAGTAACAATTTCAATAAAATTAAGAATATTATGCATAAGGATTACAATTAATATTTTCTTGGATATTCTTTTTGCTTTATGACAGCATTGAGATGTCTTGACATCGATTCCACTAGTTTTGAAGTTAATTGTGGTGATATTTTAATCCATTCCGTCCTCAATGCTACTTTCAGGTCGTTTAAGTAATGTTTCAAATTTTACTTGAAAATTTTTTGAGGTATTTGGGGCAGTTCTACAAAATCCAAAGTCGGGAATTCAGCACTGTATGTTTGGGATCATTGTACTGTTACAAGGTAAAGTCCCTGGAAACACAATTTTTTCCGCACTTTGCTTCACATTTTTCTTTAAAATATTTATATAGTCCCTTGCTGTCATAATTCCATCAATGATCCTGATGCTGAAAAGCAACCACAAACAATTACCGAGCCTCCACCACGCTTGAATGTGGGAATTAGGTTATGGCGAAATAAGCTCGTGTTCTTCTCTTGTCAAAGTTATTAACGCGTTCATCCGATAATTTTATATTAAATTTGGACTCACCTGTAAAAATAATTGTTTTCCAGAAGTTGAAATCCTTATTTTGGTACTTTTTAGCAAAAGCAATCCGTTTTTGCTTATTAATCATGCTAGCAAATGGTTTTCTGACAGCAAAAGCTAAGAGTGCATCTATCTCTATGTGTGTTGCCGATTTTTACAATTTTGACCGTGTTGAGGTCACAAAAGACATTATTTGCGAGGCTGAATCTGATCCAACATTCATCAAAAGGATCACGAGACGTTGGTTTATGCGTAAGACACGCAATCCAGACATCAGGCAAGTGAATGGCGTTCACCAAATGATCCGAGGGCAAAAACTACGTCGTATGTAGTGCATTATAAATTTTTGGCAGAAGGTCAGACAGTAAACAAAGAGTATTATTTGGGCGTTATGACACGTTTGAGTGAAGCAATTCGCCGAAAGGGACCAAAATTGTGGGCAGAAAACTTGTACTATGATAACGTACCGTCGTACAGTGCCATCATTCTTTGAAATTTTTTGACGAAAAATGCAACAAATCATCCAACAGCCACCGAATGCACCTGATTTGGCTCCCTGTGAGGTCTTTCTGTTCAATCGAGTTAAAAAACAATTACGTGGAACGCATTTCAGCGGCCGTTTCTAAAATTTGAAATATTACGACATTAGAAACGTAAACGACCTGAAAGTAGCATTGAGGACGGAATGGATTAAAATATCACCACAATTAACTTGCTGTAATAAAGCAAGAAGGATATCCAGCAAAATATTAATTTTAATCCTTATGCATAATATTCTCAATTTTATTGAAATTGTTATTCTGCACAAATACGGTTTTTGTTATCCATTATGTGAATACCCCGCCATCTAGCGGTCGATTTATACGATGCCTACGTATTACTTGTATTTTGTCATAAAAACAATAAATAGACACGAAATTTTCGAAAATTTGCATATGTGTTGAATATTTTGTAAATTTTCTTATTTTTATCGGGTGTACGAATATGGGTTTTGCATAGTATACATACATAGTTGCTTATCTATCATTAGCATGAAAATGTTTGCTTGCCACCTAAGAATGTTTATTAGAGCTAATTTTTTAGTTTATTCCTTTTCCACATTACAACATACGTAAGAAGCTGTTCTGTATCAAAAAATAATAATTCACATTTTCTAAATTATATTTTAAATTTGTTCAAATTATTATAAATTACTTTGTTCAATTGCATTCTTTAATTGTGTGCAAAAAATTACAAAAAAGAGTTAAAAATTCCCCCATATAATTTAACATACAAACAGCCCATCACTGTTGACAAATGTCACGTAACGTTGCCGTCAAATTATATTTTCAACAGATTGGGACGTTACAACAGTTGCACTACATTACGGTCGAATAAGCTTTCATAGCTTTTCATATACATAGCAAAAGCGATCAGCTGACACAACAACATTTACGGCTACTACATTTAAGGCCTCATTAGCCGACCGTATAAATCGTAAATGTAACGTATATGTAAACGTTTTGCCACTTATAGAGCACTTAAGAACGTATCGTATGTTTTTGACATAAAGAGAAAAAATATTTAAGTATAAATACATCAAACACAAACACGTGTATATTAAAAAAATAACAGTTGTGCCAAACAATGATGGCACTTAAATATGTGCACATTATATGAAATTATATGAAAAAAGTACGGATATTATTTAAATGGTACCAATACATTACGTTAAGCTTTCATATTTAAATTTTAATAATTTCTGAAGCTTAAGGTTTTTTAAATAAAAATAATTTTATTTCTATATCAATAAATATATACATCTATATGTTATTTATTGCAAATAAATATATTTAATTTTATATTTTCTGCCAAAGCTACACAAAGAAGTAGCGAAATATCGATAAAAAAAGGCAAAGAAATTTTTATTTAAAAATTCTTAGGCTTAAATAGTTATTAATATTTAATTAATAAAGGTCGAAAAACCAGAATAACAGATTAACTTTTGTACGTAATTACATTATAATTCTGGTTTTCCACATACTTGCATATATTACTGGATATATACGATGTATTATACTTATAAAAACTTTTATATTTTTTATTCTTATTGTTATTTATATTATCTACTATGTGTATTGTTACTTACATTATCTACGCTTGTACATACAATTATTTTGCAATCCTTAGCATAAACGTACTACATGCATGCATAATATATAATTCATACTAACCTATAACTTTTGCCATAAAAAAAAACGCATACGATTGACAAATGCTCTTACTAGATTTGACAAAAAAAAAAAAATAATAATAATAATTTGAAACAGTAAACATATTTAATATTTTATATATTAACCAAAAAATGTAAGTACCAAAAAAGAATAAAAATACCCCCATAACATTCCACATACAAACAGCCCATCACTGTTGACAAATGTCACGTAACGTTGCCGTTAAATTCTATTTTCAACAGATTGGGACGTTACAGTTACGTTTCATTACGGTCAAGTAAGCACTTTCATTGCTTTTCATATAACAAAAGCGGTCAGCTGACACGCCTGCATTTACGGCTTCTACGTTTACGTTCGGCTAATTCTACCTTAACCGTTTTCCAAATTTCATAGTCATAGAATTTTTAAATTACGCCGTTTGGAATGCTAACTGCAGACAACACATTTACAGAACATGTCCCCATATTGTTTTTACTAAAAATTTTTATTTTATAGCGATTTTACGGTTCTTTACAGATATATTACACGGGTTTATGAAGCATTTAATGACGAACATAGGACAACATATGTACCTATATGCTAAACTAATTCACCCCAGAAATGTACAAATGTTGATATGGGGTTGGATAATAAGTTTGTAGCGTTTACTTTTATTTAAACAAAAATAAATGATCGCAGTTAATTTTTCAGCCAATTAACGATTTATTTACAGTCCGTGCTACTTAACAAATTCTATGAGACGCTTTTCGTCAAATTTAAAGTCTTGCAACGTCAATATAACAATTTTTGATATATGCTAGTCATTTGCGTGCTCACCTATTGGTTTGTTTCAGCAGCTTTTGGCTTCGGTGAAAATAAAATGATAAAACACATTAATTCATTTATAAAATTTCCGTGCCCATTTCAATGTTACTGTAATTTCTTAGCACGATTTAAAAAAATAGAGCTAATTATAATAAAAATACGACTTTATAACAATATTTCAAATAAAATTATTGTTAAAAAGTTATGAGTGAATGCCACATATGTACTTCATATATCGCTAAAAATAACCTTTTGTATTCTTATCAACATAAAATTATGAACCTTAATGGGTATATAAAAAAACTATACTTTGACAACTCTAATAAGTAAAACACACAAAACGGCTGTCACCGCGAACCATAAGCATGAACTACTAGTGTTGCCATTTTTTCAAACAGAAAACGCTCCGAACACGGCTCTAAAGGGGGTAAAATGGGCAAAGTTTTGCTGGAAAAAGGGGTAAAAAATACCAGTCTTTATTTCTTAAAAGTAGACTAGTTTACAATATGGGGGTATATTTAGGTGACGAAATTAATTATTGACACAGTAAACTCTTTTAACTTCAGTGGTAATTTAATGGTCTTATTAAAGAAAGTTTTGATAAACTAATTTATAATATTTACTAGATGGAATGATAAATTTCTTACAAAATTATTCACCATGTTTTAATCCAACATTTTTTATATTATTAATTGATAAGGAAAAAAAATACCAAATTTCTCTGAACATAATTATTGGACACTAAGCCAAATTTTCAAAATTCTATTGATCTGACAACTTTTTTCTGAAATAAGATATTTAGTCCACTTCTTAATTGAAGAGTTTTAAAGAACCTCAGCGAAAAGTTATTTAATATCAGCACAATCTAGACAAATCTTATCGTTTAGATTGTATAAATAATAGGAAGAAGTCGCTTTACCATTCGAAGCATTGTGCAGTGTTACAAAGAAGTCTAAACCTCGAAAGTATACCGCATACAGGCCGGTGTAAGTTTTTAAGCAACCATGATTGCATTCAGATAGTCAGAAAAGGCAGTGATTTTGAAAATAATCTCAACACAGATCTCTGCTGAGATAAAGCAATAGTTTAAAACAGATTTATTTATCCATAACGGATCGAAGCAAAACAACACAAGGCAAAATATAATTATATTGTAGATATACGAAAACTTCTTACTCCATTAGTGAACCAAGAGATTAGCAAAAGTTTTAGGACTGTTTTTAGATGAAAGCAAGTTCAAAATATTTCACTCTCATGACCGCAAAACTCTGTAGAAAAAATCAAATACTTAGCTAGAAAAACGAAACCATGCTACAACTGTAAAACATGGTCGTTAAGCTGTGATTGTGTGGAGATATTCTATCGCTGCATTAGTGGGCGGACTGATATTCATTGACGAAATTATGGTAAAAAAAATATTTGACTATACTAAAAAAAAAAGTGGAATTTACCAGCCTCGTTCCCTTTCTAACACGATAATGACTTAAAGCATTTGGCTCACGTTAGGCATATGGGGACATATACAACGTTTATTAATATATAATAGATATACAAAATTATGGAATAAAGAGTTGTAACTTTTGTGAGAGATTTATCATTCTATTTAATAAATAGTATATTAGTATATCAAAATAATCTCTTTAAAACATCAGTCAAGTTAGAAAAGCTTATTGTGCCTATAATATAGTACATGACTACATACTTTCACTTTCTTCAGATTGAAATAAAAAATCTAATCATAAGAAAAACAAATAATTTGCGAAATATTTTTTAACACTTGAAAGTTTCTTTCCCTTTTTATTTTTTGTTTAATGAGAAAGAAAATACATCAGTAACACGTAATATCAAAAACATTCTCACTTTACTTCGTTATTGTATTGGTAGTTTTTTATTTTTGATATGTCAACAAATGCAAATCATTTAATCATACTACAAGATGTCATCTATTATAGGTCACTTACATCTGAATGAAATCGTACGTAATTTCGATCAAAATCCAGTAGATTTCAACAAGATTTATCGAACAACCGTAGCACTTCTGGGATCGTATTCAAAGAGTAATGCTTATTACAAGATTTTTCAATATTTTCGTGTTATATAAAAAAATTTAAATTTCAGTATTCATTGTTATACAAAAAAGCACTGTGTAAAAAGCAAAAAAACAATGAATACCATTTTTTTAAAAAGCGGGTATTTTAAAAAAATTTGCGTAAAATATATTTTTAATATATGAAACAAGAAAGCACTAAAGAATACTTTAAAAGCACCAAAATGACAACACTGTAAACTACTACTGTTGATCAGTGTTGCCACTATTAGTCGAATTCTACCACAATTGGTAGAAAATAATTCGTTTGGTAGGAGGTAGGCTAAATAGATAATTGGTATATTTTAACAGATGTTTAAAAATTGAAAAATCAGTATGCTATTAAAATTTATTAATGCTCGAAAATATATTTGTTTTCTATAACCTAAAAGCAGACAAACAGAAGAGTCTACACAATTAGTTACAAGATATTATTATAAAAAACTTTACAGTAACAGCAAAACAACAAGAATAAATTTACTGTGAGTGTCAGAATAAAGAGTACACCCCCATTTTTTTTACAAGAAGTCCTCGATTCAATTAGAATCCAGACCATCTGAAAAAAAAATTTTTTTGACTTTAGTATTGCATATGGTGTTAGAAGCCGGAGTTAAACTGTAGGTCTCTTTTAGTCTAAAAATATAATCATGTGCTGCTCATTAAAGCCAGTACTACATGCAAATGGTTCCTATGCTAAATTTAACATAAAGAAGTGGTTTATTACAACAGTAATTTAGAAGTAATTTCTTAATTATGTAAAATATATAAAACCAAAGATGTTTCTGTCTTGAACAATGTTCTATTAAGCAATGAAATGCAATTTCGTATGTTTGGTCAGAAAAAATATAAAAATATGGAGTGTATGTTTAAATACGTATAAGAAAAACTTTCAGAACAATATTGTAAATTCAGAGTGAATTTTAAAGAGGTTAGGTAATAGCGTGGAAATGTTTGGTGGAAGTCTGAATTTCATACTAAGCACTACGAATATGAATAGTTCGTTGAAAAAAAAAATAAATAAATAAATAAAAATATATGGTGCACTTTTTATTTTTGTTGCGTAAATTTTGTTGTAGTAAAACATTTCTTACTTTTTTAACCCTTTTGTTTCAACCCATTTCTTATTTATATACAACATCACTATTTGAGACCATATCTCATATCTTCCGATATTTTATTTGTTAACGAAGTAATTTAAAATGAAATTTTATTCCTTTCGATTAGATTTTTACTAATTTCGCTGACGAAACAAAATTTTTGTGTTTCCTACTATAATTTTCCTTCGGTCAAGTCAGATTTTTGTTGATATTTATTTTGTGGAAAAATAAGAGCCTAACTTTTTTAGAAACACTGAAGATAATTCCGTGAATATTTTTTTCCAGTTACAATAGTTTATAAACAAGTATTGTATGAAAACAACATTTTCTGAAAACTACGCTTCGAGTGTAAATTGAACCCTTGTTTGTTTTTTATCATATTTGACCCCAATCTAGTTGGAAACAAAGTTTAAAAAAATATAGCTGCTCTAGCAAAGTTTGGTGCATGAGACGTTAAGAATTTTGTGGTCTTACAAAAAGTGTAAAATATAAATAAAATATTTAAAAATATTGTAATTTAAAAGACTGAAATAAAAACTAAATTGTGGAAAATGGGAGTATACACTTTATACTGTCGGTTACAGTGTATCAACATATGTAAAAATATTGTTAAAAATTGTTATTCATATCAAACTATGTGCGTGTTTTTAATGGTTTTTGAAAGTTGGTAAATTTGTATGGAGTTCGGTAGATCTTTGATAACATTTTGATAGAATTAAAACTTTTTAGTGGCAACACTGCTATTGATAGACGCTACTGCTCAGCGCTGCAAAGCACAATACTACAACAACAAATGCAAATTAACATAAGAAGTGAAGAGCAAGAAAAAAGTAAATCGAGTAGTTTAAATGGTAAAAAGAAAAAAGTGTACTGTTGTATTTCCGAGAAATTCCCCCTTTTCTCTCACAGAAATAACTACCATTCAACAATGATGAGTAATTTTGCAAAAAAAAAAAAAAAACAAAAAAAAAAAATTACAAACAGCACAATCATACATACAATTTTGATTTCACAAAAAAAGTATGTATACAAATATTCTTTTAATAAAAACAAAACACTTTTAATTATGCAAATAAATCGAATATTTGTAAGCCTCGAAATACTTAAGTGTATATATTATAAAAACAGACGCACCCAAAAGTAACAATTTCACCTCTGATGCGGCACGCTCGCCTTCCTCACGCAAAACACGATCAATACTTTTGGAACGTTCAATTGCTTCCTTATCTCGCGCAGTACTTACAGCGCAACCCATTTTGCCGATAAATTATTGTCAATATTGATAAAACACTGGAAAATATAAAATTACAACTTATTTCTCGTTTATTCACTTTTAAGCGCACAAGTTTATTGTTGTATTCCTTTTCGTTTTTCTTTATATTCTTTTTTTTCCAACTCTCGTCAAAAAAAAAAAAACAGAAACCAGGCGTCGTTTGCGTCGGCGCTTTTCAAATATTCTGCGTTATTTTGTTTGAAACAATTTTTAATTTATTTTTTGCTTTTATTAATTCTTTCGTGTTTTATTTTTATTTTGCACTAAATTGTAACAGAAATATAACGCCACTAATCTCTTTATTATACACTACTTTGTTTTTTGATCCGACAACGAAGACGAGCAGGCAAGAAAACTTGTATTGAAATTCAAAAATGATCTCTTTCCGTAGGTGGTAAATTGAGTGAGTCAAACCGATTGTCTGAAAATTGACGGCTAGTGAACGCCGTTATTTTTTAATTTTACGGCTTAACTAATACGGACGTCTCATTGACGCCGTTAATTCTTTCGTAGCAATACCAGTGCTGCCGCATCTTTTATTTTTAATTAAAATTTATTCGATGTAACTTACATTCGCAATAACTTACATATTTTAATTCAATTTTTTATCTATTTGCACAAAGTAAAATTTGTGCACATTTATATTAACTGTTTGAAATCACATAGAATTGTGACTGGCTGGCTTTTACACTTAATCGACATTAATTTTGATATACATTTTACAACCTACTATTCAGTTACTTTTAATTTATATATAAAGATTTAGTTCATGTTTGACGTATATTGTATTATATTGGTAGCAGTGTTGAAATAGATTCAAACGTTATACAACCATTGTACTCTCGTAGCATTGACACCAACCAATAGAATAACTTCCATAATAGTTAAGTTTATACTTTAAAGTATCCCATTGTGCAATATCTTTTTATGTATGTTCATCTTCATAAGAATAAAATTCTGTATTATAATTTAGTTCAGTTTAGCGCCATCTGGAGACATTATAGAGAAAAAACTGACAAAGATCGTTCCGTATGATATTGCTATGTTTTAACCTTTATAAAATATTTGAGTTCTTTTCAATTGCGTTAAATAAAATAAATAACCCGTCTGTTGTTGTTTTACTTTATGCACTTATTTATTTAACTTTCTCTTAAACAATTCTAACTTTACAGCACAGTGTACACCAATGACAGCTCAAAAAGTGAAAATCAGCTGTTGTTCTTTGTCTACAGCAATTTACAACTCAGCTGGAGTAAAAGAACAAGCAACATTATTTTCCATAAGAAAAGAAAGCAGTGCGAAAAGCACAAAATATATATGCTTTTTCGTACGTGTATGCAAAAAAAGAAGTAAATAAAAATAAAATTTAATGTAGTAAAATTGAATTGGTTGTTTTTTTTTAGATTGTATATACAAAATTTTCTGTTTTATTCAACGATAAATGAATTTGCAACTAATAAAGGTAAGTAAAAAATGTGGAGTAAAGTTTAACATTATTTTTAACCAAAATCATTGTTTTTTATGTGCCACATCTGAATCGTGAATCTTGTTGCCGGGCTTGGATAAATATAACTTACTTTTCAATGAGTCCAAAATCAACGAACAATAAAGAAATTAAAAAGCAATTATTCATGAATATTTTATTTATAGAAGGCTGAAATAAAATAAATTATAACAAACATAAATGAAAATATACATTAAACAAATTTTTGAAAACAAACCTATTAGTTTCTAAGATTGAATTTAACAGAAATAAAGACGAAATTTAAACTATAACATTTTTTTTCTTTAAATATTTCAAAGAATACCTGTGTTAGTATGAACTCTTATATTGTTTTTTTATGTTAAGACTTATGAGAATTTTAAATTTTTGAAATATATGTAATGAATGCAAAAAGATGTAAAACAAAAAGATAATTTACATAAATCGACATTAGTTTCACTACGAAATAACAAAAGGCTAAGGATTTTTATAATTAAAAACAAATAGAACAATGAGTTTTTATGCAATAAATTTCAGTTTATAGAAAATATTTCAAACTTTGTAATAGTGATTTTAATAAAGCATTCTGAACTTTTATAAGAAGCAAAAATATTTTAAACAAAATATCCTTTACAATTTTGCGCTCAATATTTCGTAATATCTTTAACAATGTTAATAAGATTCTTCAATTCTTGAAATATAAACCTACTTTTATTATTATAAATTTAATAAAATATGCATACTTATTTTAAATGTGAAAATTTGACTTCAATTATATAAAAAATACATCACATTTCTTTCTTTTTTTGTTGTTTTTAAGTTTTATTAATACTTTTTTTTAAATAAGCTTTTAAATTAGGCAATGGGCCATTCGTACCTTTGTATATATCTTAGCTTCGTTTCTTTTGTTCTAAAGGCATATATTTGAAAAAGAACTTGAGTAAAACATTTATTTTGTAATTATAATTTAAGGCTATTTAATCATTGATGAAGTTGCGTTGTCCTCTAAAGTTGCTGTAGGGCTTTTGCTGTAGTAGTAGCCATTTAATTTAAAGAAGCGATTTTTGGTTGAAATTTTCTAAAAGGCCAGCCAAAGTTAAACAAAAGCCACGACTTGCCGGTATTAAGGGAAAATCTGGCAAAGGATATTGATGTTCATTTGGTATTAATTGTTTGGCATTTTCGTTCGAATCTGCCTTTAAAACAAAATAAAGCCAAAAAATTAGTATTTCTATGTTTAAACTAAATGTTTATATGTTATTTAATTACCTTGTTAATTTTTTTCATTCTCAGCAAACTCTTTTGACAATTCCATCCAGCCCCTAATCTGTTTCGACTACATCACACTTGACAAATTGGTCCTTCAGTAACGAACAAAAACTTACACATACTAATTCAACAGCAACACTTTCGCTTAACTTTATTTATAGTCAATCCAGATGAGCCTTCCAATTGTTGATGTAAGGTCAGTGCTGAATTGTTGTCATTTGCTTTACAAACACCATTATCATTGCTAGCTATTGCAGAGCCATTGTTACCTGTATCAGCTATTCTTAAAACTTGTTGTTGTTTGTTGGAGTTAGGGCAAGAAGATGTTGTTGATACGACATAATTAAATGAACGATTTTTTTGATTTTGTACACGTCCATTCATTGTTTGAGAGCTATCCTTACGAACATGTTCAATAAGACCCTTATAGAAAATAAAGAATTGAACGAAATAGGTACTATATTATAACTTTCGTTCAACGTTTACCATAAAATTATCTTCATGGAAGAATTTTGTATTTAAGAGACGATCTAAAGAACGACAGCCTTTATAAATAGTCAAAAGTTTTCGCATCACCTAAAAATAAAACAAAAAATGTTTTGGTCCCTAACCAAAAATAATTTAGGTCGCTATTACAGTTTAAAACTGGACTACATTGAGCTGAGTCGATTTGTAAACAGTAATAGGGGTCTTATAAAATGAAATAAAAAACATAACAATAAAACAATAACAAATACAAAAAAGCCAAAATAAAAAACAACATTAAGCTTACGTGCTAAAAACAACAAAAAAGTCATTCACAAAATGTTATATAACAGAGATATTCATTGAATTGGTTTCAAAATAATATTATTTTTACTAAAAATATTTGTCAAAACAAAAATAAGTACTTCATATTTACAAAAAAATAACGATAACAAAAATTTCAATTATATAGCAAAAAGAAATGAAATGAATATAATGAAATGCATATAATGAAGTCAATGTAATGAAATGAATGTAAGGAAAAACCACAATTCATATGTATATACAAAAAACTACATACAAAAGAAAAAATAAATATCACAGTTTATAACTTAATACTAAACAAGGACACTACTACTTATGTACAACGCGTAGATATTTGGCTTTAAAATTAGGTTCCTTAGCCTGGGTATTGAACGACCTAAGAGCGAAGTAAATTCGAATGCGAATAAACAAATGAAGCATATCATCATGCTTCAAGGAAGAACAGCATAAAGTTGGACGAATTGACACTAATTCGTCGAAAATGGTTTGACGTAAGCCGATTCTGTGACAATGCAAATTAAATAAATGTTCGAATTTATTTTCAAGCGCAGATATATAATCTACAAACGCTTGTGGAGGTTTCACCAAATTGCATTTGTCAAATTGCTTCTCCAAGGTGAAGATAAATTCAGGAGAAACAGGTTCCCCATTAAAATGAGGAATAGGCAATTCACATTTATGAATGCCCAAGATTTTCAGGTAAAAATATCCGGAAATATATACAATATGCTTTGCTTGAGGAACTCCTTCTCATTTGAAGTGACTTTGGACATGTGTTCTGCAATAACGGAAGTTCAGGAGTTTGGGAGACAATGAAAATCGTTCCACTGGGAATGGTTAGGTTCATTGTCGAAAGCAATTTCAACAATAGAAAAATCGACGATTGGGTCACCTGAGGAAACTTTTTCGTAGTTTCCATTGACCACCACATTAACAAAGTGTAAGCCCCAGCGCTTTTGAAAAGATCTAGAGCAATTACGAGACGTTATTGAGCTTGTATTGCCAGATACTTTACGGCTTTGGCCGAAAAAATGCTCTAGGTGGTCCTGTGTCAATCTGCGAGTTTTTAGAGTTTTAAAACCTTCGGAATTAAGATATGTCCAAAGACTTTTTAAGGCCAAAATATTAAGCTGCCACCCATAAATAAACTTAAACATATTTGTAACATCCCCGTTCATTGTAAATCTTAATTGTTTCCAATTTTTTAGAGGCCTCTCTAAGAAAAATGTCAAACAAATCATTAAAAAAAATCTAAACACTCTGGTGTATTAGAAACTGAAGAGCCTAATTTCCCTGTACTATATAAAACTCTCATCGCTGTAGCGACAGTACGACCAAGGACTTGGGCTGCTAAGCTAACACGCATGCGTTGAAAATTATTTGGATTGATGTGGTCCTTGCTTAGCTTAGGAGCATATCTGATACTATTGGCGGAATCAACTTTGAAGAAATGAAGGACATAATTCCATGACACGCGTTAATTGTTAAAATAAATGCTATTTTGGACGGTAAACAGACAATTTCGGGCGCTTTTTAAAAGGTGGGGGCTATCGTGGATAAAATAAATCCTACAATTACTTACAACAAAATAAGGTTGTTGCTTCGTAACGACTAAAATTTTTGAAAAACTTACAAAATTGGATCCTTGGTCCCAGACGAATTGGCAAGGTTTCAAGCCTATTGCTTGCAACTTTTCTATGGCCTCGAAAACATATTGCTTTAATAAAAAACCCTGACAACTATTCTGTACAAAAAAGTATGAAACAGCCTGCGACCAACTTTCACTACCTATACCACTTGCCATTATCATTATGGCGCTACTCGCCAATGAAGTGGAGTGGTTTATATCTCCAAAGTCCTGAAGGCCTATTATTTTGTCTTTGAATCTATCATCATCTAAAAATGTTTTTAAACTCATTTCGTTGCATGACACACTTACGTATAATTGCTCTCGTGTGAATTGTTGAGCACGAGCTCTCAAAGCTGCAAAACTACCATTTGCATTCCATGGGGAATTTCGCCAATCATTTACGAATCTCTGCAAAGTCCTTCTGTTGGGCCAATCAAATATGGGAAGCAAATGTCGGTAAACAACAGGGTATAAAAAGAACACGGCTTAAGAAATTAATTTTAAAGCCTCATAGTAACGGCGAGTTTTCGGTTCCCGACTATGGTTTCTAAAACCATTTCTGACGCTCACTAGCAATGATTCTGAAACTTCTGGATTTTCATCACGAGCATATAACTTTGATTCTAAATCTGCTACTCTCTTTTCTAACTTCGCTACTTTCGCTGCCAAGCGAACTTTGTCCGATTTTAATTGATTAGTCGTCCGTCATTGGTTTAGGTAATGATTGCGAAAATGGTCAAAACCTGCCTGTAAAGTTCTCAATCTTTCTCTACCTTTTATTTCCTGAACTGAGGCATCAATATTTTGCATAGAACTGTATACTTCTACTTCTATATTGCCTCGACCTGCTTCAATTGCTTCTTCTAAACCTACACTTGCTACTTCTTTATTGCCTCGACCTGCTCCAATTGCTTCTTCCAAGCCTACACTTTCTACTTCTATATTACTCTGACCTGCTCCAATTGCTTCTTCTAAGCCTACATTTTCTACTTATATATTACCCTGACCTGCTCCAATTGCTTCTGCTAAGCCTACACTTTCTACTTCTATATTACCCTGACCTGATCTAACCGATGCGTCAGATGAACCTAGACTCGAATTTAAATTATCGGCTAAAACATGCGCCGTTTTGCTATCAGCAGGACTACTTTTTTTTCGGTGCTTTCTTTTTTTGGAAGTGCATAACGGGTTATGCATCTTCCAAAAAAGTCTTCTTCTGAAAAATGCCGTCCGCAAACATAAATGCATTTCGCTGATGAGTCCACACCCAGAATTTGAAGCCATTGCGTGCGTCTACAGAAAAAGAGAAAAGCATTATAAAGAACCCCACCAGTTAGCTACATTTAAATAAAAGAAATACAATAAATATACAACACACCGAATGCTAATTTTCAATAAAAGTGTACACCATTAAATTTATTTCAGATTGACTCTAAATTCGATAAATCTCTAGTCGTCATATGGAACATAAGCTTAAGACACAGACATATTATATTAAGACACAGATTATTTGAGCTTTATGATACTACGTTTTACTACGTGTGTAAACTATATTAAAACTATATTTATTAAGCCAGACTTATTAAATCGAATCAAAAACAAACCGTAAGCCGTTGGTGGCCAAACAACCGGAATGGCAACCATCCATTTAACGAGTGTACTCAGTTCGCGAGCCCGCGCGTGTGTGTGTGTGTGTGTGAGTGTGTGTGTGTTGTGCTGTATTGATTACTTTATATAAAAACATACCTGAACGGATTTTTCGGAAATTTGTGTAGGGAATGTCCCTTCGGACATCCCATAATGCACTTACGAGCACTGATATAAAAAAATTTTATTTAATACGTTGACAACCACCATATCAAAAAAAAAAGGAAATAAAAGTCTGTACGAAGAGAAGCCTCAGTCGATATAAGTTTAATTGAGTTATTCAGGGTTCATTTGCACGAGGTCGATAGTTTTTCACTTTTAGCATCTGCATCTTCGATGGTGCTATTTACAGCGCTAGGGGGGTCTACAAACTTCATAATGTTACATAAATACATATATTTACACAAAATGGTCACTTCAGTATCTGTTAGCTAATATTTAGAAAACTGTCCTCTACCGGTTGTTTTGTTTAATAAACCCAAATATGGTAAAGTTTATTGGGATGGTCAAATTTGATCTCTATTGGTAAAACATCATTAGATTGAGACATTAAAATATCTTTTAATAGTAAAACTAAAGCAATAAGTTTGTCAGCAATGGCAAAGGTGCAATAACAAAGAATATCTTCAGAAACATTAGGCAAGTTTGTCAATAATATATCGAAACGACTTCGAGTTGTAATTAAAAACAAAAAGGTGCACGAAACACACGATACGTAATTTTAATTTTATGTAGGAATTTGATATTAATTTGTTTGATTTTTATAATTTATTTTGTCGCGTGTAAAATATTCTTTAATTTAAAAGAGTCCATAAAAATAACTTTTTTCAAAATTGTTTTTTATTTTTCAGATGTTTTCAGTTGACCTTTAGAGTTTCTTGGTAAGCTTCCTTGGTCGCAGTGGACTCAATAACATGCAAATTGTATACCCTGTTAGCCGGCACATACTCCCCAACCATTATACCTCCACCACCGTGTATGAGCGTGTCGCACAAATTACCTTTATGTAGTGTTATACCCGATTTTCTCCTCGCGAATTGACGACTTTTTATTCTAAAAATGCAATACTTACTCTCATCCTAAAATGTAACCCTTTTCTAATGGTTTATTTCACAGTTCTCTACCGAACAAATTTCTTCTTTGACTCCACTTAATAAAATAAAGGACTTCTAACGTGCTATACGATCATGAAACTGTTTCTGCAATTACCATCACATATACTCCTGTTTAATTTAAAATTAATGCTTTCAGCCATTTTTGAAGCTATTATGTTTGGATCTTGCAGCACAAAGTTGACCTTTTTTTCAAAATTTATTTTGAAGGACGGCCAAAACGAGGTCTTGATACAAAGCCTTCAGTTACTTTGTAAAAGTTGATGGTTTTATAGATAGAGGAACGCATTTTCTCTACCTTTTCTGCAACTTCCCTAAAGGTTTTTTCTTTCTTTCTGAGCAAAATAATAAGTTTTCTTTCGGCAGACTAAATGCTTTTAATCCATTGCAAAAAAAATGTTATTTCGCAAATTGGAATTAATTTTCTTACAGGAAATGCACAAATTTGATTTAAAAACCAACGAAATTAACAGCTATAAGTTAAAAACGACGTTTAATAAAGGGTCCGCCAAATAATTTTTTTTTTATTTGAAAGTAGAATCCTTCCGGTTAATAATGGAAAATAATTTCAATCAAATGGCTGCCTCGGCTGGCCATGCAGTAGCCTACACGATCGGTCCAATTTTTAAGCACATTATCGATATGTGTAGCTGTATTTCACCAATGGCTTCACGAATATTGTGCTTTAAAACGTCAATTGTCTCTAGCTTGTTGGCGTAACACTTATCTTTGACGGCACCCCACAAATAATAGTCCAACGGTGTCAAATCGGAGCTACGAGGTGGCCAAACGACATCAGCTCTGCGGCTGATAATGCGATTCTCAAAAACAGGGCGCAAAACATCGAGTGTAGCTTCGGCTGTGTGGCACGTAGCGCCGTCCTGCTGAAACCAAATGTTGCTAATATCCTCCTCTTCAATTTTTGTGAACAAAAATTCGTTCAACATGGCCCGATAACGATCGCTATTGACTGTAAAGGCCACTCCTTGCTCATTTTCGAAGAAGTGAATGAACGCATTTATTTATGATGCTTAGCAGTGAAGCTACTTTCTTTTAAAATACAATTTTGTTTATAATATATTTATATATATTGGATCTAAGACATTTTACAAGATAATTTTCTTTGAAATAAAGAGTCCTGAATGAAATAAAAAGTTTTGTACGGAAACTTATAACAATCTACCGCATTTAAACCCGTTGAAAAAGTGCGCAAAGCTCCTCGGAAATGAAACAATTTGATTTCTACCACTTTGAATGATATTTTTATCCTAGAAATTTGGAAGCTACAAAAACACTACAAAAGAGTTATCTACACAGCTTTAAGGATAGAGGGCAAAAAATTTCAAGTAAAATGTTTCAAATTCAAATTACTGGATATATGCAATGAAGCAAATCCAAGTAAATTTGCATTTTGACATACTATTATCATTTTTAACTTACAAAAGAGCGCTAAAGATTTGCTATTGTTGGTCATGTTGGCTTTTAACTAAAACAATTTTAGAGCCTTAAACTGTTGTCGTTGTCATACGGAGCCAACCGTTTTCAGTTAAGACTTTTCAGTTTTCGTTTTTGTTAAGTGGACATCCATTGATTTAAATGGTACGTCTAAATGCTGACTTTATTACATTTACTCCAGATAAATGCTTGGTTTTATAGATCGACTTGAATTTGAAGTAGTTCATCATCGGCGTTTTTTCTCATGGAGCTTTTGCACTTGGTTGTATATATTAATATGTACATATATACTCACCTCGACATATACTGCGTCTTGTTGCAGGAAACATATTTGTGAACTTTGTGTTCAGCTTCCATTTTATAATGTTATGTGATATTTCGTGAACCCTGAAAAACATTACATTATAATTATTTTAAAATCGTTTATAAGACACAATACTCACATATTGCTTTTCTGCTACACACCAAAATTTTACCTAAAAAAGAAAACACTTTTTTAAAAATTTAAAAGTATAAATATGATCATTATTTTCTTCACTTTAACCCGTAAGCCACCTGCAAGAAATACCTGGAAAGAAAATTGAAAATTTTGGATAAAATACTTTAATTTTTTTTTTTAAATTCACAAACACAAATTTTTTACTTCTGAAAAATTTTATTTATTGCCCCAGAATGCAATAATAAAGCAAAATAAAAAAATTTACAACTCAGCTCGAAAGAAAGAGATAGCTATACTATTGTTGATATTTACTGTTTCGAGTATCCCTTCTGAGTTCTAGAATTTGCTGTATAGTTGTTGTTATTTTTGTTGGTGTGTCCTCACTGTAAACATTGTGCTTTACAGCTTATTTATCTTGCACTTAATACTCGCTTAATACACAAATACTCAACACTTTTATTTACGCCTTAGCACGACATTACTTTAATTAAAATTGTAACTGAAGTCATAATGCATAATGCGCCGTCTTTTATATAAAAATTTCACTACTTTCGAATGTTCTTGTATTTACCACAGCATTCTATTTCCGTTTTCAAAATCGTTACGGCAGCACCATGGCACAATAAATAAGGTACATGCAGATCTACAACAATTTAAACAATAACAAGAACAACAGCCAATTTGTTTTTGTATTTTTTTAACCAGTTCGAATGTGTTAACGACAGTAAGTACAGATTTTATCTAAAATTTTTTTAATCGATACAGCTAGCTCGTAAGCCATTGACGAAGGTTTCGGTCTTGAGATAATCTACTAGTGGGTGATTTTCCTCTGAATAGGTGGGCTGCACCAACCCCTCGTTTTCCATTGCAAAGTCTTGTAATGATTCATTAGCCTTTTGTGTTCGGCAACTTAATTCTATACGATACAGCTCTCGTTTATGCTCATCGCCAAATTTACGCTGTAGCGCCACCATTAATTCGCTGTAGTTGGTTCTGCAGCTGGCTGGCATGGTTTCTAGAATTCCGCTGTAGCACCTCTTAAAGCCAAAATTAATTCCAGGGCTTTCTCTTCATCGTCGCATGCGTTTCTGTTGGCAATCTTTGAATACGGATAGGGGTGAGCTACCATCAAAGCAAGGTGTTTTTATTCTGCTGGAAACTTGTGGTATAATACGCACTGGTTCTTGTTTTTGGTACTGGAGACTGTTGATTTTCTCCTCCATTACAAAAAATTCTTCGTCAACAGTCTTTTCTAAATTTAACACTTGCCGCGACGCCAGTTACTCTTTTACTGACCGTCTCATATATTTCCTGCAACTTCTCTGTTGATGCTTTAGACGTTTCTCGTATTTCGGCTCTACATGTTTCTAGTAGCTCAATAGAAGTTTTCTCAAGTTTCGTTTCAATTTATGCCAGAGTATTCTGGTTTTGAGCTCTAGAAGTTTTTTTTACCTGCGCCAAAAGCTTTTCGTTATCAGCTCTAGAAGATTCTTTTACCTGCGTCAAAAGCATTTTGCTCTGTACCTGCATATTTTCCATCATAGCAGCCAGCAACGACTTAACGTCTATACTACTTGTTGTTGTAGTAGCACTCATCTCAGGCTCATTTTCGTCGTCAAATTCGTGATTATCGATGTCTATGCCACGTCTCTGAAATTCCTCTAACAGACGATTTTGTAGTTCGGTTTTGTTACCGGTTGTTGACAGCTCTAATTTATTTAATTCCCGTTTGAGTCCGTCCACTTTTAATTCTTGGAATTTAATTTTTACTCCGTTTGATTTATATATTTTTTTATACGCAATTCCACTTTTGACACCAATTTTTAAGTTTTAACCTTTTTAAAACATTTAAGTTCGTTTAAATTGCGTTAAAATAAAACAAAAACACCGCTTTATTTTTGTTACAGTTTTATTTATTTTACTACACAATAACTTTTATACTGTTCTTTATCTTACGACAGCCAAACGATAATTAACTGACGTTTAGGTAAAGCAGCCATTTATATACCTAATTGCCTACAGTATGGAAGGTTCAGGAAATATCGACCATCTTCTATTTCCATATCTTTCAATTCAGTTGTAACGTAAAGATGGTCGATGTGGCAGTGCTGCCAAATGACAGGGCGACACAAAATACACAAAAATCTCACAATGCCGTGTTGTGCAATACATATGCATATGTATTTCTATAAACAAGTTAAATATGTTTCTAGCATTTTTGTCTTGGCTATATAAGTGAAATCATTAAATGAAATATTAAAACCTAATTTGAATATACTCAACCTTTGGAATTTATTAACCATTCATTTCAAAACACTTTTCGGTATAAGATCCTAATAATATTTTATATCTGTGTAAAACTCAGTATTACCTTTATTTGACACATTGATTCAAAAAATTTTGAAGTACTTATTGATAAAACAAAACGTCTGGCAACCCCATACTTTATCAGCTATCGTTGACACATTAAAAAAATACAAAAACAAATTGACCGTTGTTCTTGTTATTGTTTAAATTGTTGTAAATCTGTATGTACCTTATTTAATGCGTCATGATTTGAACTAACCCAAAATTAATAATCTTTAAATCTATTTTTTCTACAAGTTTGGCTCATCTTTTCTGTAATCCCTTTTACGTTTGAACTACTGTACAGATTTTGACACATATATGTATAATATACATTGTATATTGTTTTAAAGTATTTCTCATACAGATGTGCACAATGTCAATTTGATTTAAATCGGTTCAGTACTTTAGAAGTAATACGGCTATAAAATGATTACTAACACCAATAAACAAAACACATATTTTCGGCTTAAGGCCAAGGCACATAGAATTCGTCTTTTGTATTTAATATTTTTAATTTATTTTACTTTTTTTAATTTATGTGGTGACTATCCTCCAAATATCTATAGTTTGTGGTAAATAAAATGCGTTATTTCATGTTTGGAAGTATAAAAGAATTCAAATTAAGTTGCGAGAAGGATTGTCTACAGTTGTGGCAGCAAAGACGACGCGAGGAATTAATATTTGTTTTCTTTTTCTTTTGTGTTCTAAAGTGTTGCCAGATTCACTCCGTTCACTAGCTGACAAACTTGGTGCTGCCACATCCACTCCCTCTCCAATGACTAAGTCAGGAACTGCTGGTAACGATGCATTTTCGTCAGTGGTTCTTTCAAGATCATTGTTAATTGAAGTTTCCAGTTGTCGTGATGTGGTATTCTGCTTTGACTTAGAGTCTTGAGGTCTTTGGTGTTGAAAATTGTCTTGAATATCATTGATGATAAAGGCTGGTTTTAATCGGTCGGCGCTGACGTTTACATCTTTATATTTAATTTTTATGGTATATAAACGATCGGATAAACGTTGGACTACCTCATAAGGTCCTGAAGTGGTTCTCGGACTGAGTCGGTGCGCAGAAATACATGAGTGCAATCATTAATATTTTTCAAAACAAACATTTTGCTTTTGTTATGATATATAATATAATAAGTCCGATGGAGAAGCCTGAATATCCTCTTTGGAAGAGGTTCTTAAACCAAGTAATACTGTCGGCAGTATATCAACCCATGAAGTATTAGGATGACACATAAGAGCTGTTTTAAATGTTCTATGCCAACGTTCGACCATACCGTTTGATTGCGGATGGTATGCAGTAGTTCGGGCTCGTTTAGATCCAATGAAATTAGTCAATTCAAATCCTTGAGAGAGATAGAGCTGATTCAAACTGTGTACCTTGGTCTGTAGTTATAGTTTTTGGGCATCCGAATCTAGATATTAAATGGGTTCAAAAAGCAGTTGCAACGGTTTAAGCAGACATGTCTTTCAAGTGAACTGATTCCGGGCACCTCGAAAACCTGTCAATCATAGTAAGGCAGTATCTAAAACCTTGTATTACTGGCATAATTACAATATTCAGGTGGACGTGGTCAAAACGATTATCAGGTACATCTATCTTGTTCGGTGTTAAACGATTATGTTTAGTTATCTTTGCTCTCTGACATAATAAACAAGTACGAACCCAATTCATAACTTGTTTTTTCATACTAGGCCAAACATATTTCCTTCGGATCTCTTGAAGTGTAGCTTTACCACCAGTATGTGATAGATTATGTATAGATTTGAAAACTTGTTGGCGTAGTTCATTAGGAACGTAAGGTCGTACATAACCGGTCGAAATGTCACAATAGATTGAAGAAGAATCGAAGTGGACTATTTGAAGTTTTACGAATTGTTACCTTCCAGTAAGGTTTTCAATTCGTCATCTGTTTCTTGTGATGATTGTAGTTCCTCGTATGATATTGTTAACGGCATCGAAATTGCATTTAAACGAGACAAAGCATCAGCAACAGTATTCTTGAAACCAGAAAAATGTATTATCTCTGTTGTAAATTGCGATATGAAATCCAAATGTCTCAATTGACGTGGGGAAGCTTTCTCTGGCTTCTGTGAAAATGCATAAATCAGCGGTCGATGATCGGTTTTAATGACGAAATGACGAGCCTCCAACATGTGATGGAAATATTTAATGGAATCGTAAATTGCAAGTAACTCCCTGTCATATGTGCTGTAGTTGCTTTCCGCCTTTGACAATTTCCTGGAGAAAAAACCTAGCGGTCTCCATAAACCATCAAAATTTTGCTCGAGTACCGCCCCGATAGCTGTATCAGAAGCGTCCGTTATGAGTGCCAGTGCGGAGTTTGTGGCAGGATGCGCTAGCGTCGTAGCCTCACTTATACTTTTTTACACGCTTCGAAGGCATTTTCGGCTTCTGGTGTCCAAGGTATTTTTCTCTTATCATTTTTCTTAGAGTCTGTGAGAAAACTGTTAAGCGGTGCTTGCAGTTGAGCTGCATGTGGGATGCACCGACGATAGTAGTTAGTTCACAAATCGTTTCGGGTCTAGCGTAATTTTCGATGTCAGTAACACGATCTTTAGGAGGTCGACAACCACTGCTATTGATAGTGTAACCCAAAAATTCAACCTCATTTTGGCCAAAATGACATTTCCTAACATTGAATGTTAAGCCATGCTGACGAAGACGATCAAAAACTAATCGAAGATGGAGGTTATGCTCTTCGATTGAATTTGACATTATGATAATATCCTCGATGTAACAATAAACGAAGTTCAAACCTCCTAGAACTGATTCCATAAGCCTTTAGAACGTTTGCGTGGCGTTTCTATTAATCCAAACGGGGTGCAAAGAGCTGTTTTTTCAATATCCTCTTCGACCATCGGAATTTGGTAATAGGCTCTTACTAGATCTAATGCAGTAAAAATAGACTTACCATATAGTCTTTCAGCAAAGTCGTTGATATAAGCTATTGGATAGCGATCAGGAACTGGTTAGCGTTTAATTTTCGATAGCCGCCACATACACGCCAACCACCCATTTTTTTAGCCACAATGTGAATAGGACTAGCCCATTGACTCTTAGATATACGGCATATACCTTGTTCCAAAAGAAAATCTACTCCTGCTTTTGAGGCTGCTAATTTGTCTCCAGATAATCTACGTGTGCGATCTGCTACCATCTTACCAGTTGTTTCGATATGATGTGCGACGGTTGAACCCCTTGTGACCTTTCGGGTTCAGGTTGTTGTCGTAATGCTGACGTACTCTTGGAGTAAAGCTGCAAATGGTGTGCTTGAAGAAATTGTTGAGATATTAAAATCTTCTGTTTTACGAATTTTACCACTACTAGCAAGTTTGGTTGTACTATCTACTAGTCGTTTGGTCTTGAGATCAATTAACAAATTATAATGAATTAAAAAGTCAGCACCAATTATGGGTGATTGAACGTCTGCAATAATAAATAGCCACTTAAACTCACGACGTAACCCCAGGTCTAGTTTAAAAACCGAGTGACCATAGGTTGTGATTTCACTCTGATTGGCTGCCACATGTTTAATTTTCGAGGAGAAAAGTTTCGCCTTGACTAAATATGGGGGTATAACTGAGATAACCGATCCTGAGTCAATTAAGAAGTAAGATTTCGTCGAGTTTTCATATACGTGCAAACGATTTTCCGAAATTATTCCATTATTGCTGTCGCGGTCGCCAATTGAGTTGATTGACGACAGCTCAATTAGTTTTCCGAATTATTGTTATAATGTGGGCAATTTGGCTTACAGCGTTTAAGCATTCTTTCCAAATTTTACATGGTACCAGCAAAGTTGTGATTCAGAAGGATTCTAACCCGATTGTGAGCGACTCCGAGATCTTGAACGATTACGACAGTTATTGTGACTTGATTGTATTTTCATCTTATCAATCTTATCTGATAAAATATTCATTGATTTAATGAGATCAGCCATTGAAGGGTTAATAGCACTTACCGAAAGTTGCGTTTCACTACTTAAGGTACTGTGTGATATGGCACTTACCATGTTTTTTGTTCGCTTCTAACATTTTATCTGCCGTTTTTGCCAATTTGTCTAAATCGTCTTGCTCCCATATACTTAAAAGTGTACGAATCGATTCTGGCAATTGTCAAATAAAAAGTGTACAGATTATCGCTTCGTTGCACTTACCAGGCGCTAGTCGTTTCATGTGTGCCAAGACTTCAGACGGTTTCATACCCACGGTTTCTCCACCTTGTAATAAACGACGCAATTTGGATTCAGGTGATACAGCAAATTTTGAAATTAATCTTTCCCTGAGTACATTGAATTTGTCGTTTGCGGGCGGATTGGTAATTAAATCTTCAACAGATAAAAGGATATCGTCTTCAAGACGAACCCAAACAAAATCAAATTTGTCTGTATCTGATGTAATGTCACACAAGGCAAACGACCTTTCAATCTGTGCAAACCAAAGGTGCGGGTTATGCTTATTGGGTATATGCACCCTTTGAAGATTCGATTTTGCTGTTTCATTTGGATGCTCACGTTGCTTCCGTAGTAAATTCACTTCTCGCTGAAGGTCCCTCATTTGAGCAATAATATTATCCATTTCAGACATTTTAATTTCGTCATTGCTGGATGAAGTCTTTTCCATTGAAATAGTTTGCTTACTTCCCAAGTTGTATTTGCTTGAATTCATAAGCAGGATTGATCTTGTTCGTTGTGAAAAAAATTGATCGTAGCGTTGAAACGTTAAAATTTCAAATAAGCTGCGACTGCGCTGTTTCCACGAAAAATATTTTTTTTACTGAAGTTTTCACCGATTTGGTATTCGATGTAATTTGTTCCAAGCACGGGGTCACCAATATAGTTTGCGGTAAGTAAAACGCGTTATTTTACTCTTAAACTATTTAAAATTATTATTATTTTATTTTCATGTTTGAAAGTATAAAAGAATTCAAATTAAGTTGCGAGAAGAATTGTCTACAGTTGTGGCAGCAAAGACGGCGCGTGGAATTAATATTTGTTTTCTTTTTCTTTTGTGTTCTAAAGTGTTGACAGATTCACTCCGTTCACTAGCTGACAAACTTGGTGCTGCCACATATCAATATCAATTAAAAAAGATTTACATATGTATATATACAATACATACATATTTCGCGGATGCGGTCGATTGTGTCGGCTTCTGAGTACTCTTGGTATTGCAAATATTACTGAATTGATTACATTGAATCTGATTCTGAGAAGTCTAATAAAGGTAAAGATATCTTTTCGTTATGGACTAACCATTACACAGTGGTACATCGGATTTGGAAGAGTAATAAATTATAATATATATCGTTTCATGAACTTAAAATTTATTTGAGAACTTCTGTCGGAAAACTGAATAAAAATCCATTGAAAATTTGGAATGACTACAAAATGCAATTTCCACGACAATATTGGTCTGATTATATATAGTGCTATCTAATTACTCTAGCCAGTAGAAAAATGAGTACAATCATGCCATTTCGGTGGAAATGATCATATGTAAGCAGGACTGCCAGATAAAATTTGCAGAAAATCGTCAGTTTTCCGATAAATTTTAAAAATATCGTCATTTAAGTTTCGAAAAGTCGTCAAGAAATAGTACCAAACAAACAAGCAGGTTTTTAGTGTTTTCAAGTTTTGTTTTCAGTACCAATGTATATAGTACATATAAAATATTAAACATTTTTAATGTGTGCTTAAAACTACTTACGAATGAATACCTCATTTGCCAATCCATTAACTCCACTTTTAGAATTTAATTAAATAGTAATTTCAAAACACTGTGTAGACTCTAAATTTATCTGATAGTAACTTTTATACTACGGCGACTTATATTTTAGTACCTGCTTTATAAGAATTTTAAAACTATTCTTTGATTATTTAATAATTGCTTTCTTTAAGAATTTTGTTTTTCAGTCACAATTCTTTTTCATTAATTTTTTTATATATCGCACACTAAATCATGGACGGTCACAACTCAAAAGATATCAAAATCGCTGTTTTTGCATAAATCAATTCACAGATCAAATCTCTAACAACCACAAAACTAAACATTTATTTCGACAAAAGAATAGTGGGATATATATATATATATATCGTTAGTCTCATGTAGAAAGGCCTTAACTCAAATAATTTTAAATTCATAGAAGAAGGTGTGACGAGTTAATTTCGAACAAAAGCAACTTGTGGCCTTTCTACATAAGACCAACGATATGCAGTTAAACCACATCCTGTATTTTTTTAATGTAAAAAGATAACTATTTTGTACCTACAATGGATGCAAAGAAAACATCATTATATTTTGTGAGAAATCGATAAAACATCGACGTAAGCTTGCAGTTAAACCACATCCTGTATTTTTTTAATGTAAAAAGATAACTATTTTGTACCTACAATGGATGCAAAGAAAACATCATTATATTTTGTGAGAAATCGATAAAACATCGACGTAAGCTTGCGATTAATTGTATCGAAAAAAATATCATTGTCCGCCACTACTATGAGGGTTGTAATATTGGAACCTGCTTTTGATGTTTGCTTTTTTAATTTTTATTCTCGTGTAAAATTTCACTGTTTCCTCTCTTCACAACCACGCTCACAAAATAAAAGAAAATAAAAAGACTTCTTTCATGCTCTTTTGCACACATAGATTATCATGCGTTTTTTTCTTTTTTTCCTTTCGCCCTCCTTTTCTTTATATTTATTTGAAATGAATTCAAAATTTTGTAGACATAATGAATACAGTAAAACAATACGACTGTGCAAGTTAATGTAGGGAAAACCATATATATGTTTTTGTTGTGTAAATGAAAACTTATTAGTTTGCATCGAATATATACGAGTACATATGTTATAGTGCCTTTTATAATCTATAGATGTACATACATATGTACATATATAATAATATTATAAGTAAATACATATTGTTACGTTTTAACCTTTTTAAAACGATTGAGTTCTTTTAAATTGCGTAAAATAAAATAAATGCAGCGAATTTGTGTTTTACTTTATAGTCTTTTATTTTATTTTCTACCCTTTATCTTTATACAGCATCGTCTTCAACTTCCACTTAATACACAATTACTCAACGCTTTTACGAACGCCTTAACAGGACTTTTCTAGGTTTGTTCAATAACTTTACTTGCAGAAACTTACAACGAGAGAGTAGAAAAAAAGTTTGCTCAATTTCTCTCAAAAATGCTCAAAAGTATAAGAACACTTTACAAGCCAAAATTTGCAAGCTAAAATAGTGCTGTAATATATAGGTTTATAGATTATTTTTCGAAGAATATTTTGCATTCTTTCATTATGTTAAAATTCAAAGCCAACTTTTGTCGAGCTCGCACTAAGTATTCAACCATTTCAGCATCGTTATCACTCTCCGAATCAAAAAATACCAAAGGCTCGCCAGGAGTTTACTTTTGCTTAAATTGCAAGTACTTAATGTCAAACATATTAAAACTTATTAGTTATTAATTTTTTAAAAATAAAGTATTTTAATTTATAGAAATTACCTCCTCTAATCCTAATGTACTACATCCCGCGTCATTTATTTCAATATCTTTAGACATCTTTTGGTGCTGTTGATCGCAACATTGTTTTCTATACATTTTATCGCTTTAAAAATTTACTTTTACTTACATTTTTTTATATTTAAATTTTTTTTTTAATTTTCATTTTTTTAGAAAACTTGATTTGTAAACATAAACACAAAACAGCTGTTTGAATAATTCTTGAAATTAAAAATTTTACCAGCAAGAATTTGCAAGAATTTTTGTGTCTCAATTTCTAACTCTCTTTTTTGAGTTAATGAACACTTTTCCAGTAACAATTGTCACAAATTCGTAACAATTTTTAGTTATTGAACAGACCTACTTTTTGACTTTTGAATTACAACTTTACACAATGACTACCCAACTATAACTGATTGACGACGGCGAAGTAACGTCCTTTATATACTTAAATGCCTACAGCTTAGAAAGTTCTAGAAGAGTCTTGAACCCTCTCAAATCTCCTATTCGTTCGTTAATTTTAAAAATTTAAGACCTTGTTACCCAAAGATAGTCGGATTGGTAATGCTGCCAAGTACACAAATCAGTATGTCATTATCAGCGTGATACACTGACAGCCTTGACACAAGTCATTAGGTTAAAATCACACAATACAGTTTTAAAGGCACTGATGTGGTGTACATATATTTTTTAATCATTTTTATTTGCGTACCAATATATGTAATTATTTTTTCAGTTATGTTAAAATATTATAACAGCCTGCTTACGATGTCGAAAGAAAATTATTTCGAACGAAAGACAATCACTAACATTCGTTCGTAACAGTGGTCCACCATCTTACGATTTATCGTTCGCTTGGCTTTAAAGTTTCAAACGTAATTCAAATTAAAAAACTGGATTGCCATGTCTTAATACCACAAATACATAAATGCCAATATACAAAACAAGCGCTTAAATGTGGAAATTGTACAAAAAAAAAAAAAAAAAATGTGATTGTGGTACCAATGGTACTTGATAGTAAAAGATATAAGCAACCGTGCAACCTTAAAAATGTATTTATGTACTTGTATTTCGTTATTATTTAAAAATATATAATTAAAACGTCCTCTTTTATTTGTTTTAAGAAATAACGTCTCTTGCTTTTTAAATCGCATAAAATATTAATTTTAATTATGTATTTTATTAAAAAATGGTTTTGGAAAAAGTGACGAATAATGATTTTTCACACTGTAAATAAATGAAAGCATCGCAAGCAGCAGACAGTGCCAAAATTGGATACATACGTTTATATGAATACAATTATTTTAAAGGCAGCACAGCAAAAACCTAGACAACAACCTTTGTTGCTGCTGCTGAACATAAAATAATTTATTTAATTTATTTTAGGCAGCAAAACAAAAGTTAGTGATACCAACACAATATAAAATAAAAGAACGTAAAAATAGTGATTTTATTTTGGTAGATTTGAAAAGCTTGAGTGTCACCACTGAAAAACATTTCTCTATAACAAATAATTTTGTTATGATGGAAAACAGACGTTTAGTGGTGATCAGAAAAATTTCCAGTTCAATTAAGAACAATATCTTCTGTGCCTAAAACTAGGAGATTTTGTTTTTTAACAAATTTATCAAATGGAGAAAGCAATAACATCTTAACAAATCAAAAAAGCAACGAAAGAAAAAGAAAAAGGAATATGCAGTGTAATACTATATCAAAACAATTAAAAAATAATTATTCTATTCTGGACAACGGCGATTGCAATAAAGAGTACGTAGATAAATTTGTGAAACATGTTCGAAATGAAACAGCAACAACATCTCATACTTCAATACAAAACGATTCAAAGACCAGTTTGAGTGATAATGTAAGCCAAACAAATAAAAACAAAAATAAAAATATACCACTAATAAACATTTTTGATGTAGATCCAAATGAATTGGTTGATTTCTTAAAAAATGGGTTAAAAATTAAAGACTTTAAAATAAAAGAATTTAATAATAAAAAAAACTGCGTTATTTTTATCCTCAACAATTGATTTTAACCTTGTTAAAGCTTATTTACAAAAAATGAAAGTTAAATTCTTTACTTTTACTCCAAAAGACATTAAAACCAAAACTTATGTTCTAAAAGGCCCTAGTGCCAACACTGATGTAGATACAATTTATGATGAACTTTGTAAATATGAAAATGAAAATTTAAAACTTGTGAAAGTTAGTCAAATGACAGCAAAAAGGTCAAAAGAAAATAGCTTAGAATGGAAGTAAAATTCAGGAACTTAAAACAATAAAAGGTTTTCTATATCGTTACGTACGATGGGAAGCCTTAAAAAACCCTGTAATTACTCAGTGTAGAAACTGCCAAAACTTTTTCCATAGTGCATCGAATTGCTATTTGCCACCACGATGTATAAAATACAATGATATGCATGAAGTTGGGAAGTGTTCCCTTAATCAAGTGCCGATTAACGAAAGAGAAAAACTCTATTGTGTTCTCTGTAATAAATATGGACACCCAGCTTCCTACAAAGGCTGCGAAAAATATAAAATACTCCATCAGAAACTTCGTGATAAAAAACAAAGTTTCAGTCAAAAAAACAAATGCTTCATTTATCAATAATAATGTAAGTTTTGCCGACGTTTTAAAAAAAAGTGGGAACAGCTCCAATAAAAATCCAATGCAACAAGCGTTTGAAGAATTCAATATTGCTGTCCAAAATTTGTCCAACCAGATGATTAATCTACAAAAAGAACTGCAAATCCAAGCAGCAAGAATTGATTCAATTTTCACTATGTTCGATAATTAATTATTAACAATGGCAGACACTATCGTAATAAAACTGAATATTATTGAAATAAACGTTAATTCTATAATTAAACTTAGTCGAAGACTTGATCTCTCTAATTTTATAAATAAATATAATCCAGATCTAGTTCTGTTAAATGAAACAAAACTCAATTTTAAGCATTTAATCACATTCAAAGATTATGATATAATTCGAAAAGATAGAACTGATGCCAAAAGAGGAGGTGGAACTGCAATTATAATAAAAAATGGTTTAAAACAGGGTTGAGCAACCTTTTTAATCAACTGGCTAATTTAAATTTTTAAATTTTTTGGAGGGCCTTGCATAAAGTAAAACTTTTTAATAATTTACAAAATTTTATTTATAATAAACATTAATATAAAAAATAAAAAATTAAAAAGATATAAAGATTTTAATGCAAAAAAAGGCAAGTTATTCAGTTAGAAATTTAGCACTGTTTTTTCGATACAAGCTGAACGATATCAGCTGGAATTGATGAGATGGCTACAAGTACGCAGCTTTCTAATCGTGCATCACTTAGTCTTGATCGGTGGTCGTTTTTGATGAGACATCATTTGCTTTGCATTTTTCGTTTATAAAAGTTTTCGATGTTTACTGAAATAAATACATTTTTTAAATCGGTATTATTCTGCATGTCAATCACTTCCATTTGAAACCCTTTGGGAACTGTATCCACAACGATATTAAATGGTGAGGAAAACATTTTTAGTGGAATCGCTGTCTTCTCAGTTTTGAACATTTGGAATCGTTATTGAAATGCGTTGATTAAAATGTTTATAGATGGTGCGTATTTTTGAGAAGTGGTAACGTTTTCTTTTTCTTTTTTTTGGAAAGTGAGACATATTATTCTGCAAAAGATGCTGTTTCCACAATTTTAATTTGCACTCAAATCCCTGCATTTTATCATACAAGTTATGAATAAACAGTCCTTTGCCTTGATGTTCAATTTTAAGATTATTGAGATGCTGGGTCATGTCGATAAGAAACCCAAAGTCGCACATCCATTCTTTGTTATTAAAATGAGGGAAGTCATATCCCTTCATATCCAAGAATAATTGTATTTCGCTTTTTAAGTTGTATACTCTTTTAAGCATTGCACCTCTACTAAGCCAACGTATTATGGTATTAAAAACCACATCGCCATATTCAGTTTCTAAATCCTTTAGGAATTCTTTAAACTGGCGGTGATTTAACGCTCGAGACTTAATAAAATTAATTAATTTAATTATTCGTAATGTGACATATGGCATACTCAATCTTCTCGCACACAAATTTTCCTGGTGAATTACGCAGTGGTTCCTGTGGCCTTCTTAATGTCTTGAAACAGCCTTCCTGTTACTCCAACCTCCATACTTGACATTTTTCGTGCTCCATCTGTCGATACACCCATAATCTTTTCTAATAAAATTGAAAAATTTTCCAACACAGACTTGTTGTAGTTCCTTGCATAGGAATCAGTGAACACAATTCTTCGGTAATATTAAAATTGGTGTCAACACCACGTATAAATATAGCCAGCTGTACTGTATCGCTAATGTCGGAACTCTCATCAAGTGCCAAAGAACAGTATTCGAATTTTGCAATGCGTTCACAAAGCGTTGTTGCTATGTTCTCAGACAAGTCTTCAATTCTCCTTGCTATGGAGAATCTTGATAAACAAATGGTTGATATAATTTTTGTTTTTTCAGGAAATGCTATTTCTGCGACAGCAGTCAGACATTCTTTTATCATCTCTCCATCCGCAAAAGACAAAAATAACTACATAGCCTTTACTGCGATATTTGGTAAAACAGTTTGGTTTTTAAAAAAAATCCCGTTGTTTTCCGAAGTTTTTCTCCATTTGATTAAACTTATCTATCCGGAGTTGTCCTGTTAGGTTTTCGTATTGTTGTTTATGTTTTGTATCGTAGTGCCTTTTTATGTTATATTCTTTTAAAGTCGACACAGTTTCTGAGCATATTAAGCATACAGCTTTATTTTGGCGAAAGTGAAAAAATAACCAAATTTCCACTTTTCTTGGAAATTCCTGTGCTCATCCGCAATCGTCCGTTTTTTTTTTTTTTGTTTTCTTTTCAGACATTCTATTATGGAAAAAAAAAAAATTTAAAGTTAACAAAGTTTGGGGAAAAACTTAATTTTGAGTAAAGAAAACTCTAATATTATCTTTTCGGCAATAAAATTTCACTACCTTTTTCAAGAAATACAAAAATTGTTAGTTACAAGCTTACCAGTCTGATTAATTGTGTGACGGAAGCAAACACAAATAACCACAGAGGCGGTGCGTTCGTATTTGATGTTTGAACAAAAGGGAAATCCTCCGTTTTACATTAAAAAGATATACATATCCCCAGGCCTCAATCCGATTGAGAATTTATGGGATGAGCTGGACCGGCGAATCCGCAACTACAAAATAACATCCATTGAAGACTTGAAATTTCGGCTTCAAAAAGAATGGGATCCTACAGCTTATACAGCTAAAATAGTAAAAAACATGTCAAACCGTCTAAGTCAAGTTATAAAACAAAAGGGTTATTAAACAAAGTACTGAATTTTATATAAAACCATTTTTCTAATGTATTATTTGTTACTTTTAAAAGAAAACCGAATATTATTGACGCGCAATATTTTATGCCACCTGAATTAATTTAGTTTTTTTTTGTTATATTGTTATTCTTTTTTTCTAAATACAAATGTGAACTTTCAAGTGTCTAAATAAACTATTAATGAAAAGAAAAAAATGTTGAAAAAGATATACATTTAGCTTAAGACGAATCAGTTAAACATATCTCTTTAATAAAACCGAATGTTAATAACACTAACTGTATGTATGCACAAATTAGTGTCGCCAACACTTCTTTTCAATTTCGCGTTATACAAGTCACAGTTTCACGATGAACTGTAACGGAATTCTGTTTAAATCGTGTTGTAGAAATACCGCGTTATGCGGGGTTTCACGTAATTAATTTTATAATAATGTAGTCGCAATTAGGACGATATGAGTTTTCTTAAATAAAATTTAACTTTAAGTACATATGCATACATATGTAGAGAACATAAAAGAGTAAACAGTTCATGTACTTGATATTTGTTTTAATTTCTTGTTCGTATTTTTTTTTAATTTTTTAATTTAATTTTTTAATATGAATATATATTTATGCTAAAAGCTAAAAAGAGACAAATAAATAAAAATTCAAAAAATGTTTTAAACGGAAATGCAAATTTAAACAAGAACAATAAAAATTCTTGCAAAAAATCTTTTACCGTCTAAGCTGGGAAATATTGATGGGGGAAAGTAAATAAACTAAATTTTAAAAATGTTTGCTGAGCCGCAATGACATGTTAAACGGGCCGCAAGTGGCGCGCGGGCCAAATAATTAATTCATTTAAATGTTTGGAATCCACTATTATCAAAATCCCTTTATCATCGAAGCAATTCCTATTCGTTATTTCAGCTTACTACCCATCTGGTAACAATAGTAACCATTTCAAAACAGAGTTTCTTCAATTCTTTCAAAACCTTAACTTAGAAAATCCGAATAACTTTTACGTTTTAGCAGGTGATTTAATTGCAAACATACGGATTGGGGTAATATTTCAAATAACACTAAAGGAAATATGTTAAAAGAATGGTTAACTAATAATGAAATTAGATTTAGAACTAGTTTGTATGCTTCAACAACACCGTCTTATCCTCGATGTGGTTCCTATTTAGATCTACATATGTTTAGCGCACTCTCGTCTATGTATATACAGAAATAACGATACATTAAATTGCTTAACAACTCTGGATTATGATAGCGACTATAACGCAGTACAAATCCAAATTTTAGGCGGTGAAAACGAACATCCATTAGAATTTTTTAAAGACGATCCTATTCCAAAGTATAATTATAAAAAAACTAATTGGGAAAATTTCAGAAGCATCATAGTAAACAAAATTGAAGAAAATGACTATATTCCGAATTGTAGAAACCTAACAAATTCTGAAATCGATTTTTATCTCTTAAAACTTAGTGATATAATTATTAAAGCTATCGAGGTATCTGTTCCCGAGCATAAAAAATCAAACTCAACTGAAATATTTTGTAACAACATTATTAAAAAACTTCAACATGAGAAAAGCAAAATTTTAACTTCTATTAAAAAATCTATTAATATTCTTCCATTATCAGAGCTTAATTTGCTAAAAACCAAACTAAAAATTATTAAAAAACTAATTAAAGATAACTTTGTTATAAATGTGAACCATCATCATCAAGAAAAACTTAAAAACTTGAGTCCGAAGAATTCCTCTGGAATGTTTAACGAGGCTAAAAACAATTCAAAACATCTAAAAACTTTAATATAAAACTTTTGAAAATCCCTGAGGATGATGAAATCGTAATTAGAAAAGCAGAAGTTCAACCTGACTTGTTAGACAAAGACGATAACAACTTTGTTTTAAGAGACGAAATTCTTAAAGTTATTGGGCTTTCCTTGAAAGAGTTCACGCTGACGACTGATTTAATAGCTGTCAAGTGATTTATTCTCAGCTTGGTGTGGCAATTCATCATGAATAGACTCACGCCCGGCGTAGATTCGTCGAATGGGCCCAAAACGAGATTACCGTTGTTCCCGATTTTCATAAGCGAATTTTGTTTAGCGATGAAGCGCACTTCTGGTTGAATGGCTACATCAACAAACAAAACTGCCGCATTTGGAGTGAAGTTAATCCTCAAATGTATGTGGAAACACCGTTACATCCAGAAAAACTGACTGTTTGGTGCGCTTTATGGGCTGGTGGAATCATTGGTCCGTACTTTTTCAAAAACGATGGTGGCCAGAACGTTACAGTCAATGGTGAACGGTATAGAGCCATGATTACTAGCTTTTTCATTCCTGAATTGAATAACCATGATTTCCAGGAGATGTGGTTTCAACAAGACGGCGCAACATGTCACACAACTCATGCCACAATAGATTTATTGAAAGACACGTTTCTTGTGATTTAACACCGCTAGACTACTTTCTGTGTGGCTATGTAAAGTCATTGATCTATGCGGTAAAGCCACAAATGCTTGACCATTTGAAAGACAACATTCGCTGTGTTGTTGCTGATATACGGCCACAAGTGTTGGAAAAAGTCATCGAAAATTGGACGTCCATATTGGACTACATCCGCGCCAACCGCGGCGGTCATATGCCAGAAATCATATCTAAAATATAATACCGCAAGATTATCTTTCAGATAAATAAAATTGCAACTTAAAGTTCTATACCTCTATAAAAAACACCCCTTATATAATATGTTAAGTAACAAATCTTTTATTGTCTCTAACAACAACAAATCTAGTACGAAAAATTTTTTTATAGTTAATGGTCTACAACAAGACACGGTTAATTACCCAATTCTCTTCAACTTATTTTTACATGATCTCCTCAATAAAATGGATAATATCATTGGATTTGCTGACGATATAATCGTTTTTCATTCCGATGATAAAATCGATAAAATAAACCAAGAACTCCAAAACAAATTCAATATTGTTGAGAATTATGCTATCGATTGGCATATGAAAATCAATAGTAATAAATGTGAGACCATTCTTTTCCGTCCCCAGTGGGTAAGTGTAACAATAATGTTAAAAGGAATTGGAAATCCTTCGAAATAAAATCTAGTAGCACTTCAATTATTCCCAATAAAGACACGGTTAAGTACTTAGGTAAGTTTCTCTAGATAAGTTTCTCCATTTTAAAACACACACGTTAATTTACAAATAATTAAAGCAAAAAATGCCTTTTATAGGTATAAAACACTATTTTTTTCTAAATACATCCACTCAAATGTAAAAATTATTTTATATCAATCATTAATACGCCCTATATTAACATATGGATGTAAATATGGTTCAACATATCACCATCGTATATGGAGAAACTAAGAATTTTAGAGAGAAAATGTTTGATAGCGTGCTCTTTACTTTTCAGATCTCCTAATAGTAACTATTTAAAATATGTCTCAAACAAAAAACTATATAATGAGGCAAAAATAAGCAGGATCTATAACTTTATTATACATCTAACAAAGAACCATATCGTGAAAAGCTCTGAGTGTATAGAAAATAATTTAATTATGGCTCCATACTATGTTTGCAATGAATTTATTCAAAAAACACTCCAAAACGGATACATACCACCTGAGGCTTTTGTATACCCCGATAGGAATGATTATATTCAAAACGAGTTCGGCGTTCCTTTACTTTATCATTTGTATAGACAGGCCAATATCAAAGCAATTCACTGCAATCAATTAACTGAAACTAGCGATTATACAAAAGATAAAAATATGTTTCCAAACGTAAATATTAAAAAATTTTTGTGGCTTTTAAACTAAGCTGCACTTCCTCTTCTTTTTACCCAATAACTTTATTTTTTTAATTTTTATTTTTTATATTTAAGTAAGGTTTTTTTGCTTATTTTTCTTTACATTAAATAACAAATATGTATATACAAATGTAAATATTGTATAAATAATTGAAATTTATGTAGAAATACAAATATTGTGATAATTATTTTACTAGAGAGCTCCAATTTGGGACAGTGTATGAAAGTGTATTAAGTTATAATTACTGTTGTTTATTTAGGTTTAAGAATGAATAATTTTGTTAAATAAAGCAAATAAAAAAAATAATAATTTTGTTATTACGCAAATAGTATGGTTGCACTTCCGCCACGTATACCAATATAATATATAATATAATGATTTTGATGCGCTAAAAACAAATCCGTTTTCAGTTTTTATTCATCGGGCGCAAATTTGGTTTTATGGGCGTGGCAAATTTTTCACCCACTATATGGTACAGTACATTTAATCATAACTTGAAAACGACTTGACCGATTTCAATGCAATTACCAGCAAATGTTTAGGAACAAAATTTCCTATAAATCACCTAAATAACTTAGTTGGGAAAAAAAAATTTTTTTCAAAAAGTCATAAAAAAATTTCCAGAATAAAAATTTTACATGTTAACGCTTAATATGTTTAGAATAAAATAAGCTATAAATCATGAAAATCGGTTGGCTATTGCTGATTTTATTCAAAACTTAATGCAGGTACATAACTTTAACCAAAATTAGCAAACAAATTTTTTCTTGCGAAATTAGTGGACATTTTTTTCTTTTGTTTCAAAAAGTTATAAAATATTTCATAGAATATACGTTTTAAATATTAAGCATTTAAATGAATGCCAGATATGTTGAAAGTAAAATAACCCATAAAGGCAGGTGCCTTAGTATTTCATATATATTCTTGTACATGTTACTATAGACACCTTGCTGCGTATTCTTCTTAGAAAAGCTATTTTTTTTTTTGGAAATCTATCTTCTCTATTGTTTCTCCATCAATTATTATGCTTTAATTTGTATTTCCATTTATTACCATGGCTTTTGTTTTCTTTATATTTAGTGTCATCTTGCTCATTTTAAGATAATTTTCTACATCCCGCAGCTCACAATTAAGGATACGAACAGATTTTTCCACATCTGCACCGCATATATAGACAAGAGGATCATCACAAAACATACATATTTTAGCTCTTTTTAGCATCATTTCTAAGTCGTTAATATAAATTAAAAATAGTAGCTACTTGATGCACCCCTGTATTTACGTTTTTAACAGATGACATACATATATTCACCACATTTAGTTCTCTTTGCCTATCTACGGTTTCAAACGCACGCTTAGATCTAAAAAAAAAAAAATTGCTACCACACAACGTTTGCTGTAAATTTCGGTCATCCATTATGATATTACTATGTTAAGAAGTGATTCACAAATATGCTAATTCCCTAATCCGGGCTGTGTTTTATTTAACAATTTATTGATTTCAAAATATTTACATATTTAGTTGTGAATGTACAATTTTCTTCAATATTTTGCTACTTAGTAGCTAATAGCACATTAACTGGGCGAATTTCTTGAGGAAACAGATGACAATGAAACCTAATTTTATTGTTGCTGTTGCTTTCAAAATATTTATGAAGTTGATAGTATAGCAGCAAAGGCTGTCAACATCTTGCTGCTTGCTGTCATGCTGCTTGCTGTCGTCTATGCATTTAAAGCATTATGAAAATAATTGTTATTTCTTTTACGATTATGGCTACAAACTGAAGCCTTTACGTGAACCACACACCTAGTAACGAGCATATCCTATTTATATATATTTTTTTCAATAAGGAAGTTTATTGATATCCTCGAATTATTCTATTTAGTAAGTCTCTGCTGTACAAGATACACTTTTGACAGTCTCTCGAATACAAATTATCAAAAGAGACAGCCGAACAGGCAATTTCTCCTTATATACAGCCTGTCCCACGATGTCGAACGTTAGCAATCCCAACGAAAAACAGCTGATTTGCGTTCTACTAACTGTTTCAAGTACAAGTCGAACTAAAATAAATGCGAATGATAACGTAAATACTTTAGTAAAAATTTGCATCCCACTATATAATTTTTCTTATATTTGTACGAAAGCAAATGTCGAAATTACACACTTGCTTTTTTTGTCTTTTGCAATATAAAATGCACACTTCAGCTCTCTGGAATGCTTTTTCTTGTACTTAGCTTCATTGCTAGATATTTGGTCCCTCTAAAGGCTTTATTTTGTAGCCACAATCGCATAGAAGAAGCAAAAATAAATTATTTTCATAAAATATTGTCATGTTTTTATCTTTTTAAAAACATGTATGTATGAGTTCGTAGATTGTAGTTAAAACAAAATAAATCTCGTGTTTAGTTTTTAATTAAAATCCTTTATTCAACACAATTTTGTGCACCACTGCTTTAACAATTTTCTATTCTTAATTACTCCGTCTGTTTACAAGCTTGTAAACAACAACAAAAATTACTCGAGAGACCTTTCTACTTATAGATCTTCCAACCCAATCGTAGTTATAACTTAGGTTCGATTACAACCTTTTCAACCAGAGGTTATCCGCACTTAACTCTCTTTACTGAGTTCAAGCCAATAATACGTTCGCTGAGTTTACTTTACTTAAACGGCACACGCTGAGTTTACACCGAATAAACTGATTGCTGTTCGCATCGATGTGCTTTTTATATGGTTGAGTAAACAACACATCGAAAGCTCTCGAACCTCTCGATATTTCAGTTAGATTCCATTCCACTTTGCTGCTTAATTATTGTTGTTGCCTTATTATTTTTATTTACTTTATCTCTGCTAATGTTTGTTGTTGTAGATTTAGTTAATTGTAAACAGCACGTATACTTGTTCTTGCAGCTTTTGTTTATTTATTTTAGCGATGTAATAAACGCTGGGGTGCCCAACCTTATTTTCGTAAAAATATATTTTTTTATTCATGTGTTTATTAATTTACTTATAGTATGATAAATCAATACACATTCGCAACATTTTCATAAACCATATATTAATAAAAAAAGAAAACATAATTAAAAATAGTATTTCATACGCGATTTAAAATGCAATGGGCGTTAAAAAAAATTTTACGAAATCAAGTCAATTTGTTTATATTTTTGACTGCCAAGTTGCAGTGGTGGTACCACAGTTACATTCGTTAATGTAAAATTTCTAAATTTAAGCGCCTTTTTTATACATTGGCGATTTATTTGTGGAATTATTATATGCCAACCCAATTATTTATTTGAATTGCGTTTGAAACGTAAAGCTAAGCGAACGATAAATCGTAAGATAGTGGGCCGCTGTTACGAAAGAAAGTGACTGACTGCCTTTCGTTCCAATATTTTTTCTTTCGACATTGTGGGCCAGGTTGTTATTATAAAACTATACTCAAAAGAATGGTAACCCTAGTTAACATCCATATAATTGGAAATATTTGTTTTGCATTTTGTTTTTAAACAGATAGAAATAAAAAGTTTGTTTCCAACACAATTCAATTCAATAAATTTTATAAAAAACTCTTGTTTGCTCGTTTCCCATTTTGATGTAAATTTATTTATTGTCGCGCTAAGAAAGTTCAAATTCTCGAATTTTGCTCTTCATCTTCTCCTACAGCGTCTACTACAACAACGATTTTGTTCGCACTACTTGAAATTCCCTTTTTTTTAACTATTGACGGCTTGTAGCGCTAACCGTTACGTTGTACTACAGCTACTTACATAAGTTAAATTAATTAGAATATTACAAAACATACTTGAGTTAAAATTATATTTTCGTACATTTATCAAGTGTTCATATAATTTAATTTTTGTATAACAATTTTTATTTTAAATATTTTTTTTTCCGTGTATACTTAGTAAATTAAAAAAAAAATTAAATTAAGTTGAATAAATGAACTTATTGATCAATTTAAAATTATTAATAAAAATAATAATAATTTATAGAGTTATAAATTTTAAAGAATTCTTACTTTCCTTTGGTTAGAACTGCCTTTTTCCACAAACCAAACGCAATGCTCTCTAAGAAGTACTATTAAAAGAAAGTCTAATATCTCCAACTTGTGGTGAAAACAATTATATTAAAACCATTCTGAAGTCGACCGTTTACACGACTCAATAATAAAAGATTTTACACCAACTCTTTGTGGCTCATCCTTAAAAATTTTGTGAAATAAAAAGTGCTTGTTACAGACATCCATTAATATATCTGGTGGGTCAACTAAATACTCAAGATCTTCCAAACTCTGGTAATTCCTAAATAATATAAAAAGTTCACTTGGTGCTATAAGTACTTCATCAACTTTTTTAATTCTTTACAACACTTTTCGCATTGTAACTTCGGAATAACTTTAAAAACCACGTATCCAACAAATTATCTTATTGAGACCAATTGGACATTTAGAAGAGAAGTGTTACCGAAAACGTCTTTCCAAAAATAATCTGCATAAATATGTTTCTCGAGCTCAACATCGCATGTTTCGCTTCGATTTAGTTCGTTATATTTAATATACGTTTTTACTTGTTCAATCTCGGTATCAATATCCATTCCTACAATTTTCATCTGGTTCGATTTACAGTTACTGAACGTGCTCGACCAAAGAATTTTGAAGACCATAAATTTTGTCAAAATAATATGAAGTTTGGCTACAGGCTGGTTATTATTACCTCCTTTCTGTCGCAATACTGAAAAAGTATTTTCCAATTTGTCATGATTAAGAGCATTTGTCATAATAAAGTAGACATCACTTCTTTCCTTTAAAGTTTCATTTAAAAATAAAAGAAATAAGTTTGGAATGAGCATCAGCCCACTTAAAAAGTATGCTCTCAACTTTTCAACAAACTCCACTTTGTCCAAGTATTCACGGAATGTTTGTATAAATCTATGACTCTCATTGCAGATAAATCTATGACTTAAAGTGCAGATCGGTAACAATTATTCGCATAGAGTGAACCGCTATTAAAGCAATCAAAAATTTTATCAACATTTTCTATAAACTTTGCTGTTTAAATGTTGTGGTATCGACCATGGTCCTAATGATAGCGGTAACTGTTCTACTAAAAACTTGTGTTGCAAATTTGATGTGTATTTAAAAAAAAAAAATTGGAATTGTGGAAAATTATACATACAAAACACTTTTTCCATTAATTTTAAATAATATATTTCAAAATTAGAGAAGCATTTTCTGTTTTTTGAGCTCTCTCTCTGATCACACATCAGGGCATACATTTTTATACTAATGGTTTCAAAAATTCCATTGAAAAATTTAATTTTTGAAAAATTATTTGTAAAATACCTGAAGCGCTATTTTTTTTTATTGGCTTTTTCATTAAAAAATTCATACCTGGTTCAAAATGTTACATTTTTCTAAGGAAAATTTTTTAAAAACATATTTTAAAAATAACTTGAATTGGTACTTGTTTGATTTTTCTGTAAAAACTACATTTTGTTTATTCGTAAAAAAGCAAAACAAACATAGTTTACCCTATACAAAGCAAAAAACTCGTGCTCTATTTCTTCTTGTTTGCTACGAATATTTACAATGTTATAAAAAAACCATTCTTGCTACTTATAAAATTTTAAAATAAGCAATTTAACTCATTCGTCACAAAAAAACTTGTGTTTCCCAACACACATGCAAACTAACATATTTTAAATGACATACATATTGTTACATTTTAATCTTTTTAAAACGTTGAGTTCATTTTTATTGCGTGAAAATAAAATAAAACACTATTTTTATTTCGGTTGTTTCACAATCTGTCTCTGCCTTTATTAATTCCACTGTACTTTAATACACCAAATTTGCTTTTAAAAACACTTTTTATTTGCGCCTTAAGCAGACTTTACTTCTTGACAGCCAACTCACAACTAACCAACCCACTATCCGCAATTCGGCGCTTTTATAGTATTTCATCTTAGTTTAAAATGTTCTAGTACGGACACGAATCTTCGATTTTTCTACGTTAATTCAAACTGGTCCAAAATAACTAAAAATAACCGATCCATGCATTGGCAGCACTTTTAATTAGTACAGATAATTTTAGAAGTTTTTAAGCCTTGACACAAGCCAATACATTTTTTTTTAGTTAAAAGCTCATAATAAGCTCTAAAGTGGTGAATTTTGTCTTTAGCATTATCATTTTCGTAACAATATATACATACAGTTATTTATATTTTATTATTATGCTCTTTTCTCTTTATTTAATGAACGTAGACCTAAGTTCACTGATTCATCGGTAAATAAAATGAAGTACCTAGACAGTTATCAATGACGTCACCCTACAAGAACAGTGACAGTCATTTGACCGACCAATTGACTGGCACTGTAACTGAAATATCTATCATTTCTTTCTATCAAGTTATTAAGGGCAAAATGAAAAAAATGATCGAATTATTTGCGTACATGTGATTATCCATCCTTCTCTAACTTGTGAATTCTATAAAACATATATCTGAGCTTCTCACTCAGCTGCTGCTTACTTATCAAAGATGATGTAAATGTTAGTCAAAGTTGACTTATCATATTTGATGTATAAACCCGTCAAAGTTGATATGTGTATACTTTTTGTAATAAGAGACGATTTATTATTTTTTACACTAATAATTTAGTAAATTAAAAATATGTTTAATAATTCGTTAATAATACAACGTATATCATTAAATTAATTTAATCCGCCTCTCTTACTCTTGTTTTGAACTAAACTGGGTCTATACAGTTGAACAAGTTCTGGAAGTTGTAGAAAAGATATATTAATAATAATAATTATATGCGCAAGTATATAAGTTACTAATTATTTCATCATTTATAGATGTGTATATATGAATAACTCTCAGTCTTGTTAAACAACATGAGCTTGCTTAGTGCATGCTTTTTCCATCTCCTTTCCCAATAGTTCTTCTAAGCAGGTTGTCTCCAAACATTACTCGAATGTTGTCTGTAAAGAAGGATAAATATTAAAATAATAAAGTATTCATTTGTGTTTGTTACCATTACCTGAGGAAAATCTGGCGATTCCACCTTTTACTTTCCATCCGCAAGTATCATAAATTGCAGCGTGGATGCGACTTCGACCGCCAAATATTTTTTTTAAAATGCTATAAAAAAAAACTACTGAATATTTTCTCAAATTTCTTTTTTTATTTGAAAGTACAATCCTTCTGGTTAATAATGGAAAATAATTTCATTCAAATGGCTGCCTCGGCTGGCCATGCAGTAGCCTACACGATCGGTTCAACTTTTAAGCACATTATCGATTGTGTGCAGCTGTATTTCACCAATGGCTTTACGAATATTGTCCTTTAAAGCGTCAATTGTCTCTGGCTTATTGGCGTAACACTTCTCTTTGACGTCACCCCATAAATAATAGTCCAACGGTGTCAAATCACAGCTCCGAGGTGGCCAGACGATATCAAAACCAGGGCGCATAACATCGAGTGTAGCTTCGGCTGTGTGGCACGTAGCGCCGTCCTGTTGAAACCAAATGTTACCAATATCCTCCTCTTCAATTTTTGTGAAAAAAATTCATTCAACATGGTCCGATAACGATCGCCATGGACTGTAACGGCCACTCCTTGCTCGTTTTCAAAGAAAAATGGCCCATTATGCCTCTGGACCAAAATCCGCACCAAACAGTGACTCGTCTTGGGTGTATCGGCTTTTCAATGTATGCGTGCGTGTTTTCTGTGCCCCAAATGCGACAATTTTGCTTGTTTACATACCCGCCAAGATCAAAACGAGCTTCATCTGAAAAGACGATTTTTTTTTTGGCAAAATCGACATCTTCTGTAAGTCGATCGCAGGCCCAGATTCCCAGCGTTGTTCAAGCGTACACACAACTATATTCGTTCAGCGGAAGAATAAAACTAATCATATGTCAAATCAGACATGAACTAAGTGTTACCATTCACGAAGTAAGCACTAGTTGAAATAAAAAACGGCAGGTGGCGGACCCTATATTTTGATTTTAATTTTGCTAGAATTCACAAAAATATTGTTTTTTATGTATTCTGTCAAATGTCTCAAAATATAACTCTGCAGCACTTGTTGTTTCACTTTTTCTCTTGTTGTTTCACTCTTTCAAATGTCTAAATATAAAAAAGTTCTAAATGTGTTAGTAAAAAGATTGTTTCTGTGTTAGTTTCGGTCATTCATTTCTTGTAGGGAGCTTTTATACTCGTATATAATATCATATGTATGTAATATAGAATATCGTATGTACATAACAAAACTTCGATTACAATATAAGCCGTGGAGTCAGTGACTGATCACTAAAGTGTTTTTTATTTTGATCTTAAATGTACTAAAAACAACAAAATACTGTTATTTTTGTATGTATTTATGAGGTCTGGGGCAAACAAGATTTTATTTTTCATTTTACATATTAGTTAAACTTTTTTCTTTTTATATGATTGATGTGTAATAATTGGTTAAAATAACTGATGTCGATTTTCAAATTATGACTCTGAAAGATATGCAGAAGTGAATAAGGTTATATTGGAAAAACCAGATCCCTACATATGTTTTCAAAAACAAAAATAATAGTGGAAGATTAACGTATATTTTTCATTTTAGATTGCAAAAATAAAAATCATTTTACGACCAAGAGGATTTGATAAAATTTTGCACAGCGACTTATATATACCTATGAACTATGACGGAGAAATGGAAAGAAAGGCGTTAAATAATTTGATGCCTTGCAGGATGGAATTTACATTACATTACATTTTTATACATACATTTACTGATGTTTTTTTCAGAAGCTGTAAAGTAAGACGTTTTCAAAATTGATATATTTAAAAACGATCTCCAACTCTGTTCTAAAGCATTTGGAAACAGATATTTTGCAAAAAAATAAAAAATAAAATAAAAGAAACCAGTTCATGATTTTCTAAGAATTTGAATTGTTTACGTGTACCATATATATTCTTTATATTTAATTTTAAAATGTTACCCTTTTTATGAAATTACCATTAGAATTTGCGATAATTAAATTATGTATAATAAATTAATAACAATGAAAAATGTTGCCGTTTTTTAGGCTGAATTTAATTTAACGCACATTAATCTTTCGATTACAAAATCATTAGGAATAGTACTAACGTCACTTACTCTTAACTTACGAATGTAAATTGGACTGTTATTTATATGCATTATGTTCTAACTTCTCTGTGTTTGTAAAAGTATCAGTAAGCTCACTTAAAACGTAAATATAAATGTAACATATGACACTACTATGTTAAAACTAAGTGGTGAATTAAAGCAAAGCGCCATCCCTGACTGCTACTATGTGTTACTTACATCAGCGATTATGTTATGCATATTTTTACCGCTTGACACTTAAGTATACTTTGTTTTTGAGTACTTCTCATTCTCTTATTAATACTTAATGGCACAGTTAGAAAGTGTAATTATTGAATATCTAATTTTTTTCTAAATATCGTATAATATTTCTAAATATCGTGAAATATTTCTAAATATCGTAATTTTCTCTATGGTGAAATTGTACGAATTTGGTGGTGATATCTGCTTTTTCGTACAAGAAGTAAAGCATGTATCAACGCACTATCTACGGTTTAAGTCCGTGTTTAAAAAATTCATACTGCTTCTTTTAAAGTAGAGGTTCTCAAATGGGGATCCACGACTCACTGTATGTCCGTATGAACATTTCAGTGTTTCGAAAAACACGGGAAAAAGTAATGCTAATTTTGATTAATTAGTAAAATTTTTATCTGGTACATATGTATATTCAAAATTAATTAACAGAGAATTGGAAGAATTATTCTTGACAAAGAAAGCTAGGACAAAATCAAAAAATTGTTATTGTCCAAAGATGCTGTTAAGAAAAGAATTGATGATATGGAAGCGGATATCAAAAATAATGACTTGAAAAAAATTAAACATAAAATCAGGGCTAATTCTTATGCCAGCCAACTTTTTTTGTAAATATATTGCGAAAGGTAATATATGCCAAGAACTACTGCCTAAACGTAAAAAGAACCAGAACGTTTTCAATGTACTATCTGAATATTTAACACAAAATTACGTTTGCTCGAAAAAAAATTATTGGAGTTCACACATCTATAAGTTGTTGTTATGGATTCTTGAAATTTACTCAACTAAAGAATTAAGCCCACTGTATTAATAACTGATAAGCTTTAGTTGCAAAAACATTGCCTGAAGAAATTCAAAACTATGAACTGCAATTGATGTTGTAAATTTTGTAAAAACTTGATCTTTGAGAACATGAGTATTTAAATTGCTGTGCCTAGATCTCACTGTTGACCACACAAAACTATTGCTACGAAAATACACCACATCAGGAATTGTATTTTGAGATTATAGCTATAAACTTTATTGGTTTGTGTCAAGGCTCTTGTGTATCCGTCACTGCCATAACTGTCTGTACTATTAAGCGAGCTACCTACCACATGCATGTTTAACGGTGTTGCCAGTTGGATTCCTTTTTGTTTATTATAATTATAAATTTTTCGAATTTAACGTAGATAAATAGAAATTTATAGTAACTACAAGAGTATTCGAAATTGATAATGAGTTGCTATAAAGGGTGGTGCATTTCGTGAATTAGTTGTACTTTAGCAGTCATAAAGTAAAGTCGTGTTACGGCGTAAATAAAAGTGTTGTATAATATAATATTAAGTGTAAGATAAAGAAGTTGCTGTATTAAGATAAACTGTATAAAGATAAAGTAAAGAAATAAAAGCTGTAAGACAACAAAAATGTGGGGCTTATTTTATTTTGATGCAATTAAAAGGAACTCAAACGTTTAGAAAGGTTAAAACGTAACACTATTGCACACAGAAGTTCCCTGGCTGACAAAAACAAACTTATTTAAACATTTATGTAATATTAATACGTTTTAACCTTTCCAAAACGCCTGAGTTCTTTTAAATTACGTTTATTAAAATAAATACACGAATTTGTTCTTTAATATTGTTCTTTTTATTTGTACACTTTTATTTTATACAGCGACATCAACGAAATACACAAATTATTCAACTCTTTTATTTACGAATTGACACAAATTTACTTTATGACTGCAAAACTCTAACTGAACTGCTAATGCATAACGTGCCGCCTTTTATATAAAAATCGCATTACTTCCGAATGTTCTTGTAGAGATATTTACCACAGCATCTATTTCCCTTATTTCATATTTACCAACAAAAATCTGTACGGTAGTACCGTTCAATACGCATGTGGTAACATTGTTAAAAGCACAGATAAGGTGGTGTGGAAGATACATTGAGCCTTAACACAAACCAATAGAATAAATGCCATTAATAAGGTAAACTACCACTGTACTAAATTAGTGTATCTTCTCTTTAGGCATTGCTTATTTTCATAATACTGCCACCCACTTAAGCCTGTTCACCCCGAACTGGCTCATTATTTTTGCTCCCATAGCTCGTCAGTCGCTCTAGATATACCACTTCATTTTTGATCACGGGCTATTGTTCTTTTGTATCCTGTACACTACATCGTTTAACTTTTTCACTTTTGAGGGACAACTGGTTCTACTCTACAACCCACAGCGTAAGAAAGGATTATCTCCCAAGCTGCAAACTAACTGGGATGGACCTCACAAAGTAGTCAAAAGTTTAAATTAAGTGGTATACAGAATACAGAAGAACAATAGCCCGCGATCAAAAATGAAAGTGGTACATTAAGAACGACTTGCAAGCTATGGGAAGAAATATAATGAGCCTATTCGGGACGAACAGGCAGTGTTACGAAAATAAAATACAACACTGCATAGTGAGATTTTGGTATATGTCAAGTTTGCAGCACTGTTACATCGAATATCCTTACGTTACATTTGAATTAGCAGATATGATAATAGAAGATGGTCGATATTTGCACATTCTAAAATGCAGACAATTAGGTATATAAAGGGCTATTTTATATACACGAGAGTTAGTTTTTGTTTGGCTATCGTTAGATAAAAACGTGTTAAAACGGAAATAAAAACTGTTGTATAAGCGAATATTAAGATTATAATATAAGTAAACTGTATAAAAGTTGTTGTGTAGTAAATAAAAACATAACAGTAAAACAAATAAATAAAACGGTATTTATTTTATTTTAAACGCAATTTAAACAAACTCAATCGTTTTAAAAAGATTAAAACGTAACAGTATGAATACCAAGAAGAACCATTTAAAAAACACAAATACTAAAAAATCGAATAAGGAAATTAAGGATCCTGATATCATAATTAAATTCAAATGTCCCTGTGATAGAATTTTTGTACTGAAATCTATTACTAACTTGAAGTCTAAAACGAATAATTTACGATTGATATTATTATTAGTACGGTTCCTTTTTATAGTAATACCGGAGAATCACAGCATTATGCAGAAAGCCCATCGCTTTAAGAAAGCCAAATTATATCTGCCGCATTTATAAATAGAGGTCTCGTCTATACCATATTAGAAAGCATGGTGGGAATGATCCAATACACATAGATGATTCCAAAATACTGTATAGGATGTTTCGTTTACCAGAGCCTAGTTAATTATAAGTTGAATATATTAATTAAATTTGTTAATTTCATGTCCAGAATTTTTATATTTTTCCGAATAAATGTGTTTCTAATTATATACTATATTATATCTCTTATATTTCTTAACGAAAATCTAAAATTTTACTCATCAAATATAATTTAATATAATTTTACTGGACTTTATATTTGTGCTTGGATTGCGAATAAAATACTTAATTTTAATAATGGTTTTAAAACTTGATGATGATGGTATAGTTAATAGAGAATAGTTCGAGAAAACCTATTTAGCATGTCAGAATACTTTGAAAAGAGCTTACGGTTTTAACATCTGCCATATAAAGCACAGAGCCTTCACAAAAAAATTGACGAATTCCGGTTAATCTTTGAGGGCTCTGAAATGGATGTAATTATCATCTAAGAGGATATCGTATATTTCGATCTGATAGAGTATCGAACGCTGGTGGTGTAGCTTACTTATAGAGGACTAATCTTTGCAGATGACTGATATTACCACCAACAATTAAATAAATGTTAATAGCGAAACAATATCAATCACAAATGGGGAACATTAATCACAAACTCTCAGAAGGTGGAATTTTTGTTTCTTGAACAAGTGATTAAGTTTAGACTCTTTAAAAATATTTATTTCGCCTCCCTAGAAATGGAGTTAACAAACATTTTTGATGCCTACGATGGTGGAACAGGTCACTTTTGTACATAATAATATACAATATCTGTTTGAAAAATATGTACAGTGAAAAATAAAAACTATACTTAATGGAAAGCCGTGGCTTACCAATGGAATTAAGACCTTAATTAATGAAAGAAATAATGCATATTACGGATGGAAAAGGTTTAGGACGACTGAAGAGAAACAAATCTAAAAATCAAAGCTGCAAAGTCTAGTTATTATGCATGAAAATTTGAATCAGCTATACTATATACACCAAAAGAAAATGGAAAGATTTTCATTCGGTCTATGAGAATAGTCAATAATAATGTTGAATCCTGGCTGAACCATGTCAATGCAGCTTGTGAAAAAACGCTTTCAATGTTGCGTAATCTTTAGCTAACACAATACTTTACACCGTTTAATATTCGTATGCTACTCGCTAAAACCTACCTCATACCCACATTACTGTGCAGATGTTGGCTCTTTTCTAGTTGCGATTCGATAAGTAAGAATAAGCTGAAAATCACATATAACAATATTGTTAGATATGTTTATGGCAGTTCATTATGGTAGTTCAATAAACAGTAGTAGTTCAATGTACAATATATCTTTTGAAAATTTGCTGAAATGCCACTCACTAATATATTACTAGAAAACCTCACTATCTCTGCAGAAAATTGCTTTTCTTAAGATCAAATAGAGGCCTGAAACTTAACAGCGTTAGATACCGTAGACAAATTTGTGACAGACACTTTTATATTAATGCAATCCGTCTCTGGAAAGAACTACCAAATAATATACAGTTATTAAGCAGTATAATAATATACAGTTATTTTTAAATAATATAATATATAATATATTATATAATATATAATTTTAAATAATATACAGTTATTTTTACAGTATACAATTATAACTATCCAGTCTCCAACTTATTTATCTTGCACTTAATATTCGTCTATACAGCACTTTTATTTATGCCTAAGCGCGACTTTACTTTATGACTACTAAATGATAACTATCTCACCAAACGCAATGCGCCACCTTTTATAACAACTATTTATCTACGTTAAATTCAAAAGATGTACAATTATAATACACAAAAAGTAATCGAACTGGCAACACTGTTTAACATGCAAGTGCTAGCACTCTTAATAGTACAGACAATTATGGCAGTGACATATACACAAGAGCCTTGGCACAAATCAGTTAAGTTTATAGCTATTGTGTATTTTCGTTTTAGGCATTTTTATTTTCGTAGCAATATTAATTTTTAGACTACTTTAAAATAATTAATTTTTAAGATTGTTACTATATAATTTTCTATTTTTGTTATTCGTTTGTCTTACAAGTACTATTAAATAAAATTATATCTTATTGTGCTGTATTTACGTTTTTTAATAAATAAATAAATAATTTTACACAAATAAAAAGAGCTGTATAAAACAACAACAACGTGTGATTTATTTTATTTAACGCAATTAAAAAGAACTGAATATTCACTCATGTGTAAAGTCAATTCTGTTTTACGGCAGAGAAACCTGACCTGTGTCTAAAATCATCACATAAAAGTTAGAGGTATTCATCACCAAGTGCCTTAGAATCTTATGCAAGATATTCTAGACTACAACCATAAGCAACGTAGAAATACTTGACAAATGAAGAACCTATACTGAGGCATATAGTTCAAAGGAAGTGGAGGTGAACTGGCCATACTTTAAGAAAAAATCCCCATAGTATTATAGCACTTGGGTGGAATCCTCAAGGATCAACAAACCGCAGTCGACCAAGAGACGCCTGGCGACGCAAAGAGGCAAAGACAACGGCAACAAACCGTAGAAGATGGAATGAAATATAAAGAGTTGTCCACAAGGCCCTCAACTTAGCATTTATACTTTTCTCATATGAATTCAATATATTTTGACAGATTGTGGACGGATTCTGGACGCCTTCCCTGATGCAATGCTACTGACAGCATTTCTGGGTGAAGTTACTATCCAAACTTTACCCAAAAAAAAGGAACACCCTAATGCATGTACATACATAGTTTGTATGTATATAAAAACAAGACGCTTTTTAAATTTTGTTTATACATTCAAATACATTTTGCTTGCAAATTTTTAAAGGATTTTCTCACCACTTTTGAGCTGAAACAACAAATGCAATATTATTTATTTTTGTTTGAGGAGAAATTAAAAAAAGGAATAGAAGCAAAAAAAAAGGTTTCTTGGAAAAGAAATTCTCAGACCATAAATTAAAATTTCATTGAAATTAATTTGATTTTAACGCCTCAACTCAACGGCAATTGTTTGTTATTCTTAGTGATTCTGTAGTTCTTAAACTAAACAAACTAAAAACAATTAAAAAAAAGTATTTTTCTATACAATTTTAAAATTTATTTTGTTTTGTGGGTTCGATATAAAGATCAAGATCATCATTAAAACCTTGAAAAAATTTTCAAACATAAAAATATTTTTAAAATTACAATATTATATTAAAAGCAGGGACGTAACAGTTATAAGAAAAATGACAAAAAGATCTTAACCATTAACCAAGCATTTTGGTCATCATGACCAATATAAGTGAAAAATATTTGATGGTTGTGATATTATAGCACCCAAACAAAATTTTTGGTTAAAAATAACCATTATCGATAATATAATTTGTATCGTATTTTATGTGTAACTAGTTGAAGCCCAGTGTGCTTCGTTCTTTTCAGAAAGACACTGTAAAATCAGCTGTTTAGCTGTATACAGTCTTTAATTAAACACACATTTATTTTTACATGGTACTAGCTGAAAACCGGCGTACTTCGCTATCCCTATATTAATTATTATCTGAACTACTACAGTAGCTCGCTTCCATATGATTGTATAGTGGTGAAGATCCTTGCTAAGCGGTGGCGTTGTTCCTTACTTAGCATTTTAATTTTTTCCCAGTAGTTGGTGTTTTTCCGCTAATCATTCGGTCGGTCAAGGGGAGCTACTTTTGATAAATTTGTTAGGACGGAGGTTGAAGTCTCTTTGTTAAACACTCGAAACCGAAATTTAATTTTTTTCTTTATCCCCTAACCACTAAACCACTTTCTGAATTAGTCACCTACAACTATAATTTAATATTCTTTACGATAACGGTTATAGGTAACAAAAACAAATTTTTTTGGTTATTATGTACGAGTATAATATTTAGTTATTTATAACCAAAAAAAAAGTATTGGTTACGGTGACCAAAATAATATTTATGTGTATTATGATGAAAAATTTCCCAAAATAAATAAAGGGAATTTTCACTTAACCTTTTCTTTTGAAATAAATAAATAATAATTATTTGCGGTCCATGCTCACAACATAATAAAGTCAACCAAGAATACAGTGAAGGACTAAAGTCTACATTCAGCCTCACCTTTTGTTTGATAAAAAAAAATTAATGATGCAGTTTTTTAAAAATCATCTTTATTCATAAAAAAACAAAGAATAAATTTGTTCATTTATAATTTAGGTTTGCGCGCCAAAAAGTAACTCTTTAGAATTAAAGACGGAACTTTGCGGAGGGGTATTGAGTTGCCTGAAGGAGTAATATAGATGCTATTCTCTAATGATCAATATAATACGCCTAGGATTATAGAAAATCCAACCATTCCTTAGACCCAAAGATTCAGCATATAACTACTACTGCCAGATGTGACGATTTATAGTCATTTTGACGATTTTAGGTGCCAAAAATAATCAAATGACGTCTTAACGATTTTTGTTTGCTCTTAAAATGACGATTTTTATTAAATAATAAAAAATTTACTATATTTTGAGTAAGAAGTGTTTTATTAAAGTATGACAACGTATTATTAGTCAATAAGAAAGAGAACACTTTTGTAAAGGAATATGTCTGTAGAATATATCTGTTAAAGGATCAGAAGTTATCTATTTCTTCTTGATAATTTTCCTATTATTTGAAAACGTTTCATGTTCGTTATATTACAATGAAAAAAGAGAAAATATAACGGTTATTGAGAAAGTGCACGCAAATTTAAAATTTAAATTTGTATTAAAAATATGCTGAAGTACAGTGGGGAGCAAATGCATGTTTTGAAGTTGAACTAAAAATTACGCGTAAACCTTTAAATACGCCGTCAAATAAGACAATATTACACACTTTTATTCATTGTTAGATCCTAAAAAAAAACATTCACAAAACGTATTAAATTTAAATACTGGAATGAGGGAGTGACAATTATATAAAAGAATTCGCTTTAATTGGTTTAGCACTATTCGCTTAAATAGAGCGAAACTCATATTTTAATACACTCCTTAGAGCTCTTTCTGTATTGTGACTTTTTAGGAGACATTTAAAAGAGTAAGAGAAATCGGGTCCTTTTCGTATTATACTCGTTGCCTTAATTCCAACATGTTCCTCCAAGCCAAATTATATTTTTGCAGGCGTTTTTTGCTTTTGTTCAAAAATTCTCCATAGAATTGGAATTAGAGCTAGTGATCTATAATTTATCTAAAACTTTTGTTGCAACAGCCCTTCTTGCAAAATTTTAGCGGTCTGTGTTGGATAACTATCTTACAGAAAAATGTCTTTTTCATTTTTTTTGTGTTATTAAAACCTATATAAATAAACATTATGTATTTTAACGATTTTGTTCAATGTTTTGACGATTTTCCAAAACATTTTGACGCTTTTGACGGACCTGGAAACATTGCATACAGTTCAAAGTTTGCTCCAATATGCTTTTGTATTGCTGTCGGTCAAAAATCCAACTTTTTAAGGCCAGACGGTGCTATAGCTCCTCAGACCATTACACCTTTCGTTTCGTTTCTGCATTTCGTTTTCTCCATATCTTAGCATTGCCACTAATATCCAATTTATTGCATTTGATGTACGCATGTATGTATAACATTTTGGCGACAAGACATTTTTTAAAAAACCATTTAACAATGGAAACTAAAGCTATCTCACAGTTGTTGCAGCATTTATAAATAACCAATCAAAAATTTTTAAATCAATTTATGGAAGAAAATCGTCAAAGAATATCAAGAATACTCAAATCTAAAGACCTTCTTTATCAATCTCTTTATTCCGAAATTTTTATAAAATTTCAGAGAATTGGACGACATATTATCTTTAATTGGAACAACATTTTATTGCGAATTAAGCATGATATAAAATGAGCTGACATTCTTAGCTCGATTGGTATTGAATCTCTTGATTTTTTTTAGTAGAAAAGTAGAATAATAAAACTACAATGCCATAATACTTATATCTAAACGAACATTTTGTTATGAACCAGCACGTTCTTTCTATCAGAGTTCAATCTTATAAAACAAAAATGAAACAAAATAAAACCTACATACAGTTAGTGTCATTAATATTCGGTTTTATTAAAGAGATATGTTTAACTGATTCGCCTTAAGCTAAATGTATATCTTTTTCAACATTTTTTTCTTTTCATTAATAGTTTATTTAGACACTTGAGAGTTCACATTTGCGTTTAGAAAAAAAGAATAACAATATAACAAAAAAAACTAAATTGATTCAGGTGGCATAAAATATTGCGCGTCAATAATATTCGGTTTTCTTTGAAAAGTAACAAATAATACTTCACTTAGACGGTTTGACATGTTTTTTACTATTTTAGCTGTATACGATCCCATTCTTCTTGAAGCCGCAATTTCAAGTCTTCAATGGATGTTATTTTGTAGTTGCGGATGCGCCAGTCCAGCTCATCCCATAGATTCTCAATCGGATTGAGGTCTGGGGATTGTGCAGGTGGATGGAGAACTTTAGGGCAGTTATAGAGCAACCATTCTTGAATTAAACGCGACTTGTGCTTTGGGTAGTTATCTTGGTAGAATTTAAAAGAATCTAAAACGCCCAGCTTATTTGCACTTTCTTTCAAATTTTGACGGAGGATATTCAAATATGATTCCTTATTCATAATTCCACTGATAAAAACTAATTTTCCCGTCCCTTTAGCTCCCATACAACCCCACACCATAACATGTCCATTTCCATGTTTTACGGTTGGTTTTAAATTTTGTGGTTGTAGCTCCTCATTTGGCTTCCGCCACACCATTACACGCCCATCGGATCCAAATACGTTATACTTGCTCTCTCGTCCGCAAATATAACGTAATCCCACCAAGTTTCAGGCTTCTTAATGTACTCCCTGGCAAAACTCAAACGAGCTTTTCGGTTGCGTAAATTAACCAATGGCTTACGACGTGCTACTCGGCCATGAAAACCTTTTTTTCTTATGGTTCTTCGTATAGTAGATGCAGATATTTTCTTTTTAAGCTCATTGAGCACCTCTGCGACTAATTTGGGAGCACTTAAGCACTGATATTGAATTTTTTTGATTTTGTTGTGTTATTACTATTCTATATAAATATTTTTATCCTACAATTAATAAAAAATAATTATTTTACTATAAATATAAAAATCAAATTAAAGTAATCCCACCAAGTTTCAGGCTTCTTAATGTACTCCCTGGCAAAACTCAAACGAGCTTTTCGGTTGCGTAAATTAACCAATGGCTTACGACGTGCTACTCGGCCATGAAAACCTTTTTTTCTTATGGTTCTTCGTATAGTAGATGCAGATATTTTCTTTTTAAGCTCATTGAGCACCTCTGCGACTAATTTGGGAGCACTTAAGCACTGATATTGAATTTTTTTGATTTTGTTGTGTTATTACTATTCTATATAAATATTTTTATCCTACAATTAATAAAAAATAATTATTTTACGTTACAAAAAAATCGTCCTTTTAGTTATTAATTTATAGCACATTTAACCCAAAAATGCTGATTTTGTAATCGGTTTTGCTCGCCAGCGTATGTACATCAATACAATATGTATACAATATGGAAAATTTTTTCGTAGTTGTGAAAATTAGTGGTCCAAATTACTCTTTCAAGTTGACACTGGTGCAATTTTTCTCAAGAATTTTTCCGATCATCGAGCACTCACAACCTTATTTCAGCCACATAAAAGGTCCAAAGATGACTACGAAATTCTATATAAAACCACAAAAACATGCAAATGCTTATTGATACCTTATCCACACGTCCCAGCCATTAGCACTTAGATATGAATGGCTTTCAAATATTGAAGGTGTTATAGAAAATCTCTCTAATGAGTATTCCATTTGTCAAGAATCTAGCAGTAGTCTAAAGCGTAAATTTTCGTCGTGATCTCAGTCTGCTTGAGCATGAGAGCGAATTCATATAGATTTAGCAGACCAATTTTCTCAAAAATGTGGCCTGTGTTTTTAGATTCTTTTTCTCTTTTCTCGTATCTAACTAAAATGTCAACCACATTTTGAACTACGACTATTCAAACTTAACAGGAAATATTTTTGATTGCAAGACTTCAAATACGATAAGCGATAACGAAAGCTAATTTATTTCTAAAGAATTTAGTGAGTTCTGCAAAAGAAATGATATAAAACACATAACTACTGTTCTATTCCTTCCATATTCGAATGTACTAGTAGATCGGGTAGTTCGTACTTTAAAAGAATCTTTTAAGAAATTTATGTGTGATATTGAGTACAAAAGTAGAGCAGTTTTAAAAGGCTTATCGACTTATAGGACCGAACCAAATACAGTTACAAGTAAATCGAAAAGACATTCGGCAAAAAGTGTGTCCTTTCTACCCTTCTAGTTAACGTAGTGCTAAATGCGATCATCAATCAAGAGGACACTGACTTTGTCGATGTTATATGTACATACGTAATTTGGCATATAGTTTCTCAGACAAATCTTCGTAAGAATCTCCAAGTAAGATTTTAGATGGCCTAAAAATTAATTATTCCAAAACGAAATATTTTCACTTAAACTAGACAATTTGTTCACCCAAAGCGGCATTCACATAAATGATGTTAGTCAGTTTTGCTACCTTGGAAAATCAACCTCGAAAACTGACCGATCGAACCAGATCATCGATAACCGGATCCGAAAAGCACATCAAACATTCCACCGACTAAGTTTTGTATGGAACTTAATATCACTTTCGCAGCGTTTTGAACTTAATATTTTTAACAGAAATTTAAAGTCTGTCCTATTGTATAGTCAAGCATAGAACGCTGCCATGCTAGACATGCGAACGATGCAAATGTTTGTGAGCTAATATCTCCGAAGAAATCTACAAATCTTCTGGCCAAGACCAGACATTTCTAATGCAGTTCATCATTTAAATTGGTGCTGTCAAAAAGTTGCTTAAGAATTCAATAAAATGGTCAGCACAATCACTTTTATGCCAGCAATGTCACAAATAAATATCTATGTATGTATGTACCTGTGTATAGTTGTCTATGGGGTAATGAGATTTTCATATTTTTGAACTTACCTACTGATTAAAGTTTAGTGCGTTTTACACTATCGATTTTCAATAGGTAATTCGAAAGGTAAATTCACCTCACACATATGTATGTGTTATTGGAGTATCAAATAATTTCCAAAAATTTTTTAAACATATAAAAACAAATAATCTTATACATATGTATGTATATAAAAATGAATGTGTGTTTGTTTGTATGTTTATAGGCAGTAGCAGTTATCTTGACATTTTTGAAATATCCTTCAGGAAGGACTATAGGTGATCTTAAATACTTCAAATTGGAAAAAGTTTAAGAAATTCTAACAAAAATAAGAGTTAAAATAATTATTAAAGTAGGAGTAGCGGAGCACGCCGGGTCTGAGCTCGTTATAATATAAAATGACAAAAATATTATATTAGTAATGTTGGAATTACCAAAGTTGTTTTACCGAATAGGTAAAGATAACTGTTAGGTATGCTCTATACCACATAAAAAAGGTGCAAATAATACGGTCCGAGTACATTTACAATTATAAAAAGAATTGTTTAATTTGAATTACATATGCATGTATGTATGTACGTATGTAACATATGTTTACATACACACATACATACATAGTTTTATTACTTTTAATTCAAAATTTTTTTTGATTTTTGAACTGTTCTATTGCTGTTATTTTATTTCTTATTTTTGAAATGAAATCAAATGTTTCTTCTTTTGATTATTATTTTATATACATATACATACGAGTACATACATATGTATGTAGTTGTTGTTCTTGTTAATATTTTGCCTCTAGTAGGGAATTGCAAAAATTTATTATTTTTCGATATGTCTTTTAAGAAAATAAACAAATCAAGTTTGAGTTTTTTATTGATCCTAAATACTTGGCATCAAAAAAAGGAAAAAGAAATAATGCAAACACATATACACTGAAAGCTATCGCAGGCGGCCTCCGACCGTCGCAGCAATTTTGTCCAGTCACGAGAGATGTCCGCCTAAGGAATCGGATGTATCAATATTACATAAAAGATTTCAGGTAACGGGTAATTTTTTTGCTATTGGTTTTTTCAGTTTACATTTTTTCAGTGTAAAAGATTCATGACTTATGGCAATGCCAAAAATTCTCAGTAAGGTTTGCCATTTCACTATGAACAGACTAGCAAAGGAACAACGCTTGAAAATCATTTATTTTATTATAAAAATTCGTGCTGTATAAGAAATGTGTTTCGTAAATTACGTTCATTTTATGGTCGTCAATTTCGACCTACCGAACAGGCTAATCAAGCTGTTGTAACCAGATTTTTCACCAAGTGCGTATGCGAAGAGTGCGTGCCGAGGAGAATATTGCTGCTGTATCGGCTAGTGTCAATGAAGGTCACGTTATGTCAATTCATTGCCAGCAATTGGGAGGAGAAGTTTCTTTCAGGTCTTTATTAACATAAACATAGTTTGCAGCGCAAAACGGAAAACTGGTTAGGAACCCATAATGCATTGGCTATTAACTCCTTCAGCGGAGGATGGAGGAGGTCCATTTTGGGATAAATGGGATGGAAGATCACGTGAAGGACTTTACGTTAGGACTTCGCTACGTAACAATACAAAATACAGTTGCTGCAAATACTTAAGCTCGGTACTAAAGTTGGATGTAGGGGTGAAAAGGTAAATGTAAAAATAAAATATTCAGTCGAGATCGGGAATAAATAAGAATAAAAGACCAAGGTGACCAACGTAAATATTAGGTGAATTGGATGATTTTTTTTATCGCTAAATTATCTTCAGCGACAGAATTGCCTAATTTGATATAAAGAGCAGCCAGAGGCGGTTCGATAGCTGACAATGCATCCTGAAAGATTTCTGTTTGGTGCGGTTTATGGCTTCATTGGGTTTGGGTTGCGACTAAGTCCTTAATAAATTCTCTAGCTGTGTATATTTGAACTTCTATTTATGGTTATTTTTTCTAACGAGACTAAGATTGACAGATATCAATCTGACGGTCGAACCTGGTATTGAAGCAAGCGCCAAAACGCAACACAAACATATCATATAAAACAGACAACAAAAAATGGTGGTAGCTCTATAACAGTTTAGGGTTGCATTTCTAAAAATGGTGTGGGCTCATTAGTACGCATTGATGCCGCTGTACGTAGGAAACAGTATTTGTTGATTCTGCTACAAAATCTGCAAATCTCGACAATGACCCAAAACACACTACACATATTGTTAGTGATATGAAATATGGAGGCCATTTCATTTCCATCTCCGGATGTGAATCCAATTGCTAATTTCGGGAGTCAGGTCAAATCACTGCTCGCTAAGTATCCAAGTCCCCCCTTAGAAGAGAACGCGCATTAGGAGCGTACAAAGGACGTTTAGTAAGATATAAAGGTAGAATTTGTAAAAAAAACACCTGTAGTAAGACTAATCGCATCCAAGTTTAAAAAAATAGAAAGGATACTGGACACGCCATTGATTAACACTTATTTCTATATAAAAATGAATGCGTGTTTGTATGTATGCATTTTTGGACTTTGTAGACAGCTAAACGGAGGAACGGCTCAACCGATTTTCTTGAAATTTTTACAGTATTTCACTGTTTGTTTGCAAGGAATAACTGGCTACATATGTACATTTCAAAAATTACAACTGGGCGGTGCCACGCCCATAAAAAGTAAATGTTTATGCGCCTATATATTATTTACAATTAAAGCTTCGTTATCAACAAAAAGCGAGAAAGATTCGATAAGCAGATATTGCACAAAGCATACCGGGTACAAACTATCTATATTGTATGCGCATTGGGGTGCGCCTCACCTGTATGGGCCAACATTTTTTTGCAAGTTTTCGGTTGTAACTCCCTCTCAAAATGTTCTCCTCATCGCAAAAATAAGCTTCAGAGAAAATTGTTCGGATCGCACAAAGGGAAGCCGTGGCTCATTCGCCCTTAAATTATTGATGTTCATATGTCAAATATAGGGAGATCGATTATTCGACTTTTTCAAAAACCGGCTTTCGAATAATTCAAAAAGTATCAGTATTTAAAAAACCGGTTTTTGGTTAATAATTATTCAAATAACCGGTTCTTTTATTTAAATAAAATTGTTTTTAATTCTTGAAACGTAGAGCTGGACCACGTCGTTTTAAAAGTAAGCAGAAGCTGACGGAGAGCTTCAAATTAAAGTGGCAATCAATACTAACAATAATTCTACCACATCTCATGAAACTATGCCAAAACGGTGTGCGGAAGCCATAAAACAAAGGTTATTACGCAAAGTGCTAAAAGTTGCTTAAGTTTCTAACGGCTACTCAAAGAATAAGTTTTGTTTTTGTTGCTGTATTACTTGGTAGAGAATGGAATTAAAGCTTTGTTATTATAGTTATAATTTAGGTGCCTAAGATAACAAGAATCAAATACTTTCAATAAATTTATTTGCAATATATGAGTCCTTAATTGTCTCGACAAGAAAAGTTGCAAAGGTTTCAAACAGCACTGTATGTAAATTCATGCAATAGTGTGTGTGTCACTGTGGTATATTAGGTAAGACACCCACCTTCCAACCAAAAAGTCGTTGGTTCAATTCCAGGCCACACCATCTGAGAATTATCAACAGAGACATCACTTCACAACATTACTAGCGACTGGTTATGTGTATTTACGTTGTTAGAAACTTCACTAACTTTTATATCTGCCGTTCGCACCTGGCTTTTGTGCGTCACTTTCAATGAGTCTAGTTGATAATTTTCCATATAAAGGGTCCGTCATCTAACGTTTTTTTTCAACTAGAGCTTATTTCGTGAATGGTAACACTTAGCTCATGTCTGATTTGACAGATAATTAGTTTTATCTTTCCGCTGAACGAATATGGTTGTGTATACGCTTGAAGAACGTTGGGAAATATTGCGACATTACTTTGAAAATCATGGTAATATTGCAGAATCAAAAATCATCTTTTCATATGAAGCTCATTTTGATCTTGGCGGGTATGTAAACAAGCAAAATTGTCGCATTTGGGGCACAGAAAACCCGCACGCATATATTGAAATGCCGATACACCCAAGACGAGTCACTGTTTGGTGCGGATTTTGGTCCAGAGGCATAATTGGGCCATTTTTCCTCGAAAATGAGCAAGGAGTGGCCTTTACAGTCATGGCGATCGTTACCGGGCTATGTTGAACGAATTTTTGTTCACAAGAATTGAAGAGAAGGGTATCAGCAACATTTGGTTTCAACAGGACGGCGCTACGTGCCACACAGCCGAAACTACACTCGTAGTTTTGCGGCCTGTTTTTGAAGATCGCATTATCAGCCGCAGAGCTGATGTCGTTTGGCCACCTCGGAGCTGCGATTTGACACCGTTGGACCATTATTTGTGGGGTACCGTCAAAGATAAGTGTTACACCAACAAGCCAGAGACAATTGACGCTTTAAAGGACAATATTTGTGAAGCCATTGGTGAAATACAGCTGTACACAATAGATAATGTGCTTAAAAATTGGACCGATCGTGTAGGTTGCTGCATGGCCAGCCGAGGCAGCCATTTGAATGAAATTATTTTCCATTATTAACCGGAAGGATTGTACTTTCAAATAAAAAAAGAAATTTGAGAAAATATTCAGTAGTTTTTTTTATAGCATTTTCAAAAAAAAAAAAAAAAAATTATTTGGCGGACCCTATATAAAAATCAATATTTATTTACAGAAGATGAGTAACAGTTATTGCTGCTCAAGTGTGCATATCTTTTTCATCATATATAAAATGTGTGCAAATTTGAGGTTAGGAAGTAAATTAGCTGTAAAATGATGAAATGTGAAGAATTGAGCTGTCAACTTTGGACACTTACTTAGTAAATAATTGGGAAATTTTAACTATGGAACGCTACATTCTTGAACCAAGAATTTTAATTGTGAAAATTTACTGTTTGAAAAACTGAACGAAAACAACGCATATTTCGACAAAATCATCTTTAGTGATGAGGCCCATTTTCAATTAGGCGGTTATGTAAACAAACAAAAAAAGTGTCGCAAATGGTGCTCACAAAATCCACAAAGTCTTCGAAAAATCAATTAATTCAAAGAAAGTTGAGTTTGGTGCGGTTTGTGATTAGGCGGCATCATCGGCACGTATTTTTTCGAAAATGACCAAAGAAATACCGTCACTGTGAATTCTTTGCTCTACCAAACCATGATAACAAATTTTTTGTGCCACAATTGGCTAATGTTGACATCAGTGACCTTTGGTTTCAGCAGAACGGCACAACAAGCCACACAGCTAGCCAAACAATTCAGTTATTGCATGAGAAATTTTCCGGTCGCGTAATTTCAAGATTTGGCAATGTCAATTGGGAGCCTCGTTCTTGTGATTAAACGCCGCTGGAGAATTTTCTCTGGGGCATTTGAAACACTGGACTTACGTGAACAAACCACAAACAACTGACACCCAGAAATATGAAATTCGGCGCTGAATTGACGAGATAAGCGAAGCTTTGTTGCAAAATGTGGTTCAAAATTTTGTGAAAAGAGCGGACGTGCTAGAAGTAAACATTTGCCCCACATTATATTCCATTATTAATTCCCATATTTCTATTTTATATTATTATTTCTATTTATTATTATACCACCCGTTCTGCACTGTCATTAACAACTTTTTACTTACAATATCCAAGCCTGCATTGTAACCACTGTCGGTACGCCATTCTTATGGATCTTTCTATAAAAAATCCGTTGAAATAGAACATCTTTTGAAGAAATTTTAAGTGTTTTCTGTACCAAAATCCTCAATATTTTTACACATGAAAAAGCTTATGTTAGGAGGGGGAATGTTAAACTTTTTGCGGTCAGTTTTATTGGGCTTTTGTAAATCAGCCACCATACATTTTCTTGATTTATTAGATATTTGTTCATCGAAAAAGGCCAAACCTACAGCTTCTGGTGATAAGTACCACAAATGGTTGCAAAATTTCTGTAATAATTTTTTACTTATATTTTCATTCACCAGACCATAAACATATAAACTTGTTAATAAATTTAAATCCTGATTAGGGTTTTCAGCAGCAATTGGCGCTTTTATTCAAGCTTTTAAATATATTTTCACTATAAAAATACATATGTATGTCTCTAATGTTAACCTTTTCAGAATCACTTAGAGTGAAATGTTCTGTAAATAAAAATATTTTTAATGTATAAATGACCTTCGACATCCGACGCGCATGGTGAAAGTCACCTGGCATTCGGAAAGTAAAGTTTGAAACCAACTCTCCGAGGCAAACTAAAGCCAGCTGGAGAAGTTCTTTGTAATCGTCCTTGGGTTGCCTTTCTTGTAGGGTACTGAAAGCAATCTTTCATATCGCCTAGTATGTTTTTTGTATGCACACTTTACCTTCCATTTTTAAAAGACTGCCCACTCTTCTCGAAATTTGCTAAATATTTGTCCTCAAAAACGCTCCTCAAAAGAACTTGAAAGAAATGATGACGGCAAGGGAAATACAAAAATTCTTTTTCTAATATTTGCTCCAAATGAACACATGCACCCTGCTTATGTTCTAAATTGGATGCTGTAGTATCACAGCATAGAGCCAGCACTTTTTCTTCTACATCCCATTCTTTCAGCAAATTCGAAATAGCTGTGGCCTGTTCCATTCCCGTGCCGGTAGAAATTGCTGGAATCCCAAGTAACTGATCATTTCCATTAAATGAGGTTACTACTGGTAAACGGTCGACTTTATATCTACCCAATATTGATGGCAAAATTTTTGTTTGTTTTTAAATACGTAATGAATTTCTTGATATTTTTGATAGCGAATCTTTTTACGACATCGGCGGATAGACGTTGTGTTTATCACTAAATCGCTAACGTCGTGTTTCAAAGCTTGAGCGGTTGCTATAAGAACGCGAACTACATTACGATCGCTTATTTTATATTTGTGTAAAACTGACACTAGTTTCGGTGTTATAAAGTGATATTCACTTAGTTTTTTTTTTTGCAGCTTGCTCATCTTTAGATTCTTGCGTTCCATCTGAATCATTATCATCGAGTTTTTTCTTATCACTTAACTCAAAATCCAGAATTTCGTACTCATCTGTAAAAAAAGTTGGTGCTTAGTTTTAAAAACAAACAATGCTTTGACAAATTCGCACATTTTAAATCTATTCGAAAGCCAGAACATGCCTGATAATAACACTTTTACATACTTACCTTCCAAAATAGATTCAAGTTTCTCTTTCAAATTTTGCTTCTTCTCTTCGCGAAGACGTTTTCTGTTTTTTATTTTTTTGTTAAAACCTGCTCACTGCCCAACAACTAACCAGGTCTTCCTTTTTTCTTTAATTTTTAAAAAATAATTTGTCTTTTTCCATATTTACCATAATGCATTAGCGTGAGCCACATCAAATAAATCGCCAAGCTTTCTCGAGAGCTGCTTCTCGCGGTTTTCGTGCAATAATGTTCGGCGCTTGCAATTTTTGCAAAATGTTTTTGTTGAATGCTCTTGTTGGAATTCTTGCTTTATTCCACAAAATTTCTATATTTCTATAAATGTCTTTATTATTATGATTTATTTTGGAAAAGTAAAGCGTATTACATTAGTTTAACACGAAATAAACACATGTGAAAATTGAATATACATTGTCATTTTATCGCAACTTAAGGGCGGGTGAGTCACGCCTTCCCGATATGTGATCAGACTAATTTTTTGCGAAACGTAGTTTTTTGATGGGAAGAACATTTCTAGGGGGAGTTACAGTACAATTTTGAAGGTTGAATTATTGTGTGTTTGAAGACAGCTAAAGAGTAAGACATAGTGTCTTTCTGGAAGGCTTCTCTTAAGTGTTTGGATTTGGATCGGAATGTATTTAATGGGAGAAAACAGGTAAAAAATTATAACTAAAATTATAATTAAGATGGGGTAGAGAAGCTCGCCGGGTTTTTAGCTAGTTTTTTTATAAATATTAAAAATAAAATGATGGGTGCAAATTTTTCTTAATTTTTTGCTGCTACTACCGTTACTGTTGTTGTATTGGCATCAATCTGGTATCGGAGGGAAAGCACATGTGTATCTATATTACTATACAGCAATAACTCTTAGGACCGTTATTGTGACTTGCCTTTAAAGTTGGATTTTGTAAAAGGTGACTTTAGCTTAAGCGAACTTTAAAGTCACCTTTAACTTTTTTTCCTTATTACAACTTACTTGTAAAAGAAATTTAACTATTTTTTAAAATATGGCAGTGCTGGAGCAATATCGATAAATTTTGCCAAATTAAACAAGTTCTTTAAAAACACTGTGGCAATGGCTCTTAGTTCATTAAAATTAAAAAAATACAGGGTGTTGAAGGAGAAAATATTAGATCATGTTGCACTATTGCACGTCATTGTATATGTATATATATGTGTTGACAGGTAGTTTATGAACCTAATTCTTAAAGTAAATTATAAGAGAGAAAAAATAAAGATTTGTCGCTACAATATTCATTGCATCAAAAGTCACCATGTGGTTTACAAATTTAATAACTACTTCGTTTATATATTTTTTTATTTCTTTTTTGAGATGTAAACGATGTAAATTGAATTAAAAATAATTTCAAAATTTTATATGCAAGAACTAACTGTCATTTGAATTTTTTGACGTATATATTGCAAATTTGTGTTTGAAACTGTTTTTGTAACTTTATTTTGTGAGCAGTTTCTCGAACTAGCTATCAAAACAACACGCATCTTTAAATGGCACAAGAATTGTAAATTCATATGAAAAATATTTGAACGTTAAAATAATAAAGACGTGAACAAATAAATAATGTTTTAAAATAATTTAATTTAATATTTTAATTAAAATTATTCAAATTTATATATATATTTTTTTAACCCATTTGTTATTAAAAATTTTCTGAAATAACAAATTTTATAAAACGAATTTATAATTAAAATTAAAATCTTAAATCTTTTAAAAGTTAAAATTATTTCTTTTAACTTCAAACTTAAAAGTTTATGTATAAATATTTGTATTATTTAGGTTTTATAAATGTTTGCATTTGCTACGCATAATTTGTTGCCATCTGCAAAGCTGACGTTTATTTTAACAATGTTACCACACTAAAATTTTTCATTTTGACAGCTTTTTATTGGAATATTTCAAAAAAAAGCGTAAAGACGTTACCTCTTTTCACAATGAGTTACAGAAACACTTTTCACTCACAAATCGAGAAACGAGCCACAGAATAATAGAATTTTATTACATAATTAAATCAATGATCAATTATTTTAACGCAAAGAGCATACCGCCGACATTTAAGCGTTAGAATTTCGTCCTCTAAAGCAGCGACAGGCAAACTAATATTAGTGCATTTTACAATTGAGGTGGTAATTTGAGAGTCTCTCTCTTTGACCACTCCAAGAAATATTATGATTTGTTTCTTACACAAATAGTTGAATACACTGTGCTTTAACACTTTAAGTTTACGTACGTATTTTAACAAAAAAAAATTTAAGGAAAACAACGATAAAAGCAGTGTCAAAAATAAAGAATATAATAAAAAACAACAGCAGCAAAACAACGAGAAAATAATTAAAAAAAAAACAATAACAGTAAACAACAAAAAGCTATTTAAAAAAGATAAAGAACAACAACAACAAAAAGCAATTAAGAAAAACACCAACTTAAGAAGACATTTAAAATAAATAAAACATGTTGAGTAAAATGTTTAATAACATTACGAGGGGCGACAAAAAAATACCTGGCAAGTGATACTATATTTCTGATAGGTGCTATCGAGTAGAACAAGGATATGTTTTTAGAATTACGAGTTACGGTATAAAACCGGTTTTTCGCACCTTCATGTCCTTTCTGTTTACTTTATGCCTATGCGTGTTACGACGTACGTGTGAAAACAAAAGAGAAAATTCGCTTGGAGCCACAATATGCCTCTCGATGCTCTAAAGCAATGATTCGTTGCTTAATTTACTGTCACCACCAACATGGCACCGTAAGATATACGCCTCGAATCGGTAGACCATGTTTAATTCGCACTCCGGAAAATATTGAAGGTGTAGAGCAAAGTATTAACGAAACCTCAGAAATATTCTGAATATTCCATATTCTTCGAATATGAAGATGGAACGCCATAAGGCGTTCTGCTCAGCTAGGAATAGCCCGTACGTTAATGCGGCACATTAAAAAAAGATTTACTGTTATTCCCATATAAAGTGCAAGACCTAAAACATGCAGATCATCGACAACGTCTCACTTTATTGAAAATCTGAATATAAGTGATGAAGCTCATTTTCATTTGAATAGGTTTTGGGTTTCTAAAAACCTAAGAGCCATTCGTCAACGCCAATTGAAGCCCATTAGGTGTACGGTATGGTGTAGCATTACATCTGAAAATATCATTGGGCCTTACTTCTTCGAATATGAGGATGAAAGTGCTGCAACCGTAAATGGAGAACAATGTCGGTTTATTATAGAACATTTTTTATATTCTGCTCATGAAAACAGAACTGAGATGTGGATAGAGTCACTGTTCACACTGCCTGAGACACAATAGCACTTCTAAGTCAAATTTTTGAACAGCGAATAATTTCCAGAAATTCGGAAATTAATTGGCCAGAGCGTTTGCCACATTTGTCAGCAGATGACTATTTCCTTTGGGCTTATTGGAAGGAGCTCAAGACCAACATTGTTGCAGAAATTCGAACGCAACAGACAAAAATGTTTAAAGATGTTATTGAAAATGCTCTAAAACGAGCATCATCATCGTTGGGAAGCTGAAAACGGAGGTCATTTAAATGACATTATTTTCCATACTTAGTGTAACCAATTTTTCATTTTGTATATTTTAAATCTTAAAAATATAAAAATAAAAATAAAAAATATATATAAACGAAAAAGTTATAACATTTTTAAACCCCATTGTGACTTTTGGCCCATTCTGTATATTATTTTTAAAAAATAATTTTATTTATTTTACATATGTATCGCTGTGGTATGGTAGGTAAGACACCCGCCTATCAACCAGATGGTCCTCGGTTCAATACCAGGCCAGACCATCTGAAAAGAGAAAAAAGTTTTTCAACAGCGGTATCACCTCATAACATTCGCTAGTAACTGGTTATGAGTATTACTACTACTGAAAACTTCTCTGAATGCATTTGCCGTTCGGAGCCGGCGTTAAACTGTAGGTCCCTTTCAATGAGTCTAAAAATAGAATCGGGTGCAGCTCATTGACTGAGAGAAGTCCCAGTGTTCCTTCATGGAATGTTATGGGAATTATATATATACTCGTGTATATACATATGCATGTATAACTTAAGTTTTACAGTCATATGCAAAAAAAAAGTAGTAGTACACGCTAATTACCACACGCTAATTACCACACTTTAAGTTTAATAAACATTTATTTAGAAAATCCCTACATTAGCTAATGATTGCTTTACTAAATTTAATGTTTTCATGACGGCAATTCTATGATTTCTTTTATATCAGCGATACTAAAAAACGAGTGCTACGCATACGAGTAGTCGAACTAAAAAAGATTTATTTCTATGAATTAAATATAAAATCATATTTTTTGAATAAATCTGTCTCAGTTTTCATTACCTTTTTATATTTTATTTAATGCTGTACATATTTATGGGAAAAATTCTTCAAATCCTAAAAAATTAAGACAATTATTTTATTAGTGGAATAAGAAATACCAGGACAACGAGCTTTACGTATTTGTTTTGGTTTTATGTACATCACTAGAGAAAAAATATGAACCAAGTGATGCATGCTTTAAAGTTGAACAGAAAAGTTCCTATAAAAACTTAAATACTCAATCAAATAAAGTTAAACTTCACGCGTTTATTCATTCTTAAATCCTTTCAAAAACACACTAACAAAAGGTTGATATTTAAACACTGGAAGGGGAGAAAGGCAATGAACTTAGTTTTGCACTTTTCGCTTAAATAGCGGAAATAGAGCGGAACTTATATTTTTTAACACTATTCTTAGAACTCATTTTTTTGTGGAGTTTTAAATAATTTAGAAATACCCCCTATAATATTAACCAGAAACGTAAGATATATCTGGTCCCATTCATATTATAATCGTTGCTATAGTTTCAACATTTTCCATGAAGTCCAATTATATTTTTCCAAGGGTTTTTTTTAAACTATTGTCCAAAAATTTACCATTGGTTTGGAATTAGGACTTTACGGTGATCACTAATTTACCTAAAATTTATGTTGCAACAGACATTCTTTAACAATTTCAGCGGTCTGGCTTGGATCAACAAAACATACTATTTTTATTTTTATATTAAATATTCATAACATAAATGTCACTTTGAAGTACTCTTATAGCAGGTAACTTCCTACTTAGAAATTTTTAAAGTTAACGTAGATTTAAAACAAAGGGATTTTAAGCTAATAATTGTTTTTGCATACAACATTAAGGAATTTAGCTTAACAAAGGTTTAACAAGCTTTGTTAAGATTTTTTTCAAATGGCCGTTAGACTTCAAATAATTTTTTTTAGAAAAACTGAAAATTTAAAAGAAATAAAAAACACGGATTTTCAAGATAAAAAACTGCATATACTTAAAAAGAAATAAATATGCATATGCTTGTATCGGGTACGTTCTGTAAGCCGAAAACGAGTTAAATTGAAATGAAAAATGAAAAAGGTAAGAGTAAACCTCACCACAGTTATTAATTGAAGGCAAAAAACTAAAATGTTTAAAACTATAAAATCTGCACAATTAACAAAAAACAAAACTTCAAAACTGCTCAATGCTTCAAAAAACTGAAAAATACAGGTAAATCTGCACATTTGGCAACGCTGCCTATTAGGTAGGTACATATAATAATTTTTCATTTCTGAAATAAATGTGTAACTTTTTCTAATTTTGGGGTAATAAAAATCGATTTTGAAAATTAAAAAAAAACATAATGAACAATTTTAAAAACAACGTGAATAGAAATCACCAAGAATTTGAAAATAATAAAAATTAAATAAAATTCATCTCCTTTTGGGTTATAAATTTTGTTTAGTTTGTTTTTCGTTTTTTTAACATTTTGGAGGGAATTGCACTCAGAGAAATTTAAGCATACATATATGGTAAAAAATTTTGAAATCCTTTTGCACATCAACACTAATCAAATTATCATTGACATATGGTATATACCATGTAACGAAGGTCTACATACGATAATACTGAGGAGATCGATTATTCGACTTTTTTCAAAAACCGGTTTCCAAATAATTCGAAAAGTGACAATTAAAAAATAAATCGGTTACCAGTTAATCGGTTCTGTCATTTAAATAAAATTCTCTAGCTAGTAAGTAAAAGCTAGAACAATATTCCGCTTTTTTAGGGTTGAAGAGACATACATTCCTCGACAACACAAGGTGCTATACTATACCCAGTGATTGATTTATGATTTATAAGAGTGTATGAAGCCAGCGTCTCAGAACCACTTGGTATAGAAACAAGTTTTCCTTGCTGCACAATTACATCAAACTTATGGATATATTTAAAGTGGCTGTAGTATAATCTGTTTAAGGACGAAATAGGTTCTAAGTCTAGGACGTAGTCTCTCAGAATTCGACTAGGCTTTCTGTGATTTATACGTTAACGCAGACTCAGGATATTGGGACGCGACTTTTTCGGTGGCCTTAGTGGGGTTGCGCCTACCAGAATCTTCAATTTTAGACATTAGTTAGCTGGTGAGGGGACTCCTGGTGTATAGAGAGTCATGTCATTTTCCTTGACCTTCCTTCCACACTTCTGTTCTCTTGTCTTATTTTTCTTAGTTCTCTTATTTCATTTCTTGTTTTCATGGTCATTGGTCACATTTCTTTCTTTCTCTATTTCTCTACTAAAGCTATTCAAAATGAACTTCTTTCGGTGTCTGGATTGAATGCACTACTTTCGCGCCTGTGTTATTTAATTGAACATAATACGTTTGATCCTTGTTTTCCGAGTTATTCCCATGAACCTATAGTTCGTTAGGAGTGTAAGCACGTAAAATTTATTGCTGCTCGAGTATGCATATCTTATTCATTCGGTATTCGAATAATGGACATTAAAAAACCGCATTCGACAAAACACAAACAACTGGTTAAAACCGGTCGAATAATAACCGTTCGATCTCCCTAGATCATACTCAGTCGAGAAATTACCAAAAAATTAAGGAAGTGCCGTCTTTCGTTTGTTCACAGGACCAGCCCTTCCGAAGGCGTTAAATTCACTTTTGTCAGTTAAAATAACACCAAAAGTTTAGGTCAATTAGCGTAATTTAAACAATCTTTTCGGTTTACTTCGTTTATTAAAGGTTTCTTTGGTACAGTTTGTGAAGCTAAACCTGCATTTTTCAAACATCGCCGAACATAGTAAGCATGTACTTCAATTAGCTCAAACTTTTGCAATGGTTTAGTCAATTTTACACCACTAATTTTTGGATTCTGTACTGCCTTACGCACAAGCTTCGTCTGCATCCGTTTGTCAAATTTACTTGGACGACAAGTGTTTGGCTTACTCTCATAAGATCTAGTCATGTTATAATTTGATTGATTTTAATTATTTCATCCACTGTCAGTGTTGCCATGATTTTTTTTTGAAAAACTGAAAATTTAAAAGAAAAAAACTGTAATTCAAACGAAAAAACTGCACATACTTAAAAAAGTAATATAAAATTTCCATACATATAGCCGTATCGGGTACGTTCTGTAAGCCGAAAACGAGTGAAATTAAAATCGAGTAAACTTTTTAAAGACCTTATGCGCCAATTATTTTAAACTTTTGATAGTTAAAGAAGTTATCTGAAAGGTAATTAAGTGAATTAATAAGAACATATATATAAATCTTGTCTGATTTGAAAATTATATCAATTTGAAGTTTCATTCGATTACGATTTCACACGATTTCGTTTTAGAGCACATATCCAATAATCCATTTCATAGTGTATTTTTTATTCACAACAAATTTAGTGTGATATACATAAATGATATGATATAATGACACTTTTTTTCGGACAAGCGGGGCCACCAGCGAGCGTTTTTTGTGTTAGGTATTGTTTTCGATATATAGGGTTATTTTAAAATTGGTAGAGGTTGCGCAACATATACTCGCATAACTCAAAGTCGGTTCAGTTAAGTAAATAAACTAAAAAAATGGAATTCCGCGGTAAAATTACCTTCAAGTGAGGCTACAATTTTTTTAAATCTGTGTAGTCCTTTTAAAAATATAATTTTTTTTTTGTTTGACAAAAAAACAAAGCGTGGGCTTACATTATTACGTAAGTACGTACGAATGAGTTTTATTTGTTAGTTTTATTTACGTGTATGTATTGCGATCCCACTGTTCTTTTACCAAAAAAAAAAAATTCTTTCTTAGGCATAAATGTGAATATCACACACTGCGTGAAGATTTTCTTTGTTAATGATCAGTCGTCAAAAAAGGAATAATTACTTTGTCGTATTAAAAAAGGTACGAACAAGCCTCACAACAGTTATATTAAGAAAATATGGTCAATTTATTACTTTAGATATCGTAATTAAAATAATAAAATTTAAAGTATAAAAATTAAAACATTAAAAACTGCAAAATCTACACAATTAAAAGAAAAACTATTTTTTTAAACAAAAAACTTAAAAACTGCTCAAATGCCTCAAAAAACTGCAAAATACAGAAAAGTCTGCACATTTGACAACTCTGGCCAATGTAGAAAGTGAATTTGCTTGACTTTTAAGTCTCACGACAACTTCGCATAATTCAGTGCAATTTCTTTTTTCTTCGATATTTTTTGAAAACATTTTTAAAACAAACCAAATTGTCTTATCATCACATTAAATGTCACAATTATGGAGATAGATTATTCGACTTTTTTTAAGAACCGGTTTACGTATAATTCGAAAAGTTAAAATTTTTAAAAAACCTGTTTTCATTGAAAATTAATCAAGTAACCGGTTATATTGGTCTTTTATTATAATAAAATTCTTTTCAATTCTTATTGCTTTGCCAAATAAAATTGATAAATTTTCTCCCATGTTGTAGTACAACATTCGGCTTGTTTATGGTCCTAACCCACATGCCGTCCTCGAGAACACAACGTCTTAATATTTCACCTAGTGGTTCATTTTTGACAGCGTATTTTGTAAAAGCGTTATTTGCCGGCGTCTTGGAACTACTTAGTACAGAATCAAGTTACCCTTGCAGCAAAATTACGTCAATCTTATATGTAGACATATTTGAGAGGCTTAATAAGCCCTGGTGTCGAAGAGCCTTTGCTGGTTAGTAATTTGTGACACTTAATCCATATAGTCTTATACTTTATATCGCGTTCGAAACAAGTTCACACTTTATTTATGTATGCATTTAATAGTTTAAATCTTTTCAAGCTATTTACCATTTCACCCTGTCAACTCAATACATTCTGGTAATTATGTATGTAATTGCAATTGCAATTTTATTTTATTTTTTTAAATTTTCAAATTTCCCTTTTTTGACAAGAACGTTTTATGTTTCTTTAAACAGATACAACGTCTCATTCTCCATATATAAAATATTAATATTCATTTACAGAAACTGGGAAAAGGTTATAGTTGATCAAGTGTGCATATTTTATTCGTTCTATCATGGTTTTGACGTTCTTTCTGAGACGTTTGAGGTTATCACATAAGACCTTATATAATAAGACCATAAAAGAACGTTTTATATTAAACTTAGAAAAATACTTAAATTATAAGCATATTTGTAATAAAAAAAATAAAAACGTACAATAATTATGCACGTTCGAACCCCCTAATTACAATTTTTCCAGGATTTAACAGAAAAAAAAAGACAATCATTTACAATCAAGTGAAGTAACAGAGCTTTAACTCAAAAATTATTATGATGTCTTGGTTGCAATGCCAAAATAATGTACCGGTCAAATGAATGCAAGATTCCTTCCATATTAAACTCTATCTCCAAAGACAAATTCCATCAGCTCCGATCAGTAACATATAGTAAGAAAACTGTTTAATCAACTATCAACGAAAATAAAAAACTACAAAATTGAAACTACAATGCCCATTCGACTATCGGAAATAGTTCAGTAATACTACCGAGAAAATTACAGTATTAAAATGAAAATCGAGAAATGTACTGTCAAAGTCTTTTTAATTTGTTTGGTCTGGGAATGTATAATTGTTGGATGGAATATGAAAAAGAATCGAAACCCGAAAAAAGTCAATTTTAAGATTCAAAATGAAAATAAGTACTGTGTTACTCGTACCTATTTCATTTGCTACTCCAGAGAGTGTTGAACAATTTATGTTGTCTAGAAATTTTTATGGTACTAATTATCGCTCTTATGACGCACCTGACAATATAAGGTGTGACCGGTTTGTTTATTGGACAAAATTTTCTGTTGATCTGCCAAGAATATGTAGCAATAATTGTGGAAATTTAACAAAGGGGATAATGCCAAAAAGGTTAAGTAACTCTTTGTTTAGTAAAGAACAAAAACCGTTTATAGTTATGTATGTACATGTATAAATTGTGTCTTTTTTGTTTATTAAATTTTATACCAATTTTTGTCTTTGTATACATATTTTAAGTTAATTTATATAATAAAAATTGTTAAGCTGTATTCGATTTTCTGAAAGTTATTTTTTAGCCTATGATGCAGACCTCACAAATTTGTTTATGATAATAAAATAAATTTTTTTCAATTCTGATAATTTTGTGGATTATACAAATAATATAACAGCAAAACCTAAATCAGAGCGCTAAACGATGTCTAGCTGTCAATAATTGTCATGCCACAAATTGTATAAAGCAAATGATAATAGCGCGGTGTCAATGCTGTGCGATTGGAAAATACAATATTGACGTTGCATTAGAAAGTGAAGTTGGCTGCGAAGAAAAAAAAAATAAATAAAAGAAAAGTAAGAAAAAAAAAATAGTGCCATTTCAGCTGTTTTCGCGACAAATCTAGTGTTTTAGTAATTTTTTAATTTCAATTTAATGACTTTTTGCTAAAAAGCTAACTCTAAACGCCTTAAATCAAGTTTGTCAGTAAGGCATGGGTCTGAAAGTGTTAACCAAATTTTACAACAAAAAAAAAAAAAAAAATGTTGCATAGCACTTCTTGTAGAACATTGTTCCTTAAACGAATCAGTGAACAATCTGAAACACTAAAGAATATTTAACTTCACCGAACCAAAGGTACCTACTGCGTTAATAAGACAACAATATACATTTTTAACTATGAAGACTCAGAAATAAATATTATTTAATTAACAAATAGGAGTGACGTGGTGTACTAGCGATGGACATTAAAAAATACAATGCATAGCAAGTCTACTGGCTGCAGTAATTAGATATGTTAGAACTTTATTCAATAACAAAATCAGAACAATATATGTAGTTTTTGAAACCGCGTTTTGTTGTCATTCCAAAATTTAAACGGATTTTCTTTCTGTTCTCCGACAGAAGTCCTCAAATATATTGGAAGTTCATGAGACAATATATCTTCTGATTTATTACTCTTCCAATGTAATGGAATGGACTTTGTAAGGGCTAGTCCATAATAAAAAGATATGTTTACTTTTATTAGACTTCTCAGAATCAAATTCAATGTATTCAATTCAATAACATTTGCAATAACTATAGTACTCAACACCGAATAAAATTCATCGATGTTGATCAATAAAAAAACATCGAATTGCTTCGATGTATCCATGAATTACATTGAGCGTTTTTTAAACATCGACTTATATCGTCTACCACTATAGTTAACTGCCGTTTTGGGCATTTAATAGACTTTATCTCTGGCGATGATGACAAACATCAAACGGATGATCAGGGAAAAACGCCGCCTACTGGGGAAAATTAAAATGCTAAGTAAGGATCACCACCACTTAGCAAAGATCTACACCATTACACACAAATATATGGAGGCTAGCTCCAGTATATTAATCATCTACTTTTTTTGTTTTTTTTTGTTTGAGACCAACACTCAGGCTTATCCCCTACTCATGCAGTGCAGTGTGCTGGTACTAGGAATATAGGTTGTGGGGAGGAGGATAGAGTGAGTAGTGTTTATGAATATTCGATTTGGATTTGCTCATGTCGTAAGTGGCAGGGAAGACATTTGCAGGAAGATTGTTCCACAAACGAACAGTGCGACCAAAGAACGAACTCTCGCTATAATGCGTTGTGCAATTCACTGGATAATCAACTACAAAGGGATGCGCTCTACGAGAAATACGTGTACTACGTAAGATATATGATTACTAGCAATTTGTTCCTTAATTTCGTCAGAACACATTCCGTTATAGTACCGATAGAACAATGAAACACACGCCATAGAGTTGGCTACCCTACCTTCATTAATAAGAAATTTCGCCCTCTCCTTTACGCAGTCGAGAAGCTCCAAAATAGACTTTGAAGCACCGGCCCATACATGAGAGTTGTATTCCAATTTGGGTCGGATATAAGTCTTGTAAATATTAAGGAGATCAGATGCAGTGAAGTAATTCTTACACCGTCTTAAAAAGCCGAGGCACTCGAATGCTTCTTTCGTCACTCGAAATATGTGCTCGATCCAACGAACGTCACAGTGAATTCTCATGCCAAGAACATCAAGAGCATCTGATTCCTGAATATCTACATTACCCATAAATACAGATGACAGCACCGCCCCGATCTCCAAAAGGCTCGGCCTACGATCAAAAGAATATGAATGACAAATATTGCTGTCATCTGCAAAAGAGAAGATAGGATTAGAAGTGAGAAAAAGAAAATCGTTAAGAAATATTAGAAAAAGAGTAGGGGTGAAAATCAACATAGTAATGAATGCTTTGGAGAAAGCCAATATGCTCCCTAGAGGAGTGACGAAAAAATCAAATCACAAAAGATATCTAAATGACTCTTATTATAAAGAATACAAAAAAAAAAAACATAAGAGAATTTCAATTGGATACCTTTGTTGGTAATGGAACACAATCTTAAATTATTAAATTCATAGTTGATTCGAATTGCTTGTTACTGTTAACTTGACTAGCAATTTGATATATTTTTTTATACCAATAAATATATAATTTAAATATTTTCCATGACTTATGTTTGATTTTTCTCCCAGTGTATAAAACTACTTCATACCGAGATATAAAAAGATTTTAAAATACGTATGTATGTATGTATTTATGTAAATTGCCCGTAACACCAAATTGTACAATTTTGCTATGAAATTGAAATGAATTTAATGAGAGAAAAAAAGAAAGAATTTTTTTGTTTATTTTACATACATACGTATGTACCATACGTACATAGATGCTGATAAACAGATTCATACAAAAAGTAATAATACCAAAATCAAGCTAGGAAATAAATTACCAGGAGGCAGGCATATTGCCTTCGTGTACAAACAGCAAACAGCAACAGCAGCAGCAGCAGCAGCAGAAACAATAACTTAATAACGTAATAAGGGGAAAAAGAATAAAATAAAAAAATAAAAAATAAAAATACTATACATATATAAAAAGATCAATTGCGCTAGTAAAAATTCAAAACTAAAACAAAAATAAATCGGAAAATCTGAACTGAATTGAAAAAAGATCCAAAAATAGTTTAAATTTTTTGTTTGTTTTGTTTTTGTAAACAACGACAATGCCACGCGTTTTAAAAGATCTTCCGTTGCTTCTTTCACATACAAACTGTAGTTTAACGTAATGATTATGTTGATGACGATAAACGTCAGGGCCTTAGAATAAAAAAAAATAAAAATAAAAAATTACAGAAATCAAGGCATTCCACATCAATTGTTTACATTATCACAGTGATTTTTTTCCTTTTCTTAAAGAGTTGTTTTTATGACAACATACGCTGCCAACCTGTACGTTTGATATGAAAGTGTTGTAATTTTTGGTTGAAATCAAACATTTCGATTAAAAATTAATTGATTTTGAATCTTTAAATCTTATTTCGCAATGTTATGTACATACATACATACGTATGTGCATTTAAATGGAAAGTAATTGAGTGATTAAAGTCTTTAGTGGCTTAGAAGTGACTAAAGTCTTTAATCACATCACTGATAACAATTACTACAATGAATTCATCATAGAAGAATAAAAATTATTATATATTTAAATCAAAATTTATTGATTTCTTTAAATGTTTGTTTTTAAATTACACCGCTTTAATCTTTAAATCAGAAAGACGGCCAGAAGTCATTTGACCCATTTGCATATTTAACTGTCAATATTTTTTATTAGTGATTTTTCTAAATTAAGGTTTCGTTACTTTTATTTAAATTCGATCATTTTGTTAAAGTGTTCCAAATAGGGATCGTTTGGCCGCCAATATTTCATTTATCAGAAATTTATCATAATCATTTATCAAAATCGTTATCGTTAAATTGTGGGTAAATAAATATTCGGCAGCAGTGTTAGTGAGTGGTCCTATGGTTTCTAGGAGGAACAAAAGGCCGCAAGAAACTCATTTATTTCGGTCATTTTTGAAGCATTATGTTTGATTTCGAATTAAATTTCTAACCTCTATGTATGCAGTGAGCAACTAACTTTGCCCTTTTTTCCTGTTCATTCTAGTCATTGGCAGTCATCGGTTTAGTTGTTTACGTGTGATTGAATGACAAACAAACAAAGAAAAATGTAATATATGTACATGTACTAGCTAAAACCCTGCGTGTTTCGCTACTCGCATCTTAATTATTATCTTAACCCTCTAACGTTTTTGGCTGCCGCAATGCAGCTATCAATTACGCATTCACATAAATTTTTTTAATTTAAGTTTTATTGCATTTTGTCGCCAACAATTCTGTTTTTCATTATAAATTTGCCTAAATCGAATCAGATGAGTTTCCTTCTTTCTGTAAACATTTTTGAGTCAGAAAACAGTCAAAGCGAAAAAAAGGTATTATTTAGAAAAAAGTTCGCTTTTATTTATTTTATATCCAATAGTTCGATCTAAACGGTAAATTGGCCAAGCAAACATCATTTTGAATAATTTGCAACTAAAAACTTAAAGCAGGCAGTACTACATAAATAAAACATAACGAAAAGACGCAGTCAATGAAATAGCAGGAATAATTTGGCCAATTTTTTAGATGGACAAATAATTGACTCCTTGGATGCAATGAATTCTGATAAAGAAATATCTGATTATAGAAGGGATAGCAAATTTGAATATTCAAGTAATATAGTTGAAAAAATCGTGCTGAAAATACAGCATTGGATTGGAAAGTTGTAGATTTTCACCTATCGTCTATTCTTTCGTTAATTATCGATTCATATTTGCCAAAATCTTCTTTATTTTACCATATGATGGTGTTTCTAATGGTTCAGGCAGTTTTTTTTTTTGCTTTTGCTTGTATTTAAATTTTACTGTGAAATTGTCTTTATATTTTGTTGAATAAAAGCTAAAAATAAAAATATGTTTATTGATTCTTTTTGTTACCGTAAACGGTTTTTATTCTATTTTATCAAATAACGCAATTCTAGACAACGAAACATAGAATAAATTATTCGTACACAGATATATATATAATTCCCATTACATTCCATGAAGGACCACGGGACTACTCTCAGTCAATGAGCTGCACCCGACTATTTCTAGACTCATTGAAAGGGACCTAAAGTTTAACGCCGGCTTCGTACGGCAAATGTATTAGAGAAATTTTCAATAGTAATTAATACTCATAACCAGTTACTAGCTAATGTTGTGAAGTGATACCGCTGTTTAAGAAACTTTTTTCTTTTTTCAGATGGTCTGGCCTGGTGTTGAACCGAGGATCTTCTGGTTGGTAGGCGGGTGTCAGATATATACTAGGAAAAAATTCCCAAGTTGCTCGGATCAAATTGAAGTTTTTGACCTTTAGAGGGTCAAATGCTATTTTAACTTACATATACTACCTCATTCCCAATTTTGTCCCCTTCCGGCCCAAATCCAATAATTTGAGATTACCTAAGTTTCAAGGCAGAAAGTCACTATAGGTTCTGCTTTTTAGCTGTATACAGTCTTCAAACAAAAACATATTGATTTTTATATATAAGAAGATAGATTTAAGTATATATAGATAGCTTTAATCCACTGTGCTTTCTGCAATTCCCGCTTTTTGGAATTTTTGTACAAAATCCAACCCTTAAAGTAAGTTAAAACAAGTTAAAAATCATCAATAAACCTTAAACAAAAAATTTAAAATAAAAATAAATAATATTGTTACGTTTTTACCTTTTTAAAAACGTGTATTTATAAGTACGTAGATTGTATTAATTAAAAATCCTTTATTCAACACAGTTTTGTGCACCACTGTTCGTAACCTTTTTACAGGCAATAACAATTTTCTATTCTTAATTATCCGTCTGTTTACAATCTTGTGAACAACAACAATTACTCGACAGATCTTCCAACCCGATCGTAGTTATAACTTAGGTTCGATCATAACCTTTTCAACCAAAGGTTATCCACACTTAACTCTCTTTACTGAGTACGCTCCAACTAAACTTTTTTTTTACTTCACGAGCTTACTGCTTCTAAACTCTCTTTTATAAGGCTGAGTCAACAATACATCGAAAGCTATCGAACCTCTCGATATTTCAGGTAGATTCCACTTTCTTTTAATTTCTTTTTAGTTCTTTTGTAACCACGCGTATGTAAACTACTACCTCTTTCAGCTCTTAGTATTTATCGTTGCTTAGTTTTTGTTGTTGCTGTGTTATTTTTATAAACAGCACGAATAGTTGAATTTGATTTCGTAACAATATGGTATATGAATAAAATAATATGAGTAAAATATTTTTATTTAAAATTTTAATCAAATAGCTTCTAATTCGTGCTAAGTGCAATGAAATCGTGTAAAACCGGAATCAAATTGGTTATATTTCGATCGATTTTAACTGATATTGTATGCGGTGATTAGACCCATAACATAGATCAATGTTAGTAATCTTAGTTTAATTTTTAACAGTACTCTTACCTGGTCTGATCATTTAAATACGCTTGTAGGTAGAACGTACATGAAATTGAGAACCCTCTGTGCCAACTCGGTATTACACACCGCTACATACAAGGAAACAATTTGCTAAGACTTATCTTGTTCCTGATTTACTTTATGGCTATGAACTATTTGCTTGTTGTGTAAGGTTTGCATTCAATCGCAGTTTTTCATAATCGCGATTATCGATTAATCGCAGTTTATTTAAAACACAACTAAAATGTATACTTCTTTAATTAACAAAACAAAACAAAGGTAACACGTACTAATTTTATAAAAACTTATCAAAAATAACGCATATCGCACTTGTACTGCTTAAGGGAGTCAACTCAAAATTTGGAAATTTTCACATTTTAGAAGAAAGATATAATAATACATTGGTTATATCTATCTACTGTAAAAATCGTACATCTTCTTCTTTACTCTTTCGCCAAAAACATAAAAAATATGCACTTGTTACCCTTATTTGTGATATAATAAGGCTATATACCGATCAACATTGACTGCAACATTCTGGCCAGTATCGTTTTTGAAAAAGTACGGACCAATGATTTCACTAGCCCATAAAGCGCACCAAACAGTTAGTTTTTCTGGATGTAACGGTGTTTCCACATAGACTTGAGGATAACCTTCACTCCAAATGCGGCAGTTTTGTTTGTTGACGTAGCCATTCAACCAGAAGTGCGCTTCATCGCTAAACAAAATTCGCTTATGAAAATCGGGAACAACGGTAATCTCGTTTTGGGCCCATTCGACGAATCTACGCCGGGCGTGAGTCTATTCACGATAAATTGCCAAGCCAAACTTAGAATAAATCACTTAACAGCTGTTAAATTGGTCGCCATCTTGAAAAGTAATTCCAACTTAAAGTTCTATACCTCTATAAAAAACGCGCTATATTATAAAATTAAAAATTTAAACATTTTCAGTTGACTCACTTTAGCGGTACAAGGGCGATATGTAAATAAAACTAAAAAAAATGAACGCATTCAATGATTGGTCACTAAAACGAGATCGTATTCTTGTGCCTCTCTTTTTTCGCATTCTGTTGAAGATGGCTTTAACGTTTGAATAGCTTTGGTTATAGTAATAGCATGTTTCCACTTAGACAAATATTCATGTTTCGCTCGGTCATTCGTAATTTATGCCTCAAACGCTATTAAAACAATATGTTTAGTCATACAAAAATTGGAGAGCAAAACAACTCGTTTTAAGTTGTTTTAGTATAAAATGCCTTCGAAAAGAAGAATAATTGGTCTATCTGAACTATGTACGAGTATCTATCAAAATAACAAATGTAAACAAACGAATATAAACAAATATTAAAAAACTGAACAAAAGAAGTCTTAGCAAAATCTTTAAAATTAAAAAGTACTTCTTCGACTTTTAAGTTTCTAATCGAGTCGAAGATGAATTTCGAGGCCCATACAAATCTGTGTATTCAGCATTTCCAACTTTAAACTGCCTTAATCAAGTTTTGCTCTCTCGCAGTGTTGTCAAATTAAAACACGTATATGACGTGTAAGTGATACGATTAGCAATTGTAATTAAGAGAGCAAAACAAGTAAACTTTTTATCGTGGAAACATGCGATAAAAATATATTTTATGTTTTAATCTTTGTTTTGCGCAACATATCAAAATCTTCGATTAGAGCTCGACAAGAGCTCTATCAATTGTGCCATGGTATTGTTTATAAGGCTTTTATTTTTTCTTTTATCCATACTATTCTGAATAGGTAGAGATCAGATACTACCCGGTATTTACCCTATGTGTGGGTAAAAAAAGTTTTATATCTGTATATAAATATAAAAATAAGTTGCCCTATATTTGTCATTTTTTAACTCGAGAACGACTAAACCGATTTACAAATTAATACATGCATTGGACAGGTGTACTCTAACTGATAGTTTTTGTTTAATTGGGCGGTGCCACGTCCATATAAAATAGTAAGAGTTTCTAAATTTGGCTCAAATAACTTTGTGGTCAATAAAAATCATCAGTCAAAAAGTGGGTGGTATTGAATAAGTGGGAGTGGCACCCCTAATACTAAATAAATATTGGTTTTTATATATCTGAAGAACGGTAATAGTGAAAGGTTTGTTCGAATTAATTTTGTAGTCAATATAAATTGTAACTCAAAATGTGGGCGAAATTAGACAAAGTAAATATCGATTTTGCTATATCTGTGGAACAATAATAGAGTAAGGTTCTCAATTTGCTCTAAGTTACTTCGTAGTCAGTGCACATCATAAGTCGAAATATGAGCGAAATTGAATAAGTTGGTGTGGCACCTCCCATACAAAGTAAGTATTGATTTTGGCATATCTAGAGAACGGGTGGAATAATACAAATCATTAGTTTTAATACATTCCTTTCAGTTTTTCTTATGAGGAATACATTTTATAGGTATGCAACACAAAAACTCCCAGCAACGCGGGAAGGGTTACTCTAATTATTTATAAAAAATTTATGTAAATTATTTATATTCAGAGATGGGAATACTACTACCATATATTTACCCATATATCGGGTAAATATCGGGTAGAATTACACCTCTATTAGTAGGTGACATCTTTTTAGCAATATCTGTTTTTTGTGTTGTAGTTTAAATTTATACACAAAAATGATACGAGTAGCTTGCACAATACTTGGATTTGAGCGACAAAGAGCGTCAAGCTTGCAATAAGACATTAAAAAGTTGAAATAGAAATTCTAGTCTTTCAAAAGAATTATTCTTTTTATCATTGATATTATAGAATCTATGGAGTTTTGGCATTTAAAAGAAGAGTTATTTCTTTGATATAGGCCTTTACACGGGTCTGTTACAGAATTTTGTTTTTGTTGTACAGGAAATGAAAATCTAGAAAAAATATTTTAGTAATTTTAAAACTGCTCGAATTTTGAAAAAAAACTTTAAATTCTAATCGAATCTTTTCGCCTGAATGCATCTACCTATACACGAAAATTCGATGCTAAGGATGTAAAAGGTGATCCAATCATAATGCACGATGTTAATTGTGTGTCACACCTTAACGTCAAGTTTTTTGCCCAACTTAATTTGAGATTTCTTTGTTTCAGTGTTTGACAAATTCAACCATGGAGAGGTAAACAATTGGGCGTTGAAATCAAAATGCATTTCGTGCACTTCGTGATTTTTTTTTTTTTGGTCAGCATTATCGACCTTAGTGGACTCGAAAACAAGAAGAATTGCCGCATTTAGGCAAATGAGAATCCACGAGTGATTTTTGATGCATCCACAAAGAGTGACTGTTTGGTTCGGTATATGGGCTGGCAGCGTAGTCGAGCCGTTCTTCATAAATGAGGTCGGCCAAGCAGTTGCCGTGAATGGTGTTCGCTATCGTGATATGATAACGGACTTATTGTGGCCAAAAATTAAAGATATGAACCTCTACGATATGTGGTTCCAACAAGATGGTGCCACTTGCCACACAAACAACGAAACAATGGTTCTTTTGTGCGAGAAATTCAATGTGCCGTGTTATCTCATGTTGTGGTGATGTTATTTGGCCGTCACGATCATTTGATTTGACACCGTTGGATTTCTTAAAAGAAAAAAACTTACGCCAATAAGCCAAGAACAATTCATGAGCTAAAGGGTGATTTAATTCGGCACATTAACGACATTGAATATCAATTATGTCTCAGAGTCATTGAAAATATTGACTGACGGATAGAGGTATGCCACTGCAATCGTGGCGAGCTTTTTTTCCTATATATTGTTTAACACATAGTTGTCATAGATCCTTCTATCATATTAAAAATATTAAAAAATTTCTCTGAACATTTTTTGTTTTATTTACAATTAATATCGTGCGTTTTGGTTGGACCAAACTTTACAAAGCACCTGTGAATGAATAAACTGCAGGGTTAATTCAAAATGATTTCGTATGAACTAATTTCCACGTATTTTCTTTGTATGATCTATTTTTTGTTTTTAAACCGACGATACACGGGTAAGCACGCTTGTCCAACATTGTGTTTGCGTGCGTTCAAAAATGAAGAATTGTCCTATAAGTTAATACCCAGAATGTTGAATATCACTGTGCAAGTGCATTTTTACTCTTTTGCGGACGGCATATCTACATACATCGTGGGAGCTTCCACCGTGTTCAACATAATTCCTGGAATTACATAAGGTGATGTTGAGCCAGCATAATAATTAGTTTTTAATATAAAAACTTGTTATTTTCAAGTTCAGTTATAACTTGTAACTCAACAGATAAAAAAGGGGCATAGCTCCTAATAAATATTTTATTTAAAGAAACAAAATACTAAATTTTGTTTTAATTTATACAACGAATGCATGTGATAATTTTTTTTACTTCTCACGCATACAAAGGAGATGTTCAAACATGTTTGCCCGTTTATCAGTCCTTATAGTATCTGTAAAATATCTCCCATTTTTCTTTCATTCATTCATTGAAAAAAACCGTTGGGTTTTAGGTTTTTCTTTGGAAAAACAAGAAAATGTTACTGCCGCTGTGGAATGTTCGTTTTTAACCTCATCAAATACATACGTACATACATATGTATTTGAATGTATTTTTATTTTTTATATTCGAATTTCATGTTTGTTTTTCACACGTACATTTATGCCAAAATAGAAATTGATTTATTTGTTCTTTAACCAGAATAAATCACATGTGCGAGTTCAAAAATAATTCGAAATAAAGAAATTTAGAAAATATATTTCTAATTGTGCACTAAATTATAAATGAGTACTTGCTGTGTTTGGCTACTGTACATTAACATCAAGGATTTAAAGTGTGAAAGGCAGAGCAAACATATTCCATATGTGAAAGGATTTGCTTATTTTTGTATACAGTAAGAGCCACATACATATATACGAACTTATAAATAAGGGTAATTGCTAAAAGTTGAGAGAGACCCTCTTGTGTTTCCTCTTTTTCCCTGATTAAAAAGGTACAGGGTAAACAGATTTAAATGTTAGAAGAATAAATTGAAATAATATTATAAACTTATTATGATTTGATTTTATGGCTATTGTCCAATTCCGTCCACTTTTTGACTGATTTGCATTGACTATGAAGTCAATCCGACCTAATTTAGAAACTTTATTTTTAACCGTTCTTAAGACGAAAATCAATATTTCCTTTTTATTGGAGGTATCACGCCCACTTATACGATTCCGGCCTTTTTTGACTGATGATTTATTTGTATTGACTATGAAGTCATTCAGACCAAATTCAAAAGCTTTTGTTTTAACCGTTCTCAAGATATACAAAAATCAATATTTAGTATGAATGGAAGGTGCCACGCCAACTTACCAAATTTCTCTCAGTTATTGACTAATAATGAGTATTATCTATGACGTTGTTTGAACCAAATTTAGAAACCTCTACTATAACAATTTAACCGCTGTCACGAGATAAAAAAAAATATCAATATTTAGTTTGTATAGGTGTACTACGAAGTCATTTAGACCAAATTTAAAAGCTGCCACACAAATATACATACATACATACTAGGGTGGGTCAATTTACGCAGATAAGATAAGGGTCTAAAATGAAAAGATTTTAATTAAAGGTATTTTAAAAAAACTGCATAGATTTAATGGATAACTCAACCAGGATTTATAAAAAGTATCCCATTCATATTAGTTGCACAGATTATGTTGATTTAGTTGACACCATATAATTAGATTAGATAATGACAACATATTATCTGAGCCACCATTTACTGCAAGCATTCCATGAGTACCTGTTAGAATATATTAAGTCTGACGATGTACCACTGCCAGATCCAAGAACTCCGTCGCACTTCCGTGGAACCTAGCGATGAGTGATCGTGACAATGCTATGTCAGTGACTTCTGAAAGCTGAACCCAGATACCCCAAATGAATTGTAAAACAGACTTAGGTTCTGTTGCCTGAATTACGAAATAAAACAATAATTGAAAAAAAGTTGTGTTCTTACTGATTGTTCAATAACATTACAAACTTAAGTTTTTAGGTAAATTTTCTAAATACCATAAAGGTCTCTAAAATATAGCTTAAAAAGATGAGGCAAAATTCAGCCCAACATAATTGTAAACAATTTTTTGCATAAAACAGTATTTCGCGAAAAAAACACGCTGTTGCTTAAAGTTATCGGGATTTATTATTATTAATTCCCATAACATACCATGAAGGAACATGGGGACTTCACTCAGTCAATGAGCTGCACTCAATTCTATTTTTAGACTCATTGAAAGGGACCTACAGCTTAACGCCAGCTCCGAACGGCAAATGCATTAGAAAAGTTTTCAATAGTAGTAATTAATACTCATAACCAGTTACTAGCTAATGTTATGAGGTGATACCGCTGTTGAAAAACTTTTTTTTTCAGATGGTCTGGCCTGGTATTGAGCCGAGGACCTTGTAGTTGGTAGGCGGGTGTCTTACCTACCATACCACAGCGGTACGAGATATATGCACCAAAATGTACAAAGAGAACAGTTTTTCGATTTACGCAATTTTAAAACATATGTATCTCTCAAAAACTAAAAGCGATAGATCATTTTCAAGCCCAACAAGCAAAACGCATTTAAGTGTATGCAAAAACATTTAGAAAAGTGTATTTCGGTACCAGAGTCTTAAAGAAAAAACCCCATATTTTTTCTAAGGTATATTCATCTTTTTCATACCTGCCACTATATTTCCCTTAATATCTCAGTATCCAATCAACACTCTATTCTGAAAATTTAAACTTAAGTAGTATAGTCTGTATTAATATACGTTTTTTGCAAAATTTTTAAAATGGCGCTTTTTGAGATATAGCTTTCCAAAACTTAAGTTTTAACAAATGACCTTTCACCTTTATTAAAAAATATTTGGAATGCCATTTTGAAGGGTCTCTCATTACCTATTATTTGAATCCTAACTGAGACCTACATCTTGAGTACTCTTCGAGATAGTAGCAATTATGTAACAATGTTGTCAAATTTAAACGATTTCCAAGATTTCATTCTGTCTCTCGGCGGGAGCGAGGTTTTGATTTTAGACCCATAGTTTCTTTGCGTAATTTTCTTAGAATTTATGGTAGATTCCGTTTTTGCTATAGGACTATGTACAAAAAAAAAAATAACATTTTTATATAAAAAAAATGTAAAATTGGTCAATGGTAATTGCCATGAAGCACACCCGATTTGTAACAGATTACGTTAAATCTATAAAGAATTCTATCCTTCCAAATTCCATAATTTTGTCTGTTGACGTACCCATTTAATTAAAAATGGGCTTCATCACTGAAGATGAATTTTAATGAAAAAAGGGTTAGTTTTCAGCTGCTCCAGAGCACATTCAAGGAACACTCATCATTGTCTATGGTCGTTTAGTTAAATTTTGTACGAGCCGAGTTATTGTAAGCGAAGTGAAATCGGCTGCATTGGATTCTCCTAAAACGCATTCATGGACAGCTGCAATGTTTTCGGAAGAACTTAGGATTCATTGTTTACTGAACCAGCCATGATTATGGCTATCATGAAATGGGGGAAGCGCGGAACATTACCCAAACAGAATATCCATTTTGATAAGAAAAAAAATGTTGCCATTTGTCTATGTTGTTAAATTGTTTCTAGTACAACCTATGCTGAATAAGATTCAGAAAAATTTTGTAAAAAATTCAATTGAAATTGATACAAAAATAACGTAAAAGCAACAAAAAACGCTTCGATCCAATTATCTAAACAATTCTTTATTTTGTCTTCGCGTCCAAAATTGTATTTCAGCTCATCATTATCGTAACATTCATACATCATGACACAATGAGGCCTTTTCCAGCCAAAAAGGGGCAACGTGATTTACACATGTTTACAAGCAGCATTTTTTTGTTTTGCTTTTTGTTGTTTTTTTTTTTTTTTTTTGAAGAAAAATAAAATAGTCTTCCAAAGAAGTTGGAGCGCAGTATCTTTTCTTTTCTTTATGATTGCAATTGATCATATCAATGAATCGTAAAAAGCACTTTTATTTCTTCATAAAAAATAAAAAATTAAAAATGAAAAATGGGAAAGAAAAATTATGTTTTATGCGCTTTCTGAAAAGTAGACATTTTAAGGAATAGAATGCCGCATTAAACAAAAACAATAATGCTGAATGGATTTTTAGGAATACCCACTCGTACTTGTACTTTTTTTAAATTTAAGTCTTCATGAATTTGAATGAGTGTGTCTGTGTGTGTTCATAATGGGTGGTCTAATGTCAAGTGATTCCCAAATGTATTAATGCAATATGCAACATACCACACCACATCACATCACATTTTCTTAACCATGTATGGATGCAAGTGCCTTGTGTGGAAAAAGTGATATGAGGGGGACGAGAAATTAGGGAATCGGTTAAAACGTAATCAAATCTGCTGAATATGATGTACGAGTACGCGATAATGATTATGATGATCTTGTGTTATTTTAGCTGTGAATTGATGGCTGTTGCTTCTGTAGCTTCTTTTCTTGCTAAAGCAAGCGATGATGATGATCGCAATGACGATGGGATGATACCACTAAACTTATTTTATTTAATTTTTTTTTTTTTTTTTTTTTGGTTTCCAATTTTCACTTTAGTGTCTGACTGACTGACACTGACGGCAAACTTCAATGATTCTGTTAAAAAAAGAAATAGAAAAATAATAAATAGAAAACAAAAAAAAGCGATCATCCACAACAAAGAGTCCGGAAAATTTATATTGAATACAATTTGAAAATTCAGCAAAATCGTTTTTGTTCTTTTCTTTTAAAGGTTTTCCGTCAATTTTTATACAAAAAAAAAAAAAAAAATAATAAAATAAAATAAAATTGAACCATTTTAAGGCGTTGAAATGTTAAATTGATTGCTAGAGTTTTGTTTAAGCAAATGATCGATTGTTGGATGCGAATGTGCATATGTATGCTGGTTAGTTAGAATGTATTTCTCTAGGTGCGTGTTTCACTGTAGTGTGGCATCAACACTTTTATGTTGTATGGCTTGTATTACGTATTACAATTATCTGACAAAGTCAGAATTCGTCAGTGATTAGTTTGATAGACAGTTTTCAGCTTTTCGGAATATAATTGCCAGCTATTCATGATGATTTGAGTAGTGGGTGTGATGGGGACAAATGGCATACAAATTAGTGACAATTTTTGTTCTTCATCATATTAAACTTTGTATTGAACAACTTGAATTATACATACATTTCCATTTATTTATTTATTTTATTCTCATCTATAGGTACAAAGATCTTTATCGACTATTCTGATAAGCTTAATGTATGTATATGTGCGATTAATGTATATACGCATAGTTTTCGTCGGGCAGCAGGGGACTACTGAAACTGCCTGACAGCATATTACGTCTCACATCTGAGAAGAGGAGATTGCGGACGACCTTATTTAGAACGCTTGATCCGGGCAGGAGCTCCATTCTTAAGGCGAATATAAGGAAACTGGACAGAATAATCCAGGGCGCGATAGCTACTTTTGAGAAGAGTTACTGGACTGATCTTAGGAAGATTCGTGTTGGTAACAGAACGTTTCGTCAAGTGAAGAGATGTGCGGGTATACTCAGGAGAGCACCCATGTCTGATTTAATGGATACTGGGGGGACACTAGTATCGGAAGATCTCGCTAGGGCCGAATTGTTTGCTGGGCGATTTGCGGATATACATAGCAGGGAGGTCGATCGATCGACTTCTATTTACGAGGCTGTGATGCGGGCAAATTCAACTCTGGTGGGTATGTACCGTTATTACATTTCGGACGAGGCGTGATGGCGGGCGGTACTGTTAGTACTGAGCTGCGCACACCTGCGTACTAGATAATCACACCGATTGATGTGGGAAACGGAAGGAGGGAGGAGGGCGAATAAAAGGTCGAGCAGCATTGACGGCATTTCGGACATTGTCCGTAAGAAGACTGACATAGTTACATGGCGCTTCATGGCGATCTTGTTTAACCATTGCTTGAATATGGGGTACTTTCCAAGGCAATGGAAGAGTGCTCTGATGATCCCCATATTGAAACCGGGATCTGACCCGAAACAGGTGGGGAACTACAGGCCATCTCCTTGATGCCCTACGCTGGCTGTGAGCCTTGATTTCTCTAGGGCCTTTGACACGGCCTAGCAGTTGCCGATTTCTTGAGGTCTCGAAGCTTCATCGTAAAGGTGGGAGGAGAGGTTTCTCCGTCGAGACCGATTAATGCTAGTGTACCGCAGCGATCGTTCCTGGGACCCGTGCCATACAATATTTTTATTTCGGATATACCGCATCCTTCAGAGGGGGACCTCCTTCTGATGTATGCTGTTGACATACTGATTGCGGCAAATGGCTCCCTGGCGAGAGGATTGGACAACAGGATGAACCGTTATTTGGGTGTCCTGCACGAGTATTTGGAGAAATGGGGTTTTCGGCTGAATATGGACAAGACGGATAGTGTTCTTATAAGGGGCAGACGTGGTCTCCTTAATAAGAACTGCAGATCTCATGTTCCTCGTCTGACTATTGGTGGCGAGAGCGTGAATACGTCAGATAGGTTGAGGTACCTTGGAGTACTTTCCCATGAGAACTTTGAGTTTTATAGGCACATGGATCACATCCTCGATAAGGCGAAGGGAGTCTGCCACATGTACCATGGAATACTTGGACGCAGTGTGGGCATGAGCACCAGGATCAGGCTACTGGTATACTGCCAAATTGTGAGACCACTTATGTCCTATGCTTTTCCAGTTTGGCTTAGGATTTCCTCAAGTCAGATGGAGAGACTTAGAAGATGGGAGAGAAGTATACTATATTATATCAAATTATTATTATTTATATTATTATTAAATATTATATCAAATTGTGTCACTTTATTTAAAACAGGGATGAGCAAGTTGCGGCCCGCTTAACATGTCATTGCGGCTCGTCAAGCATTTTTAAAATTGGGTTTATTTTATTCACTTTCCCATCAATATTTCCCAGTTTAGACGTTAAAAAATTTTTTGCAAGAATTTTTATTGTTCTTGTTTAAATTTGCATTTCCGTTTAAAAAATTTTTTGAATTTTTATTTATTTGTCTCTTTTTAGCTTTCAGCATAAATATATATTCATTATTAAAAAATAAAATTAAAAAATTAAAAGAAAAATACGAACAAGAAATGAAAACAAATATCAAGTACATGAATATTTTTACTCTTTTATGTTCTCTACATATGTATGCATATGTACTTAAAGTTAAATTTTATGCAAGAAAACTCATATCGTCTAAATCGTGACTATATTATTATAAAATTAATTACGGGAAACCCCGCATAACGCGGTATTTCTACAACACAATTAAAAAAGAATTCCGTTACAGTTCATCGTGAAACTGTGACTTGTATAACGCGAAATTGAAAACAAGTGTTGGCGACACTAATTTGTGCATACATATTTCTTTTTAATGTAAAACGGGGGATTTACCTTTTGTTCAAACATCAATTACGAACGCACCGCCTCTGTGGTTACTTGTGTTTGCTTCTGTCATACAATTAATCAGACTGGTAAGCTAAAGTTAGTAAAATTTTATTGTCGAAAAGGTAATATTAGAGTTTTCTTTACTCATAATTAAGTTTTTCCCCAAACTTTGTTAACTTTAAAATTGTTTTTCCATAATAGAATGTCTGAAAAGAAAACAAAAAATACCGACGGTTTCGGATGAGCACAGGAATTTCCAAGAAAAGTGAAATTTGTTTTTTTTTCACTTTCGCCAAAAATAAAGCTGTATGCTTAATATGCTCAGAAACTGTGTCGACTTCAAAAGAATATAACATAAAAAGGCATTACGATACAAAACGTGAACAACAACAACTCCAAAAAGATAAGTTTAATCAAATGGAGAAAAACTTCGGAAAACAATAGGATTTTTTTAAAAATAAAACTGTTTTATCAAATATCGCAGTAAAGGCTAGTTATGTTGTCAGTCAAATACTGGTAAAAATGAAACCCTTCGTGGATGGAGAGATGATAAAAGAATGTCTGACTGCTGTCGCAGAAATAGCAATTCCTGAAAAAATAAAAATTAGTTCAAACATTAGTTTATTAAGGTTCTCCATAGCAAGGAGAATTGAAGACTTGTCTGAGAACATAGCAACAACGTTTTGTGAACGCATTGCAATATTCGAATACTGTTCTTTGGCACTTGATGAGAGTTCCGATATTAGCGATAGAGCACAGTTTGCTATATTTATACGTGGTGTTGGCTCCAATTTTAATATTACCGAAGAATTGTGTTCACTGATTCCTATGCAAGGAACTACAACCGGCAGAGACTTGTACGATGAACTAAAGTCTGTGTTGGAAAATTTTTCAATTTTTTTTAGAAAAGTTTATGGGTGTATCGACAGATGGAGCACGAGCAATGTCAAGTATGGAGGTTGGAGTATCAGGAAGGCTGTTTCAAGACATTAAGAGGGCCACAGGAAGGGAAATATTCATTAACCACTGCGTAATTCCCCAGGAAAATTTGTGTGCGAGAAGAAGAGAAGAAGAGTATGCCAAATGTCACATTACCAATAATTAAATTAATTAATTTTATTAAGTCGCGAGCGTTAAATCACCGCCAGTTTAAAGAATTCCTAAAGGATTTAGAAACTGAATATGGCGATGTGGTTTTTAATACCGAAGTACGGTGGCTTAGTAGAGGTCCAATGCTTAAAAGAGTATACAACTTAAAAAGCGAAATACAATTATTCTTGGATATGAAGGGATATGACTTCCCTCATTTTGGTAATAAGGAATGGATGTGCGACTTTGTGTTTCTTATCGACATGACCCAACATCTCAATGATCTTAATATTGAACTTCAAGGCAAAAGACTGTTTATTCATAACTTGTATGATATAATTCAGGGATTTGAGTGCAAATTAAAATTGTGGAAACAGCATCTTTTGCAGAATAATATGTCTCACTTTCCACATTTAGAAAAAGAAAACGTTACCACTTC